>JAEOAE010004099.1:0-86879 GCA_036365155.1 Meriones psammophilus | reverse complement strand
GTTTATGCAAACTTGAGACCTGTAATGCTTAGAAGAAGCATCACAATGCAATATCTGGATTGAAACCAGACAGTGGAGAGAAATCACCATTTGAATGAAGAAGGGTAAATTGTATACATTCCAACAAAAGAACATTATACCAATATAATCCCTTGTATCATATTAGAACAACATGGTCAAAAACTGAACCTCAATAGTAACAAAAAAAAAAAAAACAACCTGTATATGCATGGAAACTGAATTCTACTCAATGACAGCTGGATTATGGAAGAAATGAACTAATTTGACTTTCTAGAATTTAACAAAAATGAAGACACAACTTACCCAAACTAATGAGACATAATGAAAGTAATTCTAATTTAAGTTCGTAGAAATGCCTTCATAAAAAGAGAAATCTGAGGCATCTCAAATCACCATAACAACACAAGTGAAAGACCTATTCAAAGGAAGCAGACATACACAAGAGAGTAGATGGATAGAAATAATCAAACTTAAGGCAGAAATCAATAAATTAAAACAAAGAAAATTCAAAAAATAAGCAAAAGCAAGAGCTGTTTCTTGGAAAATGACAAAGATAGACAAACCTATCTTTGTTTTAGCCTAACTAAAACACAGGGGAGACACTATACAAATCAGCAAAATCAGAAAATAAAAGGGGTATAATTATAGACACTGAGGAAATTCAAAGTATCATTAGGTTTTACCTTAAAAGTCTATATGCCACAAAATTTGAAAATCTAAGTCAAATGGAATATTTTCTTGCTAGATTCCACTAATCAAAGTTGAATCTGGATCAGTTAATTAAATTAATAGTCCTATATGCCCTAATGAAATAAGAAGCAGTCACCAAAAGTCTCCCTGCCAAACAAAGCCCAGAGCCTCATGGTTTTTCAGCTCAGGATTCTACCAGACCTTCAAAAGAAGAGTGAGTAACATAATACTCTTCAAATAATTTCACAAAACAGAAAAAGAAGGAACATTGCCAAACTCATTCTATGAGGCCACATTCACCTTGATACCTAAACCTCACAAAAGCTAATTAAATAGCAGGATACACCAAGATAATTTCAGACCATTCTCTCTTATGAATATTGAAACAAAACACTCAATAAAATACTTGTAGAATGAATCCAAGAAAACATCAAAAGATCTCATCTACCATGACAAAGTAGGCTTCATTCCTAGGCATGCAGGAGAGTACGATATACAGAAATCCTTCAGAGTAATCCACCACTTAAACAAACTGAAAAAGAAAAACCACATGATAATCTCAATTGATGCTGAAAAGCATTTAATAAATCAAGCTCAATTAATGTTTAAAGTCTTGGAAATATCAGAGATAAAGGCACATTCCTAAACACATTAAAGATAATATACAATAAGCATACAGCAAACATCAAACTAAATGGAAAGCAATTTAACTCAGTCCCACTGAAATCAGAGACAAGTCAAGTTTGCTCACTCTCTCCTTTCTCTTCAACATAGTACTGGAAGTTCTAGTTAAAGCAGTAAAACAACTAAAGGAAATCAAGGGGATAAAAAACAGAAAGGAAGAAGTCAAAGTATCAGTATTCACAGGTGATATGATAGTATACATGAGTGACCCTAAAAATTCTACCAGAGAACTACTACAGCTGATAAACACCTTCAGCAAAGTGGCTGGATACAAAGTTACTAAAAAATCTCTGAAACCCTCTTGTATATAAAAGACAAGAGGGCTGAGAAAGAAAGAAAAAAAAAAAAAAAAAAAAACAACAACCTTGCAATAGCCACAAATAACAAAGTGCACTGGTGTGACTCTAACCAAGCAATGAAAAATCTGTATTAAAAAAACTTCAAGACTTTGAAGAAAGAAATTGAAGAAGATATCATAAGTTTGAATGATCTCCCATACTCATGGATCAGTAGGAATAACAGCAAAATGGCCATCCTACCAAAAGAAATGTAGAGATTCAATGCAATTCCCATCAAAATACCAACACAATTCTTTACAGACCTTGAAAGAACAATTCTCAACATCACATAAACACACACACACACACACACAAAGCTAGATAGTTAAAATAATCCAGTACAAAAAATAAATAAATAAATAAAAAATAAAACTTCTGGAGGTATCTCCATCCTGGATCTGGATTTCAAGCTGTACTACAGAGAAACAGTAAAAACAGTGTGATACTGGAATAGAAACATACTGGTGGATCAGTGAAATTGAATCAAAGAGCCAGAAATAAACCCAAACACCTACAACGCCTGATTTTTGACAAAGAAGCCAAAATCATTCAATGGAAAAAAGAACATCTTCAACCAATGGTGCTTGTCTAACTGGATGTCCACATATAGAAAGATACAAATAGATCCATACTTATCATCCTGCAGAAAAGTAAATTCCTTGTGGATCAAATACATCAACATAAAACTAACATTCTTAATCTGTTATTAAAAAAATTGAGAAGATCTTGAACACATTGGCACAGGAGACAACTTCCTGAACAGAACACCAGCAGCACAGGCTCTAAGATCAACAATCAATAAATGGGATCTCATGAAACCTAAAATCTTCTCTAAAGCAAAGGACACTGTCAGCAGAACAAAATGATGGCTTACAGACTGGGAAAGGATCTTCACCAATTCTGCATCTGACAGAAGGCTAATACCAGAATATATAAAAACCTAACAAATCAAATAATCAATTAAAAATTGGGTACAGAGCTAAAGAGAAATTCTCAAAGAAAAATATTGAATGGTGTAAAAACACTTAAAAAAGCTCAATGTCCTTAAAAATCTGAAATGAAAATCAAAAACTCTCTGAGATTCCACCTCACCCCATCAGAATGGCTAAGATAAAAAACTCAATACTGGGACAACACATGCTGGAAGATGCTCAACCATACAAAAGGGCATTTGTTCAAATATGACAATAACAGCTTTATTCATAGTAGCCAGAATCTGGAATCAAACTAGATGTCCCTCAGTGGGAATGGATACAGAAATTGTGGTACATTTACACAAGGAAATACTACTCAGGTAGTATTAAAAACAAGAAAATCATGAAATTTGCAGGCAAATGGATGGAACTAAAAAAATATCACCCTGAGTGATGTATCCCAGAAACAGAAATACATGGATGGTATATATTCACTTATAAGTGGACATTACCCATTCAATATAGATTGGACATACTAAAATCTACAGACTTTTTGAAAGCTAAAGTACAAGGAGAAACATAGGGAAGATGCTTAATTCTCATTCAGAAAGAAAACAGGACAGATGCCAGAACACATAGAAGAGAGAACAGGATAGGAGCCTTCCACGGATGTACACTAAGTGACTCCTCTTAACAGGTGATTGAAGCAGATGGAGAGACACACAACAAAATTTTGTATAGAGCACAAAATGTCTTATTGAAGAAGTGGGAGATAGAAAGGACCTAAAGGGGTCAGGAGTCACACAAGGAGATCAACAAAGAAAAAAAAAAAAAAAAAAAAAAATCTGGGGCCCTGCAGAGCCTGATGCATCAGCAAAGAACATGAGAGGACTTAGACCCTGCTCAGGTGTGGCCCATAGATAGCTCAGTCTCCATATGGGATTCATAGTAAAGGGAGGGAGAGACAGTCTCTGAACTGGGTTGCCTGCTTCTTGATCACTTCTCCCTGGTGGTACTCACCTAGACAGCCTACAGATGAATAGGATACAGGGAGTCTTAATAGAACCTGATAGGCTAGAGTCTGATAGGACCTTCCTATCAGAGGACTACAGGAGAAGGATAGGGAGGAGGAGGAGGGATAGTGGGACATAGTGTAGATGAGGAAGGGGCTACAATTGGGATAAAAAGTGAATAAATTGTAAAAATTAATGATAAACATGGGTGACAGAATGAAGCATAAATAAGACACAATTTACTGAGAAAAACACAAAAAAAAAATACTCATCATCTTTAATCATAGATCTATCTAGAAAAAAAAAACTTGGGCAACAATACCTCAAATGACAAATAATGTATGTTTAGTGTCCTTCTTGGCACTATAGTAAAAGAAGAATGTGATAGGATGCAGACAATATCATTGGAAATCTTTCTTCATGGACTGAACATGGAGTGACTTGTAGGAGTTGAGATGTTGATTACTTTCTCCCCACAGATTAGCAGGAATGTATCCCTTGCTGAATTCAAAGTACCCAAACCTAGAGAGAAAGCAGTACCTGCCCATGGCAGTGACCTTCCTGTCTTTGAGGATCCTCTGTGCTTGGCCCTGGCCTGCATGGCTCTGTGCTTATCTGTCAGCACAGCTATAGTTTTGGGGATCTTTCTCAAGCACCATGACTTACCCATCATTAAGTCCAATAACCGGACTACAATAAAATACCTTAGTGTCTTCAAATGAAATTATTTATCCCTACTTTTAGTAAGTTTATATAAAGTGTATATCTAACCATAATTAAAAGAGCCCTTCATTTAAGCATTGTTATATAGATACACTCTATTTCAAAATGGAAACTACTTCTGAAAACACATTTTAGTAAGTTATACATGTTACTTTTTAATTTCTGGACAATATAAGTATTCAAATTTTAATTACATAATATTAATTTAGATAAATAATACAGGTATTATATAATTTCCCTTAGTATTTTTTTTTCTGGAGGAAACAGTAATTAGGTTGACAGTTGACCTCTTTTTGTTGGACAGGCAAAAACCTGGACCTATGTCAAAGGGAGTTTGCAAATTGTACACCCATAGCAGAAATCAGTGTTAAGAATTCTCAAAATGATGAAAATAAATCTACCATATGACCACTTGTAACTTTCCTTGACATATGCACAATGGACTCAACATACTCCTTCAAAAAATTTTCTCAACCATACTCATTGCTATTCTGTTAACAATAGGTACAAAAATTGGAACACCTAAATATTCTTCAACTGATATAGATAAGTGAAATGGTAAGCACATAAGTAGATAGAAATATAAATGACGATATTGATTTAGGTAACTCAGATACAGAAAACAGATATCACATGTCCTATCTACTCCGAAGCATGTAGCTCTAGATCTTCAGTTGTGAGTATTCACCCTACTGTGAAAAAAAAAAAAAAGAGTGTGATGAAAGACTGGGGACCAGCCCCAGCAGTTGATAGTTTCTAGAGGAGGGAAGGATAAGGTGGGGCAGAAATGAGTCAGATATGGTTGTCCAAAGACACTGAGAGTCTTGACTGCCCGGCAGTCAGAGTGCTTCATTATTTAGACAGAACTTAATAATAAAAGATAGATTAACATTGTGATAAAATATAGATGATATCCTTTTTGTCCCCAGACAGGTGTTTTAACTGTCTCTTGGTCATAAATTTAGTCATCATTGATAAACCTTATCTTTTACTATCATTTTTCTTCATCAATCCCATAACCTGACAATTTTGAGAATCTGGAGGCATATTTGCCACAGCCTGAAAGCCCATTCTCAGGTTGGAAGAATTCTCAGATTCAATGGCAATAGATAGACAATATTCAAGCCAGTTTTGGGCATATTGCTTTGTCCCAAGAAGTATATTATCATATTTTAATGGACAGCCTCAAGAAAAACAATTTAGGCCAAAGCAGCAATAGTTATTATTAAATTCCTGGCATAATGCATTGTCTATACCTCATATCTTTGTAGAATTTACTTATGTGATAAATCTAAGTATTCTTTCATTATTTTGGTCATACAACACCACAGTGATATTGTGAAAGCTGATATTTCTAGAAAAAGGAGGCCCTAATACCTCACTTTAAAAATGATTTTTATAAAACATTCTTTGTCCATCATTGTAGACCCTAGTGTAATGTGAAGATATCTCCAGCCATTCATTTACATCTTTAATCATTGAGAACATACCATATGTAACTCCTAATCTTATATGCCAAATAATCATCTGAGGATACAGAAGTACAAGGTATTTAATCTCAAATGCTATCAACTCTCCAGCTCTAGAAACTTTGTTTGCCTTTTTAAGAGTATGTTGTTTTGATTATTTTCTTCTTGAGGAAGCACAAGGGTAGATTTTACAAGACTATCTTGGAGCTGAAGTCTCATAAGGAGTTTTCTGCCATTTTTATCTGTGTTACAACTTCCATGAGGAAGATATTCATGTAGGGCCCAGTAATTGATATTCCCCCTAAAAATGAGAGTAGCAGTATGCTCAGGATTTTTCTGGGGTAGCGTAGAAGCAGTACTCCAGGGTGAAGGCATAAATGATTCATTAAAAAAAATTCCATTGCTCCAGTGTCCCCAGGTTATACATGTACTGAAAGCCCTTTAAGCATGTAGCAAGTGGAGATCAAGCCCAAGCCTGAAAGATAGCATGAAGGCTATTGTAACATGCAACACAGCTATGCTGGATCTTTGTCAAAAAGATATGTGACTTCAAGACTTTACCTGTATATAAACTTTGGTGAGATTTTGATCCATTTGGAGGTGACTTTTGAGTGAAAATTAGCATCAATTTCCATGTTTCTACATATAGGCATCTAGTTTGGTCAGCACCATTTGTGAATATTTTATCTGTTTTTCCACTGTGTATTTCTATTTTTGTTATAGCACTAGTGCTTTTACATAATCAAATATTACTCAGACATTTAAAAAATCAAATCATGAAATGTGAAGGTAAATGCACCTTTGCAGGTAACTGAGAGTGAGAGAACCTAGACCCCCAAAGACAAATAGGGTATGTATTTGCTTTTACATATATATTAGTTGCAAGATGTATGATATGCAAGCAACTGAACATAATAATACAGGGGATACATACAGATTAAGAACTGGATGTTAGGTGAGGCCGAGATTTCTCCATAGGAAAGGGAAATAAAATACTTGGAACAAATTAAGGTGGGCTAAAAAGATAGAATTGAAGGGGATTGGGAAAGGAGGAGGGCAATGAAAAGGTAACAGGAGGAAAGACAGGTAAAATTAGGGGTCATTGGTTTGGTACAGTGGAAACATAATGCAATAGAAACTTTCTAAAATAAATACATATAAGAAGCCAATAAATATGAAATCACCACACAAGAAGAAAGTCCCAACTGGAAATCTCTTGTCACTAAAGAAAGCATCCAGTACTGGTAATAGTTTATATTTAACTGAGGTATTGGCCTAAGTAGTGTGATCATAATGCCAAAACAATACAGGCTTTTGCCAAGACTATAGGCTGCTCTCCATAAATTGACTGCAATGCCAACACTTACACATACATGGAACATAGATAAATAGAGCTTGTGCCTACATAGAACCTTCACGCTTACATTCAAGCAATTTTTATATGGGAAGTACTCTGCAACTACAAGAGGAGAAATATAAGCACTAACCCAGCTACCAAATTTTTGAACTATAACATAGTCCTACCTGTAAGACATATCAGTGCAAGAGTTGTAGGAGTAAATAACCAATCTATAGTTTGACTTAAGCTCCACTTCACATGATGCAATCCATACCTGACACTGGATTATTGATCAAGAAATAGAAATTACATAGCCCAGGGTTCTAGGTAAAAAGCAAATACTACATTCTACTAAAAGTAATAAAATGACCATTGACACCATTCTGCTATACTCACAGACCAGGGTCTTGTTCTTCCATCATCAAAGAAGCTTCCTCCTGCAGCTGATGGAAAAAAATTCAGAGACCCGTAGAGAAAATAGATATTCAGTGAGAGACCTCAGAATACTCAAGTATAAATGGAAATTTTCCATCAAATTCATACCCGCCACGGTCGTTGTAATTCAGCCAAAAGAGTGTAACAGAGAGAAAGGATAGAGGATACCAAAGAAGAAAGCACTATAAATTAAGATGACTGAAGCATTGTGAGATACTGAGGCAGCATGCACTAGGCCTTTTAATATTCTGCACCAGATGTGGTTATAAAGCTGAAATGAGAAGTGCACACCTGGCTTTGTCCCAAACCTTATCTCTAATTATTAAGCACTTGCAAATGAAAGTGTATGTTTCTCCAAGGGACACTCATTTTTTCAAGGGACTTCTCTTAATTGTACATTTAAGAGTACATTCCAAAAAGTTAGATGGCCAAAAATTCACTCACTGGCACATTTGGATTTTGATGTCCTATAATTCTCGCATGCATTTTTAAAATTTTATTATAGTTCTCATTTTACTTTGCTGAAGTTTTTTTTTTTTTGTTCATTTTTTAACTTTTATTAATTTCACTTTATTCACATTGTATCCCCTCATAAACTCCTCCCTTCTCCCCTCCTAATCCCACTTTCCCTCCTCCTTCTTCACACATGCCCCTCGCCAAGTCCACTGATAGGGGAAGTCTTCCTCCCCTATCATATTCTTGCCTACCTTATCACGTCTCAACAGGAATGGCTGCACCTTTTTCCTCTGTGTCCTGGAAGGCTGCACCTCCCAGGAGTAGGTGATCCTACTCTGAGCCATCCACTGAGTTCATGTCACAGACAGCCCCTGTTACCCTTAATAGGGAACTCACAAGGAGACAGATACTTATGGGCTATATCTGAGCAGGGGTTCTAGGTGTTCTTTATGCATGGTCCTTGTTTGGAACAGGACCCCCTGAGCCCATATTTTTTGGTTCAGTTGGCCTTCTTGTGGTGTGCCTTTCCCATCCAGGTCTTTCTATCTCCTGAATCTTTCTTTTGAGTCCATGCTCTATGCTCAACGTTTGGCTATGAATCTAACCATCTGTTTCAATACCTTGCTATGTATATTATTTCAGAGGCCCTCTCTGGTAGGTTCCTGCCCTGTTCTCTGTCTTCTCCCATTACCAATGTCTATCCCATTTGCCCTTCTGAATGAGGATTAAACATCTTCCCTAGGATCCTCCCTGTTGTTTAGCTCAATTAGAACTATAGATTTTAGTATTTTTAATCCTATATTATACAACTAATATCCACTAATAAGTGAGTATATACCATGAGTGTCTTTCTGCTTCTGGATACCTCACTCAGGATGATCTTTTCTAGTTGCATCCATTTGCCTGCTGATTTCCTTGTTTTTAACTGCTGAATAGTATTGCATTGTATAAATGTACCACAAATTCTGTGTCTATTCCTCAGTTTGGGGACATCTAAGTTGTTTTCAGATTCTGGCTATTATCAAAAAAGCTATTATGAGTATAGTTGAGCAAATGTCCTTGTTGTATGGTTGATAATCTTCTGAATATATGCCCAGGGTTGGTATAACTGAATGTTCTAATACTATTCATAAATTTCTGAGAAAGCACCAGATTGATTTCAAAGTGGTTGTACAAGTTTACATTCCCATCAGCAATGGAGGAGTGTTCCCTTTTCTCCACATCCAGTCCAGCTTGTGTTGCAGATGATGTGATAATATACATGAATAACCCTAAATATTCAAACAGGGAACTCCTACAGCTGATAAACACCTTCAGCAAAATGGCTGGATACAAAATTAAATTTGAAAAAAAAAATCTGAAGCCCTCCTGTATACAAAAGACAAATGGGCTCAGAAAGAAATTAGGGAAACAAAACCCTTTTACAAAAGCCACAAATAACATAAAATACCTTGGTGTGACTCTAATCAAGCAAATGAAAGACTTGTATGAAAAAAAAAGAACTTCAGGAAGATATCAGAAGATGGAAAGTTCTCCCATGCTCCAGGATTGGTAGGATTAACATAGTAAAAATGGCCACTCTACCAAAAGAAATCTACAGACTCAATGCAATTCCAATCAAAATACCAGCACAACTCATTACAGACCTTGAAAGAACAATTCTCAGTTTCATATGGAAAAACAAAAAAATGCAGAATTGATAAAAAAAAATGCCTGTACAATAAAAGATTTTCTGGAGGTATCTTCATCCCAGATCTCAAGTAGTATATAGAGTAACAGTAATAAAAAAATGGCATGGTACTGGCACCTGTACTTTAAATCTTAAAGGGGTGTGCATCTACTCATTAATCATTTTTATTAAATCAAATCAATAAGCTGAGGGGAAAAACAAATATAGAGGAATCAACTGCTGTCTCAGTTTTAGACCCAGTTTGAGGGTGCCCAGACAGCCAATGCTACCTTGGGCTATTGTTTCAGCTCATCAACCTTAAAACATCCCTGGCTTTTCTATTAATAGTGTACTTTTCTTAACTTTAAATTGTTCTTAAGATTTTTTACATCAGAGCCATTAGCAAAAACATCTTCCCTGACCTTGTTAAACAATCTATTTTTCCAAATTCTTTCTAAGTATAATGGTCATTGCTAAAAATCTACATCTATGGTTCCTTTCAAGGACAGTGGTTAATTCATTAATCTGCTCCAGTAAACATGTGAAAAGAGATCAAGCATTGTTAATTTTAAATGCCAGTGATATTGCCCAGTGATGGGCTAGAAGCCTCCTTAGAGTTTTCATACAACTCATGTTATGAGGAATATGGGCATCATAATGGGCAACAAGCAGAGATATGTTCCATAAGAGCACAAAGTCCTCAGTAAAAAGCAGTTCTTGGGATTATGCTTCTCCAAGACAAACTCATCATGACTATGCTAACAGGGGAGCCACATTCCATGAGTTCTACAGCTGTTTTGCTGTTGCTCCTGCATGGCTTTTGACAGGACCAGGTAGCCAAAATAGTTTGCCTATATATGGGTGAGGGGGGAATGAGGTTAGCTCAGGCCCTGGGAAGGAGAATTCAGGGTATTTCATGGGCTATACTAGCCTGGAGGACCAGATAACATGGAAGGACTGAAGGATTGCTGGGAGAAAATGGCAGGTAGATTTGATTTGATATGTTAACTATGAACCTCTGCCATTTGTTCCAGGTTTGAATCTACTTCTATGGTAATATAAACTTCAGAGAGAGAAGCATGGTCTCCATTGGATAATGATTTCAAAATGAGCTCACAGGGAAGAAAGGTGACAAAGACAAAGATTCTGTTTTTCTTTTCTTTCTATATATCTTCTTTGTTTTTCTTTGAGGGAGGAGGTGGTTACCCAAACTGGACTCAAATTTTTGCTTTTTTGTTTTGTTTTTCTTACTATTTTTATTTTATTAATTAATTTTTTATTTTTTCACAATTTATTCATTATATATGCTGATTGAAGGTCACTCCCTCAACTCCTACTGGTCCCACCCTCCCTCCATCTTCCCCCCCATCCCCTTTCCCTAGTCCACTCAAAAGGGAGTTCCTCTCCTCTGCCATCCACCCATACATTATCAGAACAGTACTCAGCTATTAAAAAAATCAGAGAAAATAAAATTTCTGCTCTTATTTCTTTTCCATAGGCCACTGTACTCACCTCAGAAGATTTCATACCATGAAGCTTGCCTGCAACCTTACCATGAACTAAACACTAAGTATAACTCATTTTAAAGAGTCCTACTCCAAGACACTGTTGATTGACCATCTCACATCCAGAAACATGTGAAATTTGAAATGCTATGATGTCTGAAACATTTTATCACAGGCATTTCAGAGAATGTGATTCTCTTGCTGCCTGGAGGGCTGTTTCCCACCAGCCCAGGAAGGCATAAGGGGCAGAAGATGATTAGCATAAAGCTTGGAAAGCCTGCAAGCATAACTGTGGTCAGCCACTCTGGGAACCACCTCAGAAAGTAAGTTCAACTTTAATTCCAGAAAACAGAAAACAGAGGCTTATATCCCTTGGGGAGTGCCTGGGATGCTCTAAGCATAGGTGTAGATAATTGTTTAATGCTAGGCAATTCAAGGATGCTTGATTTGCATTAAACAGCACATTCCTATTATATGAATAAGAACAAGGACACAGATCCAAATTATCCTATATTTGAAGGGATGGGAGAGTTATCAGTGATCTGTGTCAAAGGCCATCTATCAAATTTGATTGGTGGTGTCTATGTCTAAAGACACTCTCTAGATGAAGTCAGGCAGAGAAAACTCACCCTTGACATGGTTACACATCTACTCCAGAAGCAGGTTCATACATGGAAAAGAAAGCCTCCTTCCTCATATCTCAAAATTCAGTGTGGGTTGTGATGTTTTTCAATAGTACCCCTGGAACAATAGGTATGTGTACACAAAGAAACTTCTACAGGCTACCACTGTTGTGTTACTCTCAGAGAACTTCCTGGCTGGTGTTAGTTCACCATTCCCTACATATTCATCCACTGGACTAAAAGTTTCTTGTGTAAAGTGAGGCAACTGAAAATAGTAAATGTTGAGAATCAGGATTATCAATAAGTCTTCCCAAAACACATTATATAATACTGTTGCATGTAATTGATATTCACCATTCATTGTATTCTTTTTAAAAATAAGTTTATTTACTTTAAATTCCAATCATAATCCCCCTCCCTTCTCTGCCCATGACTACCCTCCCTTTGTCCTATTGCCCTATTCCCTTTCCCCTTCAGAAAAGGGAGGTCATTTCCATTGAGCTAGTTTTACAGTTCTGTTGCATCTCAGTGGACCAAAGTACACAACGGCCTTTCCACATTGCTTATACTCACAGAATTCCTCTCCAGTAAGGATACTTTTATGTTGATGATGACTCTGGATTTGTGCAAGGCCTCACCATTTTAACACATTCATAAGTTTTTCCTCCATTATGAATCCTTTCATGATGATGAAGATTATACAAATGTGGAATGGTTTCACCATGTTAAAAACACTCACAGGCTTTCTGTCCATTAGGATTTCTTTCATGAGTGTGGAGATTATTCTGAAGTCCAAAAGTTTTTTCACATTGGTTACAGTCAGACATTTTTCCAGTATGTGTTATTTTATGTATTAGGAGATGTTATGTGCAAAGGCTTTGCCACATAGTTATATTCATATGGTTTCCCTCCAGAATGTGTTGTTGTCTTAGGAGATGATTGTTACATGCAAAGGCTTTATCACACTAATTACCCTCACAAGGCTTCTCTCTACTGTGTGTCTTTTCCTGTTTTCGGAGACTACTCTGCTGTGCAAAGGCTTTATCCCGCTGGGTATATTCATAAGGTTTCTTTCCAGTATGTGTTCTTTTATGTCTTATGAGATTACTGTTTTGTGCAAAGGCTTTACCACACTGGTTACATTCATAAGGTTTCTCTCCAGTGTGTGTTCTTTTATGGCTTAAGAGATGACTGTTTTTTGCAAAGGCTTTACCACACTGGTTACATTCATAAGGTTTCTCTCAGTGTGTGTTCTTTTATGGCTTAAGAGATGACTGTTTTCTTGGTTTTCATAAGGTTTCTCTCAGTGTGTGTTCTTTTACCTTATGAGATGACTGTTTTCTGCAAAGGCTTTGCCACACTCATTACATTCATAAGGTTTCTCTCCAGTGTGTGTTCTTTTTATGGCTTAAGAGATGACTGTTTTGTGCAAAGGCTTTGCCACACTGGTTACATTCATAAGGTTTCTCTCCAGTGTGTGTTCTTTTATGGCTTATGAGATGACTGTTTTGTGCAAAGGCTTTGCCACACTGGTTACATTCATAAGGTTTCTCTCCAGTGTGTGTTCTTTTATGGCTTAAGGTGATGACTGTTTTTGCAAAGGCTTTGCCACACACATGTTTTTTCTCTCCAGTGTGTGTTTTATGGCAAAGATGGTTACATTCATAAGGTTTCTCTCCAGTGTGTGTTCTTTTATGGCTTAAGAGATGACTGTTTTGTGCAAAGGCTTTACCACACTCATTACATTCATAAGGTTTCTCTCCAGTGTGTGTTCTTTTATGGCTTAAGAGATGACTGTTTTTGCAAAAGGCTTTGCCACACTCATTACATTCATAAGGTTTCTCTCAGTGTGTGTTCTTTTTATGGTTTAAGAGATGACTGTTTTCTGCAAAGGCTTTACCACACTGGTTACATTCATAAGGTTTCTCTCCAGTATGTGTTCTTTTATGCCGTATGAGCTGACTGCTTTTTTGCAAAGGCTTTACCACATTGATTACATTTGTAAGGCTTCTCTCCAGTGTGTGTTCTTTTATGCCATATGAGAACAGTGATATAGGGAAGGCTTTCCCACATAGAGTGCATTTAAAGGGTTTCTCTCAGTATGACTGCTTTCATGCCTGCAAAGAAAATTGGCACATGTGAAAGATTTACCACAGTCATTTCATTACACTAATAAATATATTTATCTATATGAATTAATTTCATAATTTGATCTAATGGTAAAGAAGAATCAAATTTTAAAGTTTTATCACTTTATTTACATTCACGGTATTCCCTTCATTATGGGTATTTTTGAAGATCCCTGTGATGATAAGAGCATTTGTTATGTGGATCACTTTTATAGCATCATTTTTCTATAAGTGGTTTTCTCCTATATATGAAGAGTATTGTAAGAATTCAGAGTTTTACCACAGCAATCCCATTCACAAATTTTTGTACTGTATGAATGATACTTCATTTACAAAGTGAGCCAAGACAAGCAGAAGTTCCAAATTCCTAGTATTCATGGGTATTTTCAGCAATATGAGTTTGCTGATGAATTCTCAGTGATGTTGCAGAACCAATTAACAGTAACCATTTATCACATTCAGAAAATTTACTCACAGTGGGGACTACTACCAAATCAATTGTTCTTGGAGAAAGACAGGGACACTGCTTCTTTCAATATCCCTATGCTCATGTGTCTTAGAATCATTTTGACATATGATATACCAGTTGAATTTACAAAAATAATAAAGATTCCCACATTGAATTAACACAGTTTGTTTTTGTTCATCATAGACATGTCATATAGGGATTAAGGTTTCTCCAAAAATAATATTCTTGATTCTCATAAGCTGCTCCTTTCACTAAACTTTACAATGTTACTGCACGAAAATTAGTAACACTGGTTCTACTATGTAATTTTTTGCTTATTAGAAGGTTTTGGACACATACTGATCACCAATTCAGTGTGTATACCTCTTACAATATCTGAGTAGATAGAATGAGACTAAACAGATTGGCAGTTCAAGTCAGTAGCTGTAATGTCCATATGATTCAAATGGTATTTTTGTTACAATATTATTTTATTTTCTTCTATCTTAGGGGAGTGCCTTGTAAACACAAATCAGATACCTGACATTGAAGTACATGGAATTATGAGATTTTAATGATCATCAGTACACGTAAAGCAGTGCTGTTTTTACACTGTTGCTTTTCTTTAAAACTTCCAGGACACAGCCATGTGTGCTGGTACATGCCTTCAATCCCAGCGCTTGTGGAGGCAGAAGCAGGCAGATCTGTGTGATTTTGAGGTCAGGTTGGTCTAACAAGCAAGCCTAAGAAAGTCACAGATACCCAGAAAAAAATCTATTTCAAAAACAGAAAATAAAAAGCAGCCAATAAACAAACAAACAAAAAACAAAAAACACCAAACTTCCAGGACACATTAAAATTTAAGATTTATATCTGTATCAACATGCACATAAAGTTACCTTTTATTACTTGTAGAACTTTGAAAATGTTCTTCAATATTATGGTCGTCCCAATTGTAGCCTAAAATATAGTACCAGAAAATATATAATATTGGAAATATCATGTTATTATTAAGGCAAAACTTAAATCACTCTCTTCTATGACCCTTAGAACCATGCCTGATTTATTTACCTCATTCCTCCTCATTCTCAATTGGAATTACAGAAGAGGATCAATAACAAAGTAAGAGTTGTCTCTTTATTTTAAAAGTGAAAGAAAAATTGCAGTCTTACCTATAGCAGTGAGGTTTTCACAGGTCTCTAGCATCACATCTTTGTAGAGTTGCTTCTGGGAAGGTTCCAGCAAGGCCCACTCTTCTTGGCTGAATTTCACATGCACATCATTGAAGGTCACGGAATTCTAAAATATGCCATACATTTGTACAACAGAAACAGTGGCAACAATATAATTTATACTTCATTGTCAATATAATCATATAATTCTACTGCTTCTTCAATTTATTTTCTGACACAGAAATGTGAATGTTATACAGTTGGGTGCTGTGCATGATGTGAAGTAGGGGAGTTGAAAAAGCCTAAAGGTTAGATTGAAAAAAAAAGAAAAAAAAATGTAGGCGTGCTTCAAAAACCTGTGTTTCATCAGTTTGTAAGACATGAATATAAAGTAGCCATTAGTTGGGTTCTTGAGCAATCTATGAATCATCTTCAGTTACTTGGGTGAGTAGGTCAGGACACTGTCATGAGACAGGTGGAAGGACAAAACACAGTCATGATATTTTATATAGCAACAAATGAGATGTGTTGATCAGGGGACACTGAACAGATGGGTAATATCAGTCAAAAGACAACATGGTACTGAATATTACGTTTTGACCAGGGCTCAAGGATGTGGCATATCAGTATGTGAAGAGGGGGCTCATATATTTGTGGAAGGGAAAGTGGACTACAGTGAATACATGGATAAAAATAATGTGAGTGGCAAGCAACAACAATCATAGCCAATAACACCATATTTCTGAGTGACCAGACAAAAGAAAAGGAATAGAACACGTGATTATTCTTTGATCATTGTTTTGTATATCCTCCTTACTAAATAATGTAATAATCTGTAGATTAAAAATAAAGATTAAAACTTTTCTATTAAAAAAAGAAGTGTTAATGTTATCACTAAATCATTTTAGAAGAAAACAGAATAACAAGTTTTAACTGTATCATATCTGAACTTTTTGAATAGGATATAGCTTTGGAATAGACATGGCAATTAATGTGGACAAAGACAAACAGAGAGAAGAGTGTGAAATAGAGAGACAGAGACATAGAGACAGAGACACACAGGAGAGAAATTAACAGATGAACAATACTAAGTACAGATCAGAGAAATTTATTAACAGTTACTAACTACAAAAAATGGTGGACAAGCTGGGTGTATTCTGTCTTGCCTTCAATTCCATCACTCAGGAGGCAGATGCAGGTGTATCTTATTGAACTGGATGTCAGCATTATCTATTCAAAGAGTTCTAGGACAGCCAGATCTATATAGTAAGACAGAGCCTCCCTAAAAGTCAATCAAACAAACACAAAATATTGAAAGAACTCAGAGGTCTTTACTGAAGCTTCTACAAGGAATTATACATTCATTCCTGTTGTATATTTATTTTCCAGAAATCTGCACTGCCCCAGCTTAAACTGTAACATTAATGATATCTTACTAAAAGGAAATGCATGTTTAAACAGCTAAAAATAGAAAGATGAAAATATTAATAATGTAAATGCTGATCATAAATAAGCAACATAAAACAGGAGAGATGGCTCAGCAGTGAGGAGTTCGTGCTGCTCTTTCAAATAGTTGGGCTCAATTGTCAGTGATTACCTGGGACCCACTGCTATCAATTGCTATCAGTTCATGAGTTCTGAAGACATCTTCAGACTACTGTGAGGATTAGGCACACAAGAGGTGCATATTCATGCATACAATCAAAATATTCATATTCAGTAAAAATTAAAAATAGATCCCAGATGGTTGGGCTGATTGCACACTGTGTCTGATAAGCTGGGTAGCAGAGACTGCACAGTGACCAATAGTTGGATCTGTGGGTCCCACTGACTGTGTTTCAAATGTAAGAAGAAAACCAATGATGAGGGAAACAATGGGGTCCAACCTCAGAGCACCCAGCTAATCTCTGGGAAAGTTCCTGGGATGTTGCAGCAGGAATAAGGTTTTCAAACAAATGAACCCAAGAAGCAAGCAGGAGTAGATATTCTAATATCTAATAAAAAATAGACTTTCAAACAAAAATTATTTGAAAGGGATGAGGAAGGGGGGAATCCAAGATGGCGGTGCCAGGAGGACATTGTGTCTGAGGAGTAGGACAGCAATGTTGGTACAGCAACTAAAAGACTGAACTCTGGGCCCTAAAACAACAAAGATCCTTTTCCCAGGTGAGAGGAAACTCCACGGTGTGGGAGTCAGTCAGGTCCACTCTCAGTTCACTCAGTGAGAATTTGGAAGATATCCTGGGTTGCAGGATACACCTTTGTGTCCTGATAACCTTTCCAGACTAAATTATGTTCTCCAGGGCACCAGAGACTGGGAGCCCAAGTCTAGAAAAAAAAAAAAAAAACAGGGAAGAAGAAAGCAGAAATGACCCCAGGTCACCCAATCTATCCCTGGAAAGGTCCTGCAGACCAGTGGGTGCACAGCTGTCAGGCCTGAGTGCGCCGCCAGCTGCTAGCCATGCATGCCCTACTCTCCATCACAGAACTGTGTGCCCCAGGACACTAGAGGCTGGGTTTCCCTGTCTGGAGAAAACCTCACAGGCAGGGAAACAGCAGGTCCCAGCTTAGAGAACTCAGCCAACTCCCCACACACACACTACATCCACCATACACAGGAACATTCTTGGAAAAGTTCTCAGCTTCTTTCCCAGTCACCAGCTTGGAGCCATCATTGGCAAGTGCCTACGCATTCTACACACCACGTCAAACACCACAGACTGAGTCTTCCTATTGGGAGAAAACCCAAAGGTGGGGGAAATATCTGGCCCTACCTCAGGACACCTAGCTCCAGAAAAGTTTCTGGTTATCCACAGGCTCCATACTATAGCCTACTGCTGTACACATGAGAATGGTGCTCATCTCCCACTGATTACCACTTGGGTACTGGGGCACAGAGCTCCAAACTGAGACCTACAGAAGCCTGGGTTCCTGAGATCAACCCCAGATACTGCTCCAAGGGACAACCAGTTATCCCTAACTAAACGGACCAAGCCACAGGGCACTCAGGTTACAGCAGCAGCTCACTAAATTTACAGAAAGAAACCCAGCAGCAGGGCAGCTGTCTCCAGAACTTCTCTGGGTGAGAGGATAGCCCCTTTACAAACAAAGGCAACAATTACTACTCAGGTCTGTACAATGAGATGAGCTGTGGCAATTCCTGAAAAACACCTGCCATTCAGTGACCATACCTAAAAAATGGAGGAGAGCTCCTTTGGGAAAAATCATCTTCCTGCCAAGGGATTAAACCCACCACAGAATTCCAGGAAGTACCAGAAACTAACACCCAACACCTAAGATATCCCAATGGGTAGAGGCCAGTGTAAAAGCTCAATCAAAAGACAAAGCAATATGGCATCTCCAGAACCCAGTTATTCAGGAGCAAGCAGCCCTGGATACCCCAGCATAAAGACAATTTCAGGCCAATCTCCCTTATGAACATTGATGAAAAATACTCAACAAAATACTTTGCAAACCCAATACAAGAACACATCAAAGATATCATCCACTACAACCAAGTAGGCTTCAGACCAGGTATGCAGGGGTGGTTCAATATGCAAAAATCCATCGATATGATCCACCATATTAACAAATTGAAAGAAAAATAAACACATGATAATCTCCTTAGATGCTGAAAAAGCATTTGAAAAAAATCCAGCATCCATTCATGTTTAAAGTATTGGAGAGATCAGGGATACAGGGCACATACCTAAACATAGTAAAGGTGATATACAGCAATCCTATAGCCAACATCAAGCTAAATGGAGAGAAACATAAAGCAATCCCACTGAATTCAGTGACAAGGCAAGGCTGCCCCCTCCCTCCATATCTCTTCAACATAGTTCTCGAAGTCCTTGCTAGAGTAATAAGACAATTAAAGAAGATCAAGGGGATACAAATGGGAAAGGAAGAAGTCAAAGTATCCCTATTTGCAGATGATATGATAGTATAGCTAAGTGACCCTAAAAATTCTTCCAGGGAAACCCTAAAGCTGACACTTTCAGCAATGTGCCTGGATACAAAATCAACTCAAAAAATAAGTAGCCCTCCTGTATACAAAAGACAAAAGGGCTGAGAAAGAAATTAGGGAAACAACACCCTTCACAATAGTCAAAAAGGACATAAAGTACCTTGGTGTGACCCTAACCATGCAAGTCAAAGACTTGTATGAAAAAATTTCAAGTCTCTAAAGAAAGAAATAGAAGAAGATATCAGAAGATGGAAAGATCTCTCATGCTCATGGCTTGGCAGGATTAACATAGTAAAAATGGTCCTCTTACCAAATGCAATTTACAGATTTAATGTAATTCCCATTAAATTACCAACACAATTCTATACAGACCTTGAAAGAAAAATTCCCAACTTCATATGGAATAACAAGAAACCCAGAATTACTAAAACAATCTTCCATAATAAAAGATCTTCTGGCAGTATCTCCATCCCTGATCTCAAGCTGTACTATAGAGCAACAGTAATAAGAACTGCATGGTATTTGCATAGACACCAACTAGTGGATCTATGGAATCGGATAGAAGTCCCAGAAATACACCCACACACTATGGACTCCTGATTTTTGACAAAGATGCCAAAACCATACAATGGAGAAAAGATAGCATCTTCAACAAAAGCTGCTGGTCTAACTGGATGTCTACATGTAGGAAAATGCAAATAGATCCATATTTATCACTTTGCACAAAACTAAAGTTCAGGTGGATCAAAGACCTCAGTATAAAACCAGACATACTAACCCTGTTAGAAGAAAAAGTGAGGAAGAGCCTTGAACTCATTGGAACAAGGGACAACTTCCTGAACAGAACTTCAACAGTACAGGCTCTAAGAGCAACAATAAATAAATGGGACCTCATGAAACTGAAAAACTTCTATAAGTCAAAGGAAACTGTTGTCAAAACAAGGTGACTGCCTGCAGATTGGGAAAGGATCTTCACCAACCCTATATCTGACAGAAGGTTAATATCCAGTATTTATAAAGATTTCAAGAAGTTAAACACCAACAAATCAAGTAACACAAATTTAAAAAAAAGGGGGGGGGTACAGATCTAAACAGAGAATTCTCAATAGAGGAATATAGAATGGCAGAGAAACACTTAAAGAAATGTTCAACATTCTTAGTCATCAAGGAAATGCAAATCAAAACCACCCTGAGATTTCACCTTACACCCATCAAAATGACTAAGACAAATAACTCAAGTGACAACTCATGCTGGATAAGATTTGGAGAAAGGGGAACCCTCCTTCATTGCTGGTGGGAATGTAAACTTATACAACCACTTTACAAATCAACCTGGCACTTTCTCAGACAACTAGGAATAGTGCCTCCTCAAGATCCAGCTATACCACTCCTAAGCATATATCCAAAAGGCGCTCAAGTATACAACAAGGACATCTGCTCAACTATGTTTGTAATAGATTTATTTGTAATACCCAGAAGCTGGAAACAGCACAGATGGCCCTCAGTTGAGGAATGGATACAGAAATTGTGGTATATCTATATGATGGAATATTACTCAGCAATGAAAAAGAAGGAAAACATGAAATTTGCAGGTAAATGGTGGGAAGTGGAAAAGATCATCCTGAGTGAGGTATCCCAGAAGCAGAAAGACTCATAGGGTATATACTCACTCGTAAGTGGATATAGAATATAAAATATAGGATAAAAATACTAAAATCTGTACACCTAAGGAAGTTAATCAGGAAGGAGTATGCTGGCTAAGATGCTCAAAACCCATGCAGAAAGGCAAAGAGGATGGACATCAGATGAGGGAGAATACAGGGACAGGACAGGAGCCTACCACAGAGGGCCTTTGAAAGGCTCTGCCCTGCAGGGTGTCAAGGCAGATGCTGAGACTCTTAGCCAATCATTGGGCAGAGTGCAGGGAATCTTATGGAAGAACTGGGAGATAGTAAACCTGGAGATAACAGGAGCTCCACAAGGACAGCAACAGTTACAAAAATACTGGGCACAGGGGTATTTTTGAAACTGGTACTCCAGCCAAGGACCACTCATGGAGATGGCCTGAAACCCCTGCACAGAGGTAGCCTATGCCAGTTTAGTATCCAAGTGGGCTTCATAGTAATGGGGACAGGGACTGTCTCTGATGGGAACTCATTGGCCTGCTCTTTGATAACCTCCCCTTGAGGTGGGATCAGCCTTGCAAGCCACAGAAGAAGACAATGTAGTCACTCCTGATGAGACCTGATTGAATAAGATCAGAGTGAAGGGAAGGAGGACCTCCCTTATCAGGGGACTGGGAGAAGCACAGGGGTGGGGAAGATGGAGGGTGTGATCGGGAGTGGAGGAAGGAGGGAGGTACAGGGGGGATACAAAGTGAATAAACTATTATTAATAAAAATTTAAAAAGAACACAATAAAATTTTGAAAGATTTTTTAAAAACTATGCGGTTACACATAGTTTCAAACTATGAAAATATTGCCTGATATCAGTTATTGCTCCTAAATAAAAATAAATAAATAAATAAATAAATAAATAAATAAATAAATAAATGGAAGAATACTTCATACTCAACAAAGGAAAATTCTACCAAGATGGCATCTGTATTCTGAGCAACAATGCCCCAAATATAAGGACACCCACATTTGTAAAAGAAACATTAATAAAACTTAAAGAACATATCAATCACCGTAATTAATAGTGGGAGAGGTCAACATGTAACTATCATCAAGGGACAGAGCAATGGAAAAGGACTTAAACTGAGAGATAATGAAACAAATGAATGTCATGAATCAAATGAACCTAACAGATATCTAGAGAATTTTTAACCCAAACAGAAAAGAATCTATCTTCTTTCAGCACCTCATGGACCCTTCTCCAAAACTGACCATACAGTAGGTCACAAACCAGGCCTCAACAGATACAGCATAATTGAAATAATATCTTGTACCCCATCAGACCATGATGGACTAAAGATGGACCACAACAATAACAGAAATAATAAAAAGACTACACACATGGGAACTGAAAAACTCCCTACTCAATGAAATCTAGGTCAGGGAAGAAATAAAGAAAGAACTTCCTACAGTTCAATGAAAATGAATGCACATCATACCCAAACTCATGGGATTCAATTAAAGCAGTCCTAAGAGGACTTTTAATAGCACTAAAAGCTTCATAAGTTATTGGAAACATCCCATACAAGCAACTTAATGGCACACCTGAAAGCCCTAGGAAAAAAGAAACAGACACACCCAACTAGGAATAACCAAAGTCAGGGCTAAAATCAATAAATTAGAAACAAAGAATAATTCAAAGAATCAATGAAACCAAGAGCTAGTTCTTTGAGAAAATCAAAAACATAGACAAACTCTTAGCCAAGCTAAGTAAATGGCAGAGAGACACTACCCAAAACAACAAAGTCTGAAAGGAAGACAGAGATATAACAGACACTGAGAAAATCCAAAGAAACTTTAACTCTTATGTCAAAAGGCTATATGCCACAAAATTTGAAAATCTAAATGAAATATACAATTGTTCACCTACTAAAGTTGAATCAAGATCAGGTAAAGATATCAAATAGTAGCCCCTCCCTCATCTCCTCCCAGCCCTATCCACCCTCCTTCTTCTCCTTCTATGCCCTTTCCCTAGTCTCCTAATAGGGGAGGAACTCCTCCACTTCTGCCTGACCCTAGTTAATTAGGTCTCATCAAGGATGGGTGCATCATCTTCCTCTGTGGCCTCACATGGCTGCACCCCTCAGGAGGAGGTGATCAAAGACATGAGTTCATGATGGAGAATAAATTACAGAAAACAATTTTAAATTAAATGTGAATTAAATAAATACATAAAGTTTAAAAAACACAACAGGTAAGAAGAATGTCACACACCTGCAATTCAATGACTCAGAAAGCTCAGGCAGTGTTAGTGTCATGAATACATGTCATCCTAAGGAATTAAATATACTCTCTGCCAATTTTTAAATACAAGATATGGATGAAGATCAACACAGTAACCTACACTTACATATACAAAACAAAGCATATACAAAACAAAGCAAAACAAAACAAAATTAAAAAAAAAAAGGATCAGCAGCCAATGATGATGATGTTGATATCAGGCATGTTGGCCTAATTTTAAACCCAACACTTGACTGGAGCTAAACCTGTAAGTTCGAAAACTGCTTGGTCTACATACCAACTTTCAGGACAACAAGGGCTACACAGAAACTTTTTCTTCAATGTCAAAAACAGAAACATCATCTTCTCTGGAAGCTTTTTTGATTCAAGCAAATAAGTTCTGACCAAATTCCCTATAGGCTTATTGTCATCCCATGATGAAAATGTAGTCTAACTTCAATGATCCTAAAATTCTGCAATAGCTCATACACTGTTCAAATATTCGATGTTTCTTCTGACACACAATAAAATTTCTTGGCTGCCACATCTTGTAACATCAGAAACAAATCATATCATTCCAACTTAGATGCACAGAATACCCCTTCCCGTTCCACTAAATAGGAATGTGGAAAGTGTGGACCAAGGAAAGATTAGCAAGGAAAACAACAAATTCTGTTGCTATTTTTAAAGGCTTAGATGGCCCTATCCCTGCAACGTCTCATACATCTTAGTTTGGTTACTTCCACTTGCTACAGACAGCACTCTATGGGAGGTATCTCCTAACATAGGTACATCAACATCTTGTACTGTCAAGACAGAACTCAGGCTTCACCCTCACTGCTTCATGCAATGAACCTTTACAGTATCTTTACTGGGGATCTAACTCTGCCAAACACAGATAGATGGCTGTCACAGTGTTGAACTGAAAACACAAAGAAAGAATCTATTATCTTAAATTTTGCATCTTTCTTGTTTCCAGAATGTGCATAACATGAGTGAGACTGTCGAGTTGGATTTTAAGTTCAGATGGACAAAATGGGATGGATCGTGCCACACTTGGAACACATTTGGAGCAATTTTTATATGAAGTTCTTTCCTGGTATTAGGAATCACTTAGCCTACTTCTTTGATTAATGGAAGAATTATCAGGAGGGAGTGTTAATTTAAGGACACCATCTTAGGCTTCAAATCCAGACCTAGGACCTACTCTTTGATGATGATCTCCTTAAAAATTCCTGTCTCTGTTTCAGCATGTGACTGCCATCTGAAACTACCTACTGATGCTTTTCTCTACAAACCAAAGACTACATTTATTTCTGCTCCACTTGACTCTTTCTTTCACTGTGGTCCTGAATGTCTCATTAATAATAACCATTCAACAGATTCAATGTTCTTCCTAAGAAATCCAACCCATGCTGGGGGTGCATGTGTGCTGGTAGGTTGTATGCCACCTGATACCATCAGCCTTCCATCATGGCCTCTGAGATTCATCATTTATACCGATCTGGGCTGGCTCACTGGCCCACCGGGCCTAGGCCTCACTGGATCTGTGTTTCACTAGGCCTATGTCTTGGTTGCAAGCCAACCAGGCATGGACTTTTACTTGAACCTCTGAGGTGAAAGTCCTTAGAGCAAATCACAGCAGCTTATCCAAGAATGGTAACACTTTGGTATTGCCATAGGCTCTGGAATACCAAAATTTCCACTACCACTGGTGATTTCATTCTAAAAGAGCTATCTACCTGTAACAGTCAATAGAAAATTCTTTCCACACCCCCATCTAGTGAACATGGGTGTTGCCCTAAACTGTTCTAGCTGCCCCTGAGAGAAATGGAACCACTGTTCCCCATCTGGAAGCTGAGCTTCAGGCCTCTGCTGAATGGAGAATGACATAATGAAAAACATTCTGGAAATATGGAAATATGATCAATAAAGAAAGCAAAAACAAGCCGGCCATGGTGGTGCACACCTGTGATCCCAGCACTTTGGTAGGTAGAGGCAGAGAGATCTCTGTGACTTGGAGGCAAGCATGGTCTACAAAGCAAGGCAAGGACAGCATATGCTACACAGAGACTTCTAGGCTCAAAAAAAAATTCTTAAATGCAGAAATTTAAGGAATCCTGGAAATGAAAAATTTAAAGACTACAGCAAAGAAATACAGAGGCAAGTTTCACACAGAAAACAGAGATCAATGAGATAAATTTATACACTGAATACAAAATAGAAGAACTGGAAGACAGGTGTGTTTATACACTCCTTTAACACAAGAAGTCAGGGATGCAGAAACAGCTGGACTGTTGTGAGTTTGAGGCCATCCTGGTTTACAAAGTGATTCCAGGGCAGCAAAGGCTATAAAAAGCAATCCAGTCTGAAAATAAACAACAACAACAACAACAAACAGAAAAAAAGATGAAATAGATACATGTGTCAAAGAAAATGTTAAATCCAAAAATCCCTATCAAAACATCCAGGAACTCTGAGACAATATGAAAAGACAAAACATGATGATAATCAGATTAGCAAAAGGAGGATGAGATCAAGGTTCTGGAAGATATTTTTAACAAAATCATACAAGAAAAATATCTTAACCTAAAGAATAAGATGTCCATCAATGCAAGAAAAGCATACAAATATACCAAAGACACTGGAACAGAAAAGAAAGTCCTCTTACCGGAGAATAATCAAAACACTAAATATACAGAACAAAGAAAGAATATTAAAAGCTGTAACAGAAAAAAAAAAATTAAACAGACCACACTAACCAATAAAACAGACAAACCAAATAAATAAATAAATGAATAACATAAAAAAAAAAAATCCAACCAAGAAATAAATTAAGGCAGATCTATTGGAATTAATCCTGTATTATCAGTAAAGATACTAGAAATTGAAGGATTTAGACAGTGTTCTTGTGACTCTAAAAAAACTAGAGAAGCCAAGAAAAATTACTAACTATTCCCAGAACCTTTTAATCAGAAAATGGAGAAAATAAGATGTTGCATGTTAAGGTCAAATTTAAACAATATGTATCTATAAATACAGCTCCAAACAAGGTGTTAAAACCACCACAACCTCCACCACCAAAATACCAAGATTAACAATCACTATTCATTGATATCACTTAATACTATTGACCCAAATTCACCAATAAAAAGACACAGGCTCACAAAATGGATGATAAAACAGAATCCACCCTTCCTCTAAACACATCAAACACAGCTTCATATCAAGATAGACATTATCTTAAGGTAAATGTTTGGAAAAGATATTCCAAATAAATGGACTAGAGTATCAAGTTTGTATAGCAATTTTAATATCTAATGAAACAGCTTTCAAAAAAACTAATCAAAAGATGGCAAAGGACATGATGTATTCAAAAATCCAGCAATATAACATTTCAATACTTAACATCTATGCCCCCAACCTAAGAGTACCCAAGTTATAAATGAAACCCTTCTGCAGCTTGCATCACATCCTAGCCCTCATAAACTGATAGGGAAAACTTCAATATATCACTCTCACCAATGGACAGGTCCCCCTGACCAAACTGAACAGATAAATACTCCAGCTATCTAACATCAAAAAACTAAATATACCCAAATGATGTTTACAGAACATCCTCCCAAACACAAAAGATTGTTCCCTCTTCTCAGCAACTCATATATTGTTCTCCAAAATTGATGATATATTTGAACAGTGGAAGTCTCAAAAGATATAAGAAACTTGCAATAACCTCCTGCATCCTATCAGACCACTAAGGTTTAAAGCAGCACATCACCAATAACAAAAACAATAGAAAGCTTACAAACTCATAGAAATTGAACAATTCTCTACTGAATAAAAAATGGATCAAAACTGAAATAAAGAAAGAAATTAAAGACTAGAAGTCAGTGAAATGAATATACAAAATATCAAAATTCATAGTACACAATGTAAGTGTTGACAAGAAGACATAGCACTAATTACATTCAGAAAAAAATAATTAGAAATATCTCTTAGTAGCAACTTAACAGCACATCAAAGTACTCTAGAACAAAATGAAGTAAACATAACTAAAAGGAGTAGACAGTGAGAAACTACTGAAATGTGTCTTCACTGGTAAAACTGAATGTTTCCACAGGAAAAGAAAGGTGGATCCTATCAAAATTGATCATGATTAGATTTGAATAGTAGAGATCTTCTGAATAAGCAGAGGTAACTGTTCATCAGACAGCGTGGTCATTGAGTCCAAACAAACTTAATAAAGACTAAAGTTTTCTTCTTAAATAAAAAAGGATACTTTTGTTGTTTCATATCAAATACAGTTAAGAGGTTTAAAATGTTTTAAATAAATTCAAAGGTATAAACTTGTTTGAGTTGGTATAATTTGGAGTGAATAAAAAATTTGAGCAGCGTGGTGATAGACCATGCATTTAAGCCCAGCAGAGACAAGCATTTCTGTATTAATTAGTTGTTCTCTAAATTTAGGAGTTACAAGGACAGGGTGTTGGTGGTTCACAGCCTTACTCCCAGCATTTGGGAGGCATGTGCCTTTTACATACCACCTGGGAGGCAGAGGCAGGCACATAGGACTTACAGTGATTTTATTTAAAAGCTGCTTATAAAAGGCAGGCTGAAAAATCAAAGTAAATGACCTTTATTATCTAGAAATAAATACACTTTAAGGTATATTTGTAAACTTTCAAAGATTTTTAATTTTAATTGAGATATTATATTTTTTTTTTCAAAAAAAAAAAAAAAAAAAACATTTTGCCCTATAAAAGATATAACATGCCTAAAAAGGTATGAACCTCACCCCTGAATTAGGGTTGGGGCAGGGTTTTGATTTAATCTTTTCAGGAGAATAAAATCATCCAACTAAAGAATATGGAGACCACTGGATACATGAAACTTCTGAAGAAAATAACAGATCACCAAAAGAAAATGTCAAAAGTGAAGGAGTAAACTGGCCAACTGGTATCACTCACCTTCATGTTGTCTCTTCTGTCTTCTACAGACATAAGTGCAAATTGTCTTTAAGTGATTGCTAAAGAACAATCCAAAATCTCTACTTCATATCAGAAAAGCCACCTGGTAAGAAACAGAGGAAAACAGAAAAATAAGGGATGATTCTATTGTCATGAATTTCATAACCTTCTGGCATGATGTGACTTCTATACTTACCACAAACTTCAATAATTAAGAATGTGTACAGTGTTTGTGAAAGAATGAGGGGGTGAGAGAAAAAGCCAAAAAAAAAATAAGCCTAAAATATAGACAAGTTTACATAAAAAGAGGTAAGTAAACTCTAGCATGAAAAATTTGCACTGGACCAGAGATACCTTTGATTTTCTAATTAATACAAATTAAATAAACACAGATTTCACAACTGCTACAAGACAAAAACAAAGTGATACCTAAACTGTTATATTTCTGACCCTCCAGCTACTACTAACCTCCTTTACAGAGAGTCCTTTTGCTCTGGAAGTCTCTTAGAAAATGGAGGTGATCATAAAGCTGGGCTATGGCTTGCAGTCCCCCGTGTCCCCTTGTGGGTTCAGGCACAGCCCAGCCCTTGCCAACACTCACACACAATACAATGTTGGAGAATATTTTAATATGTTTCCTGATGCATGGATTATGCCACAAGTTGTGGAATCTGCCCTATCCACTTACCTACAACCAGGCACACCTGACAAAATTCTGCATCTCAGAAATTCATTTTGTACCCTGGAATTGAATTTCTCTAAAGCATGCCATTGTGCCTGGTGGTAGATGCAAGGTAAAAAAAAAAATCAAAAACAAATAATCAATTATTGCTGAAGGATGATCACCACCAACTCTTTCCTTCCAGTTTCAAAACTATTTGTAAAATTTGTTACACAAAACCATGTGTGGAATACAACATTCATCATTTCTAGAAATGAGACCTTTAGTTTTACAATCTGTCCACTGCAAAACCAATGCCTGAGTGTACACAATAGATATTGATATTATAAGCACCACAACTTTCTACTGCCCAGCCTGCAAAGTTTTCACTTCTCTGGACAACCAACACTCATGACAGGTTGGAGGCCAAGGGTCTCTGCTGAGATCACCACATGGAGACCAACAGAACCACAGCCTGAAACACAATCTGAACCACAGTCCATATCGTTCAAAGCAGATCAGGCTGTAATAGCTCTGCAGCCTGCTCTTCCTGGCCTGGGGACAATGACCCCATACTCAGCATGACATCACCTCTGGTCTCACTCATAGCTCTTTTGAGCTACATCAAAGGAAAATCCCAGAAAAAAAAAAACTCATAAACTACCACCCACTGTTGCTCCTCACTGCTAAGCCTACCGAGAGTCTCCAATTAGCTTGAAAAATACAGCTGAATCTCAGGAGAGTAGTAGCTCCTCTACCAGTGGATCAAAAGATCAAATGATGCAGATAGCAGAGGCATTCTAACTTTGCCCTAACCCCTCTGGGAACAGTTAGGGCAACACTAGCTAATAGCCTAGTGTTGTTATAAAAGAATGAAAATCCCAATTATTCAATTTTAAAACCTGCTAGCGCAGGGAGGCAGAGAAAGCACCATCAGACCCTGGTACTCACCTCACCACCAAGAGGAAAAAGCCCCAAAATCTCACCAGTTCAGATGACAGCTCAGGGGGAATAGGCCAAAGGAAGCCAAGGCCAAAGGCTTTCTATCTCAAAGCTCCAAAAGCCCAAAAGCTACCAAGCTAAACCTCCTTCCACTTTTACACTCTGTCTTAAATACATTTCAGCTGAAAGTTCCACTTTAATCCCTGTCAGCTGGTTTCTTGCTTTGCCTCTTGACCTAGGGTTAACATTATTCCATCCTGTGCACAGAGAGCTTTTGAATTAAAGGTATGTTCCAGGGCTGACAGAATCATCCCATAATCACCTTTTTAGAATAAACAGAAAATTCTTGGAATTAAGGTTTGTGTTAGGGCTCAACCATACCAAACAAAGCACAGGTTTTTACAGTTCACAATCTAAGGGATCACCCTGGGATCAAATATCCTGCAACACCCTCATCTTGGAAATGATTTAAAATTCAATCTTCCACTCTCCCAGGGCACCTGTTCATTTTCCAAGATACAGGTAATTTATGTTACACACTCAGTGTCCAGTGAATTCATCTCTACCTCATAGTTGGGAAGTCCATCAGCCAAACTTCAGTCAAAGCCAAACAGTAACAACCAATAAAGAAACAAATGGCCATGAATTTGAAAGAAAGGAGTAGTTAATGGGAGCTCAATGAAAATGAGATATAAAACAAAAAGGATGTGGCTGTTCCTCCATATGTTGGAGTAGAAAGTTTATTATAGATAGATGAGAGAACATAGTCAGACACAGGGAAATCTGGGACAGTCTAGAGTTGACATGACCCTGAGCTATGTGAGAAGAGAGGAGAGAGAGAAGTGGAGAGCCAGAACAAAGGGCCAGGAGGATAAATGATAAATGAAAAAGACCAGGTAACCAAAACAGTTGGAATACATAAAGGACATGGAGGAGGGCAGCTCAACTCCTGGGCTAGAGATCTGTGTTTGACACCCATAACTTGTAACAGGTAAGGACTGAGGGATGCTGGGAGAACATGACAGCCACATCTGCTTTGATTGTTAAGTAGCCACCTTAACCATTCATCCCAGCATTTGAGATATAAAGTACAGAGGAATGAGAAGGTTGAAACAATTTCATTATAATCTCAAAAATATATTTTTAAAAGTTGAAAATGGCTTTATGGTCCAATATTATTCAGGGAATTCAAGTATATATTAGAGCACACAAAGTATTACTCACACCTTTTCTCTCAGGTTGTGCATTTTCAAATGGGGAGGGAAAACATACCTGTTAGTCACTACCACAGCAATTTGTCCAGAACTTCTGTGTTGTTTGAACTCGTGCAACTATAGAAATTTACTTTCCAGAAACAAGTTCACCAATCCCAAGAGTGTATGACTGCCCCCAAATGTACAGTTTTCACTTTTATTGAATGTCTAAAATTGATTACCTGACTCATTGCCATCTTCCCTCCTCCCCCTCCCTTCTGTGTTGTTGTGACTACACCAGCTTCAAAGTAGGTCAGTGAACTCAATTCTTACACAGGTCCCTCTTTATTTGTAATTGCCCACCTCTAAAAATTCAGGGTCTTCAGTGGACATTAATTCACTGTTCTATTTTACTTCACACTCACTAGTCAGGGCCCACCTAAAAAGAGCTGCAGGACTATGTTCTAGGCACTGGGCAGTAGGGGCAAGCATTCAGTGTTCCAATAAAGTGTAAATTACATAGCATGTGAAAGGCTGATCTACAGGAGACATTGCTTTAACAAAAACAAATATCAAAGCACTAGGGGAAAAGGAATGAAATTCTTAATGACTGGATTATCAAAGAATATTAACTAATAAGAGACTAGAGCAATGATGCATTAACAAAATAAAATTTAATAATACCAACAACTGACTTATTTTTATTTATTTATTTATTTATTTATTTATTTATTTATTTATTATGGATACTGTTCTGCATGCATCTACACTTGCATGCCAGAAAAGAGCAGCAGATCTCATTATAGATGTTGTAAGCCACCATGTGATTGGTGGGAATTGAACTCCTGACCTCTGGAAGAGCAGCCAGTGCTCTTAAACTCAGAGTTGAAAAAAAAAAAAACCACATAGGCATACTGACTTTGAAAAACACAGGCCATTCTCTTGTAGAGGGAAAGCCATTAAAAACATACTGTTTGATGTTATCCCTGTGTACAATATTAGCTGCTGAGACCTGTAACCTGACAGAGACAGCTGAAGCCCATAGTCTGTGTCTCAAATTTGAACTGAGAGAACTGTGTCAATGAGGAGTGTACATATGGGCATAGGACAGTCCCTTAATTTGAAATTCAATATTTACTGGAGCAAGATACCTGACCCAAATTGTACACCCACCAATCTGGTCTGCTTTCATTTGCATTAATGAATTAATAAATTCACATTGGAAATTTACAAATTAAAAAGACATAACCCTGACACATTTCTACACAATCCTGGTGAGCAAACATGTGTATCCCAGGATCCTAATCTCTAACAGGCCTGGTTAGCAGACTACTTATCTGTGGAGTGTTTTACAGATAGTCTTCCCTCAGCTAAATTCTAACTGGTACCACTACTTTCTCAGCAATAGTAAATCCTTTCTATCATCAATTCTACTATTCTATATCACAGCTTAATATTGGATTGCTCTCTGACACAGGACATACCATTTAAAACCTCCACAAAATTAAAATGTATCTTTTAGAACTGAGAGAACCTACCTGACACCTCCAAATGTCACCAGAAACTAGGCCTAAAAAAGGTCACCTAAAGGTCATGGAATAGTGACTCTACCATAAGGTCAGCAGGAACTAGGCCATGGGTCACCATTTCCCAAAACAAGCTCAAAAGATTCCATACCCAAGAACAGCCTGAGGATAACCACAAGGATGGGAAGGTATCTTATCTCAAAGTGGGGCGTTTGTTCTGAGCAGCCCACCAACCTTGAAGTAGAACATTCAATGACACAAAAAATACCTAACATTCCTGAGGCCAAGAGATAGCTCGCTCAATGTTAGTTATGTTAGCTAGCTAATCACTTTGTAAAAAGCTTGCTCTTGCTGAATGTCACCCAATCCTGTAACTGTTAAACCAGAACTTTCTGGTCCTTCCTAAAACCCCAGTCAAAACCATGCCATGCAGCTGCTCAGGGCTCTCCTCTCTGATCCACTGTGTTGGTGATGTTGGAGAGACCCAGCTTAAGCCCAAATAAAACTCTTTGATCTTGCATATGTGTTGTCTAGCCCCTGGCCTGGGCAACATGTGAGGTCTCGTATTGGATCCTCAAGGCTCCCAAACACCCCTGGCACAGGGAACTGAACAACAGCCAATAAGTGAGCACTCTGTCTGTATCTGTCTCTGTCTGTGTCTGTGTCTGTGTCTGTGTTTCTTTTTTTTTTTTTTTTTTTTGGACCTTGAGGCAAAATGTGTAATCTATGTGGTCAGAAAGGTTAGAGCTGATGCTCTGGACAGCTGTGGGCCAGAGGGGCCTGGAAGACATTCAGAAAGGGCACATCTGTAAAGGGAGTTAAGCACTGAGTTTTCTGTGATCTCTGGACCTCAGAGAGGATGAATGTGCCCCTATCTGTAAAGGGTGGTAGAGTACCCAGTTTTCTGTGATCTCTGGATCTTTGGACAAGGACAATGCAGGTAGCTCCTGCATCAGGGATTCACTGATAGCCTACTTTCATTTTTTCCACTGCAAGAGTGGTGGAATCTGCTCTCTGGCTCTGTGTATTTTTTTCTGCTGAACAAGCAATGGGATCTAGCTGTTTGTGTCTTGTTTAACTGTTTTGTCTGTTGCTTTTTTTTGTTTTTTTTTTTTTTTTTCTACTGGGACTGATTGAGGACATGGGACAAAATGCTTCTATCCCTCTAGACTTGATTCTTTCCCATTTCAGGAGGCTTGAGCCATGCTCCACAGGCTCCAGTGAGAGTGGCAAGGAGGTGCCAAAGGATGGATACAGTATGTGGAGCCCCAGGCTTGGCACCTCTGCCAATATTCTCTGGTCTCTGGTCTGGCAGAGCTTAGCCACTACTCTGGCCTCAGGTCTGGCAGAGCTTGGCCACCTGCTCTGGCCTTGATCTGGCAAAAATTTGCTGCTGCTGTGGTCTCTGGCCTGGCAGAGTTTGCCTGGTGCTTTGGCCTTTGGTCTGGTAGAGATCAACAGATATGTTGCTGCTCCATTCTCTGGTCTGGCTGAATGCAGGTCACCATTTCAAACTCTGGTGTAATTTGGTGGAGCCTGATTTGGGGGTAGGACATCACTAATGAAACAGGATAGAGGGCCCATAGAGAGACAGGCCACTGTTCTGAGTTTTGGTATTTTTTTCTTCTTCATTCTCTTTGTGCAAATTGTACCCAGTACATTTTTTTTTGTGTTGTTTTTTGTGGTTTTGTTTGCTTGTGATGGTCTCAGTGGGCCAGTGACCAAACAGTTGTGCTCCATGGTGACTTTCCTGCCCCATGCACTCAGCATTACAAGCTGGGGCACCTCTGGTCTCCAGTGGGAGCACACATCTCCACATGGTAGGCTGGGAGGGCTTGGTTGGAGAGCGGTCTGTGTGCAGAAAATCCTGCTGGGCTGGACCTTGTTGCCTCCTTGATTCCTCTCTGAGGAAAGTTGATTACATGAGGTTAGCTCTAGATTGAAACAATAATCGTCAAATATGCTCTTAGCTAAAATTTATTCTGTTTATTACTATTATTATTATTTGGTTAGTATCCCCTGTAGCACAGCCTGGCCTGAAACTAAACAGCTATAAAATGACCATGAATTTCTGATCCTTCTGCTCTACCTCTTATCAACTGAGCTACATCCCTAATCCCTCAAACTTCTTTTTGAGGCATAGGTGACTTCAACTAGGAAGTGGACTGAACCCCAAAGGAGAAGTCTTGGCTCCACTGAGCTCCTGAATCTGTGCCAGTGTACTGGCACTGTGCCAAGAATACCCACCTGAGCACCTTGGCACATGACTTATTAGCCTGGCTGCACTTATGAGATTGTTGCTTGAGAACCAAGCCAATTCTTTTTTAGGCAAGGTCAAAGTCTGGTAACTAGAAGAATTTTGTTAGAAAATCTTAGAAAGCACATGTATGATTGTGGTTTGTATGGGTGGGGAACCTCTGTCAGTGTGCTTCCAAAAGTGCTAAAGGACATAAGCCCCAGGGTGGGAGGGAGGGATAGATGAGGAATTCACCATGTCTGGGTGTCTACCCCCCCCCAAGAAAAATCACCAGTTGAAGAAAAAAATAGCTGGAATGCATTTTGTATTCAAGGTCTAGAAGTGAGGTAGCAGGGGGCCTTTTGGCAATGCTTTCACAGAGAATTGCCTCCATTCAAGTACAATGTTTGTAAATTCACACTGAGAAAGGAAGGAAATGAAGGGGAGGGGAGGGAAGGAGGAACATATTCAAAATCTCCCTGCAAAGAAAACAGAAAGGAAAAAATCCTGCTTAATGATGTTCCACCTTTTGTGTGTGTGCCCAAGAATTCTTTAAGTTGTGTTTATGCATGCATCCTTTCATCTTATTTGCACACACACACACACACACACACACACACACACACACACATATATACTCTAAAAGCTTGCTGAATAATGGTGTTTCAATGTCTTCCTCACATTTCAACTGAATTATTTTTGGGCCATAAATCTAAACCTAATTCTTATCAATATTTAGAGGTTTTGCTTGTTTTGAATGTGTGGTTTTATTTTCTTAGTTAACAGTGTGTGCACAGTCCCTTACACCAGGGTCATCATGCTTGGATTTCTAGAAAAGTAATGAAAAACAACAAACAGTACTAATAATGTTAGTGAATAAATTAAAGTTACTGAGTGCATTATACAATGAACTCAGATGCTCTTTTCAGACAGGACATTTTATGATGATTTTTTTTCATGAGGCACAAAATACTTCTTAAGCTCAAGCCATGTTTATAACATTTTGTTGAAAACAAGGTTCAAGATGAGTCCTGAAATCCAAACATCAAATGATGTACAAAGAGGACATAATCAGCTTTCCAGATATGGTCTCCTAGGGATAAGTGTGGTAGGATGCAAAGCCCAGGACATTTTCTGAGGATGTGATCTCTCATAAAACCTAATGAAAATATAGATTCTTCCCAGAAAATGAACATGTACATAAAACCAACTACATATAAAGCACTTGCAGAGTGAATGTCAGGAGAGTGACTGGGTTAAAAACTAGCACCAAATAAGTAGCACTGTTGCTGTATCTGAAATTTCTATCTTGTTTGGAAGTCAGAAACAGGAAGACTGTTAACCCCTGTATTTAAGGAAGGGCATCTGTATAAAGAAAAGCAATGTTTTGCTTCTCCTGTTCCTTTTTTCTCCTCCCCTTCCTCCTCCTTCCTTATCTCCTATATGTGAAGCAAATGTTCTACCTCTGAGCTGTATTCCTAGCTTCTGTACAAAAAGGCAGATACAGATAGTCTTTGAGTATAATAAAGCCAGATGCTAAAGCTCACTAAAGCTTAAAGGAAGTAACTTGTAATGGGATAAATGAAAGAGAACACAGAGAAGGCATCAGGCATAGAGGAGGCTGTCCTATTAACAGCAGTAACAAAACAAGATAAAAAAACACTTCAGGAGAAGTTTATTACAGAAAGCACAATGGCTGACATTAACAAATAAAATGCTACATGTCCCCATCCTCTAGGTGAGAATTCTGTATTACTATCAGATTATTAAGAGTTTGTTAAAGGTATTTACTGTTTGAAAGGTTATTTGTCCTTCCACAGATAGTTACTGTTTGTGAATTAGGTACCCAATACTGTGCTATGTCCTGAACACACAAAAAGTGATTGATGCAAACATCATTCTTTCTCTAGAAGTTTACAGTCTTGTGGGGTAATCCACCATAAACAAATTTATAGACCATGCATAGAAATGTATACATCACTATAAAATCCACTATGAAACCTAAAGAAAAGTAAGGGGGACCTAACACCCCAGAAAGGATAAAGAATATATGTATTCAAGGGCCCAGAACTGAGAACATTTTAGTTCAGTAGGGGAAATGAAAGAAGGTGAATTTGTTTGGAATATAATAGGGAAAAAGAAATAAATAATAATAATAATAATAATAATAATAATAATAATGATTAAAAAGGAAGCCAGAGGGGCTGAAGACATGGTTTAGTGATGAAAAATACTTTCTGTGAGGATGGAGAGATGGCTTAGAGGTTTAGAGCACTAGCTGCTCTTCCAGAGGTCATGAGTTCAATTCCCAGGAACCACATGGCGGCTCACAACCTTCTATAATGAAATCTGGCGCCCTCTTCTGTCATGCAGGTGTACATGCAAACACAACATTATGTACGTAATAAATAATAAATCTTAAAACAAAACTAAACATTCTCTGCTTTTATTTATTTATTTTTTTGCCAAGTTCCTACCATATAAGGTACACATGTGGTACACTTATATTCATACAAGTAAAATACTCTTATCACTCATCTATGCAAAAGATAAAAATACTCCCAAACAAAAAAAAAAAAAAAAAAAGAGGTCAGCTGGCTTAGTGGCACACACTGGATCTCTGTGAGTTCAAGTCCATCCTGGTCTACAGACCTAGTCCAGTCCAGACAAAGCTGCAGGAAATGCTCTCTTGAAAAGCAAAGCAAAACAACAACAAAACAAACCAAACAAAAAAGTTCATATATCAAGTGTTGTAACACATGCCTGTAAATGGAGCATCAGGAAGGTCAGGAATGAAGGTCAACCTGGACTAAAAGAAACTCTGTCTCAAAAACAAAACAGCAGCAACAACAACAAATCTGCACAAGAATCTGAGTGTCTGGGATGCTTTGGGACATTCAAGTTTTTTATCTTAATTCTTGGCTCCGTAGGAAGCTATTGAGGAGTGTAGTTCTTTGAATGAAAATGACCCCTACAGTCTCATATGTTTGAAAATATGGTCCCCCCATTGGTGGAAAAATTAGGAAGTGTGATCTTGTTGAAGAGGTGTGTCACTGTGGGTGGGCTCTGAGGTTTTTTAAATCCCACACCATTCTCAGCTCTTTGCCTCATACTTGTAGATCAGGATGTAAGCTCTCAGCCACTGTTCTCTCTGGTGCTCCGTCTGCTATTCCTGTCTGCCACCATGGTCCCTGCCATGATGGTCATGGACTTACCCTCTGAAACTCTAGGCACCCAACCAAATGTTTCTTCTGTAAGATGCCTTGGTCATGATATCTTAGCACAGTGATAGAAAAGTAGCTAAGACAAGGGGTTTGAAAACAGGAAAGAAATGCTTTGATGTACACTTATCTCAAAGATCCTTTTGTCCTGTCAAATTAATAGTAAGATTTCAGAAATTTCAGGCCTCAGAGAGTCCCAACCCAGAAGGTCTAGCCCTCAGGTGGGATGGGGGAGGAGCTTTACGTGAGGCGCAGCGCAGGCGCAGTGCGCGCCTCCATTGTCAAATGTGATGCAAGCGCCATTGCTATGGCTACAGATGCTGAAGGGAAAACGCTGAGCTCCTCCTGGGCCTGGTGGGCGGCGGTGAGGGTTGGCGACAGCCCTCTTTCCTGGCGCGGTGGCGGGGGGAACCCACCTACTGGAGTATTGAGTGGTGGCTGAGTCCAGGAGAAGCCAGGCACTACTTCATCGTGGTGGGAGGCTGAGACCCCCCAGGCTCTGCCTCCGCCAGGGCTCCGCCTCCATCCCCTGGCTCAGTGTTAGGCTCCGGACCGGCCTGGGCTCCGCCTCCGCCCCGGCTCCTCCCCCGCCCCCGCCCCCTCCTTCCGGGCTCCCCCCTCTGCCTGCTCCACCAGGCTCAGCCATCCAGTGGGCTGGGCCTGTCCAGCTGGGAGGCAGGGAGGAGAGAGGGTGGGTGGTGGAGGAGTTGCAGGTCCACAGGTGTTCGCCATCCTGGGCGGCAGAGCCTGGCTGGCTGTGGGCATGTGAGTTCTGGATTGGGGTCAAGAGGCTTCTGTGGTTGGCTGGCTGGTCACCCTGCCGGTTCAAACAAGAGCTTCTGTGCTGGCTGCTGGTACCATGCTGCCAGGGGTTGGGAGGGTGGGAACACACTGTGTGGAGTTCCTAGGGATACACTTGTGCCTTTCATCCTGAGGAAGAGTGATGCTGGGGCCAGTCCTCCTGGAAAGGAAGTACAGAGAGTCCAGGCTGCCTCCTGTCTGCCCTGGGGCTCATGGGGTTGGGGAGCTTGGACATCTGGGTTGAAAGAAAGGAGGGTACTTGGAATGGCCACAGGATCCGTGCACATTTCTAGGAACATTGTTTGAGGACTTATATGCCGGCATTCCAGAATGAAATGATTCTTCTTAAGTAAAGATAGCCAGCCTCTGGGTAAAGGTGCTGTGCTCTCACTCACTAGCTTTCACATAATTTATTTGTTCTCTTTATTTGTCAGAGAATTCTTCATAAGGAACAGTTTGGCAGATACATTGCTGTTTATACTTTGATGGACTTGCACAACCAGGAGTATACAGGGTTCATGCAGGCTTATTTTCTTATTTTTATCTCTTTGTGTTTTTATGTCTAGATAAACAGGATGTAATAACAAGGTTACTGCAGAGCTGGGAAAGCTCTTTAATTTCAGGATTATTCCAGTTTTACACTTGCAAGGAATTTTAGCTACCAGCCCAGCAGCCCCTTGTCTCAGGAGGTGCTTAGGTTGTGTTTGGATGATTGTTAGTCGTTGGTTGCACTAGTGTACTAATGTTCTACTCATCTCTTTTTTATTATTTATTCATCACTAAGAAATTGTTTAAGAGAAGGGGCCCTTCACATTTTTTTCTCACTATTACCTAATTGAGGTCATTTAAGAGAATTGCTTGCAGGTCGGTAGGGTGGCTTAGCAGATAAAGGCTCTTGCTGGGCAAGCCTGGAGACCTGAGTTTGATCCCTGAATTCCTGAAAAGGTGGAAGGCAAAAATGATTGCACAGAGTTGTCATCTGACCTTTCCATGTGTTCACTAGTATTCATCCTTTACCCATATCATGAACACCCCCCCACACACACACACAATAAAAAAGAAGACTGTTGGCTGTATTTAGAGAATCTTCTTGCTGCTCCAAAATGTCATGTCATTTCACTTTTCAGTCTCTTACAGACATAGTCTTACCTAGACTGCCAGTGTGGAGAATTAGCTTTGTTTTTAATCTTGGTCAGTTTTCAGTTACATTTTTATTCTCCTTACAACTATTTTATTTCTAGTTTGGTTTTTTTGACACAAATTCTCTCTACAAAGACCTGGTTTTCCTGGGCTTCCCTATGTAGACCAGGCTAGCCTTGAACCTACAGAGATCTGCCTTCCTCTGCCTCCCAAGTACTGGAGTTAAAGACAACGCGCAACTTCCCCACAACAATTTTGAAATAATATCAAACTTAAAGATAGTTCCAAGTATGTACAGTTAATTGCTGTTTTACTTTACACATTTTGAGAGGAAGTTGCTGACCTTATGCCCTGTCACTCAGAATGGTTTAGTGTTGATTTTATACAAACAAGAACTTTGTCTTACATAATGACAGTGCAGTTATCAAATTTGGTAATTCACACTGACACAGTATTACATTTAATTTGGGTTGTGTTGACTATGTTATTACTCACATAATTGTCGAGGAAGTTGGTACATTTAAGTGTTACATTGTTTCATTATCTCTTTAGTCTCTTTCAATATGGAATAGTTCCGTCATCTTTTTCATGATCCTGTCACTTTTGATGACTGTGGGTCAATTATATTTTTTCTTCATTAATTTATTTATTTGTTCATTTTACATCCCACGCACAACCCCATTCCCTCCTTTCCTCCCAGTCCTGCCCTCATCCCATTCACCCAGTTTCCCCAAATAGCCCCCAACCAACCCACCCTGGCACATCAAGTTACATCAGTATTAAGTGCCTCCTCTTTGACTGAGGCAAGACAAGGCAGCCAGCCCTGCTAGGAAAATGGGATCCAGAGGGAGGAACAGAGATAGGAGCCCAAGTCAGAGACAGCTCCTGATCTAGTTGTTAGGGGACCCACTTGAGGACAAACAGCCCATCAATTTCATATGTGGAGGGGTCCTAGGACTAGTCCAGGCATGTTCTTTTGTTGGTGGTTCAGTCTCTATGAGGCCCCATGGTCCCAGGTAAGCTGGCTATGTAAGTCTTGTGGTGTACTACCCCCTCCCAGCTCCCTAAATCTTTCCTCTAACTCTTCCACAAGACTCTCCAAATTCTGCCTAATGTTTGTTTGGCTGTGGGTCTCTGCAACTGTTTCCATTATCTGTTGGATGAAGCCTCTCAGATGATAGTTATGCTAGTGCCCTGTCTACAAGCATAGCAGAGTATTATTAATAGTGTCAGAAGTTGAGTCTTTCCCATGGGTTGGGTCTCAAGTTGTGCCAGTCATTGGTTGGCCATTTCCTCAATCTCTGTTCCATCTTTTATTCCTGCATGTCTTGTAGGTGACAAATTTGGGTGGAGGGTTTTGTGAGTTGATTGGTGTCCCCCTCCTCCACTGGCTACAAGATGGGTCCACTTCAGTCTCAATATCCCTGCTGCTAGGCATCTCAGCCAGGCTCACAACCCCATATTTTCCCAGGTACCTCCAGAATTCCAGGTCTTCATCTTATCTCAGAGATGCCTGCAACACCAATTTCCCTTCTCTCTTAGCCCTCTCACCCCATCCACACTTTTTCCACACCTGATCCCCTGTCCTGTTCCTCTCTTCACCCCCCCTCTCTCACCCACTTCCTCTCTCTTCCTCCACTTCCCATGTCTGTCCCCTTCTTAGTGGGATTCAAGTATCCTTTCTTCTACCCTCCATGTTATTTAGTTTATTTAGGTCTGTGGGTTGTACCATGGTTATCCTGTACTATATGGCTAATATCCCAGGTTAGTTATTTTAATAGACTCTCTCTAAGCTCTCTGTGTTCTCATGGATCAATACATAAACTGGGACAAGGGTATCACAAAAGTGGCACACACTGTGTCCTGTCAGGTGGTACATACTTTCACTTTGATTACTTGTAATCAGTGTTTTCCAGGCTTTTCTACTACACAGTTAATACCCTGCACCCCCATGAGTACCTTGACACTCTGTGTCTTGGTCCTCATCAGAATGTTAATGCATTTGCCATACACTTATATCAATATGGATTCATGATTTATGTGTCTTCTGTAGTGGACTGGACTGTTATTGTTTGTTTTAGTCTGCTGGGGCTAAATGACAAATGATTTATAAACAAAGGTTTTACTTTTCACAGTTGTGAACTCTGGAAAGTCTAAAGTTAAATTATAAGGTCTAGTTGGGGGTATGCTTGTCTACAGTCCTGTTCTCACTTTAACCTCAGTGTTCTAAAGGGCCACATGATTTTATAACATCTCTTCAATAATGTTATGAACCTATTTATAAGGGCTTCACCTCCCAGACCTGAGTACCTCCCAAAGATCTCATGCAGTTCTGTTATTTTGGGTCTTAGGACTTCAATATAGGAATTTTGGGAGGACATAGATATGCAGAATATTTTGATGTTTAAATTGTTTTGTCATTTGACCAATGAGAGCTTATATATCCGGCCTCTGTGTCTTTTTTTTTTCCATTTTTATATTAATTTTATTAATTACACTTTATTCACTTTGAATCTCTCCATGCCCCCTCTCTCTTCCTCTCCCAATCCCATCCTCCCTCCTCCTTCTCCACACATGAACCTCCCCAAGTCCACTGATTGGGAAGGTTCTCCTCTCCCTCCCCATGATCATTGTCTATCAGGGCTCATCAGGAATAGTTTCACTGTCTTCCTCTGTGGTCTGGTAATGTTGCTTTCCCTCAGGAGGAGGTGATCAAAGAGCAGGCCAATCAGTTCATGTCAGAGACAGTCCCTGTTCCCATTACAATGGAACCCACTTGGACATTGAACTGCCATGGACAACATCTGTGCAGGGTTCTAGTTTATCTCCATCAATGGTCCTTGGTTGGAGTATCAGTCTCAGAAAAGACCCTTCTGCCCAGATTTTTTGGTTCTCTTTCTCTCCTTCTGGAGCACCTGTCCTCTCCAGGTCTTATTATTTCCTACTTCTTTCATGAAGTTCTCTGTACTCTGCCCAAAATTTGGCTACAAGTCTCAGCATCTTCTCTGATACCCTGCAGGGTAGAGCCTTTCAGATTCCCTCTGTAGAAGGCTCCTGTCACGTTCCCTGCTTTCTCCCTCTTCTGATGCCCATCCTCTTTGCCTTTCTGAATGAAGATTCAACACCTTAGCCAGAGTCCTCCTCATTCAGAAATTTCTTTAGTTGTATAGATTTTAGTATGTTTATCCTATATTATATCTCTAACATCCCTTTATGAATAGTATATATCCTGTGTGTCTTTCTGCTTCTGGGATACCTCACTCAGGATGATCTTTTCCAGGTCCCACCATTTGCCTTTTTCAATTTTCATGATTTCCTTTTTTTTTTTATTGCTGAGTAATATACCATTAATTAAATGTACCACAATTTCTGTATTCATTCCTCAGTTGAGGGTCATCTGGGTTGTTTCAAATTCTATTACAAATAAAGCTGCTACAAACATGGTTGAGCAAATGTCCTTGTTGTATGTTTGAGCATCTTTTGGATAAATGCTTAGGAGTGGTGTAGCTGAATTTTGAGGAAGCACTATTCCTAATTGTCTGAGAAAGTGCCAGATTGATTTCCAATGATTATACAAGTTTACATTCCCACCAGGAGTAGAGGAGGGTTTCTCTTTCTCAAAATCCTCTTCAGCATGTATTGTCACTTGAGCCTTAGAACTTAGCTCTTCTGATGGGTGTAAGGTGAAATCTGAGGGTTGTTTTGATTTGCATTTCCCTGATGACTAAGGGCATTGAGTATTTTAGTGTTTCTCTGCCATTCCTCTATTGAGACTTCTCTGTTTAGCTCTGTACCCCATTTTAAAAAAAATTGGATTACTTGATTTATTGCTGTTTAACTTCTTGAGTTCTCTATATATTCTGGATATTAGCCCTCTGTCAGTTATAGGGTTAGTGAACATCCTTTCCCAATCTGTGGACAGTATCCTTTGCTTTGCAGAAGCTTTTCAGTTTCATGAGTTCCCATTTACTGATTGTAGTTGTTAAGAGTCTGTGCTTTTGGTGTTTTGTTACACCAGTGAAAACACAAGACCTGAGAAAGAGATTTTCCTGACACAGGCAAGAAGAGCATAAGAGTCCTTTCCAAAGCAATGGTTTTCTTCAACAAAGCAAGCACCAAAATTTAACTTAGGGCATATGGATAAGTTCAAATATGGGTTTGCCTACTCAGAGCCATTCTAAATTAATTCCCATTCTGAATGTGATAATAATGTAAAAATAAGAGTTAAAAAAGCAATCTTGGCTCAAAGTCATGCAAAAATATATGTAAAAATTTTAAAATTATGGACAGAAATGCCTCTGGTATGGTTATCCTGTACTATATAGCTAATATAGAGTATATTTTAATAAACTCTCTCCAAGCTCTCTGTGTTCTCATGGATTAATACATAAACTGGGACAAGTGTATCACAAAATTGTAACACACTGTGTCCTATCAGGTGGTACATACTTTCATTTTGATTACTTGTAATCAGTGTTTTCCAGGCTTTTCTAATACAGTTAATACCCTGCACCCTCGTGAGTACCTTGACACTCTGTGTCTCGGTCCTCATCAGAATGTTAATGCATTTGCCATACACATACATCAATATGGATTCATGATTTATGTGCCTTCTGCAGTGGACTGGACTGTTATTGTTTGTTTTAGTCTGCTGGGGCTAAGTGACAGATGATTTATAAACCAAGGCTTTACTTTTCACAGTTGTGAACTCTGGAAAGTCTAAAGTTAAATTATAAGGTCTACTGGGGGGCATGCTTGTCTACATTCATGTACTCACTTTAAACTCAAATGTTCTAAAGGGCCACATGATTTTATAGGATCTCTTCAATAAGGTTAGGAACCTATTTATAAGGGCTTTACCACCCAGACCTGAGTACCTCCCAAAGATCTCATGCAGTTCTGTTACTTTGGGTCTCAGGACTTCAACATAGGAATTTTGGGAGGACATAGATATGCAGATCATTTTGATGTTCAAATTGTTTTGTCATTTGACCAATGAGAGCTTATATATCCGGCTTCTGTGTCTTTTTTTCTTTCCATTTTTTATATTACTTTTTTATTAATTACACTCTATGCACTTTGTATCCCCCTGTGCCCCCTCTCTCTTCCTCTCCCAATACCATCCTCCCTCATCCTTCACACATGTGCCTCCCCAAGTCCACTAATCGGGAGGTCCTCCTCTTCCTCCCTAGTATCATTGTCTATCAGGGTTCATTACAAATAGCTTCACTGTCTTCCTCTGTGGTCTGGTAATGTTGCTTTCCCCTCAGGAGGAGGTGATCAAAGAGCAGGCCAATCAGTTCATGTCAGAGACAGTCCCTGTTCCCATTACAATGGAACCCACTTGGACATTGAACTGCCATGGGCAACATCTGTGCAGGGTTCTAGTTTATCTTCATCAGTGGTCCTTGGTTGGAGTATCGGTCTCAGAAAAGACCCCTGTGCCCAGATTTTTTGGTTCTCTTTCTCTCCTTGTGGAGCACCTGTCCTCTCCAGGTCTTATTATTTCCTACTTCTTTCATGAAGTTCTTTGCACTCTACCCAACATATGGCTACAAGTCTCAGCATCTTCTCTGATACCCCGCAGGGTAGAGCCTTTCAGATTCCCTCTGTAGAAGGCTCTTGTCACGTTTCCTGCTTTCTCCCTCTTCTGATGCCCATCCTCTTTGCCTTTCTGAATGAAGATTCAACACCTTAGCCAGAGTCCTCCTCATTCAGAAATTTCTTTAGTTGTATAGATTTTAGTATGTTTATCCTATATTATATCTCTAACATCCCTTTATGAGTAGTATATATCCTGTGTGTCTTTCTGCTTCTGGGAATACCTCACTCAGGATGATCTTTTCCAGATCCCAACATTTTCTTGCAATTTTCATGATTTCCTTGTTTTTTATTGCTGAGTAATATTCCATTATGTACATGTACCACAATTTCTTTGCCCATTCCTCAGTTGAGGGGCATCTGGGTTAGTATTAGAAATAAAGCTGCTACACAAGGTTGGGCAAATGTCCTTGTTGTATACTTAAGCATCCTTTGGATATATGCTTATGAGTGGTATAGCTGAATCTTGAGGAAGTGCTATTTCTAATTTTCTGAGAAAGTGCCAGATTGATTTCCAAAGTGATTATACAAGTTTACTTTGCCACCAGGAATGGAGGAGGCTTCCTATTTCTCAAAATCCTCTTCAGCATGTATTGTCACTTTAACTTCAGATCTTAGCTATTCTGATGGATGTAATGTGAAACCTCAGGGTTGTTTTGATTTGCATTTCCCTGATGACTAAGGACACTGAGCATTTCTTTAAGTGTTTCTCTTCCATTCCTCCTTTGAGAATTCTCTGTTTAACTCTGTAGCCCATTCTTTAATTGGATTACTTGATTTATTGCTGTTTAACTTCTTGAGTTCTCTATATATTCTGGATATTAACCCTCTTGTCAGATATAGGTTTCTACCCCTGTGCAAATGGAATTTCCACATTGCTTCTGATTTTCATTGTTGCCACAGTTCTCTTGATATAAATAAATGTAAAAAAAGTCTTTGTTGGAATCAGTCAGCTAATATTAGAAAAAAATCCATAATTTGAGATATAGTCTAACTTTTTGGAATCATTTGGAGAGAGTATATATTTACATAGCCATGATGTTTTAGAATTCAATCTGTGGAGCTGGGCATGATGGCACGCACCTGTAATTCCAGCACTCAGGGAGCAAGAGGCAGGCAGATCTCTGTGAATTTAAGACCAGATTGGTCTACAAAGTGAGTCCAGGACAGATGAGGATACACAAGCCAATTTCCCCTCCAAAACAAACAAACAAACAAACAAACAGAGAAAAAAAAACAAAAAAACAAAGAAACAAACAAACCAAAGAATTCACTCTGTGTACTATGCTGACCTCAAACTCAGAGAGAGTGGACTGCCTCTGACTCCCAGTTTAGGATGACAGGGATATACTTCTGAGCCAAGCTGAGATATGTTTTTAAAATGACCTATTGTTGAATCCAGGAATGAAAGGACAAAATAAGATGTACAGAGGAACCATTATTCTTTCAATAAACAGTAATAATTCTTCAAATTCTTTAGTTATTTGTACTTCCAAATAATTTCTGATGTTGTCAATAAGTGAGTTCTTTCCTTTGCTTTGTTAATTTCATCCATTTAAAAATGTTTGAGTGTGTTTGCATGTATACACACCTATGCCATGGTGTGTATGTGCCAGCGAGAGGACAACTTATTGCTGTTTATTACCTCATCCCCTATGTGAGTTCTAAACTGGAAACCCAAGGAGTCTTTTAGCCAGTGACCACACTGGCCCTTATTTGGGTTTAATTTTTTTTTATGTATGTGCTGGTGTGTGCGTATGCATACACAACAGCCCAAGTATAGAAATATTAGAAAAATCTGTAGGATTAATATGGGCTACCCAGAGACTGAGCTCAAATCATCATGCATAACCACAACCAACTTTATCCACGGAGGCAATTTTCTGACATTCACTTGTAGTTCTGAGAAAGGGTTATGAACAAATCTTTACTCCTGAGAATGAATTAACACATTCCCAAACACAAAAGCAGTAAATAATTTTCATTTGCTAACAGCATTTATTCAAATTATTTCATTTTCTCCCATCCTTAGGTGACAATATATTTATACTCAGAATATAAGACGATATTTTACTGATGTAAAGTTTCAACTAAGTTTATTTGAGTATAAATTTGCTTATTGGGGAATGTTTGTGGTTTTGCAAAACTGGCAACATGATCTTGTCGATCATATAAAAGCAGTAAAAATAAAGCCCACAAAGCTTTCACACACTCTTCAAATCTCTATCATAGCCTAAGAACCCATAGTCACATTACACACACAAACATGCTTTTTAAAAATGAATCTCATGGGGAGCCAAGATGGCGGCGCCGGGAAAACAGCGCGTCTGAGCAGCACGGCAGCACTTTCCGGGCAGAGGCCAGGAGACTGAACTCCGGGCCCTGAAACTACATCGATCGTGTTTCCCAGGTGAGGGGAGGCTCCCACGGCGTGGGAATAGGTCGGGTCCACTCACGGCTACCCAGCCAGAACCTGGAAGAAATCCCGGGTAACGCGGGCTTTGGGTCTCTGGGCAGGAGCCGCAAGCAGGCGGGTCCCAGCCACTTTCCCAGGCTGATCCGTGGGCACAAGGGTACCTGAGACTGGGAGTCCTAGTCGCGGGGGGACCCCACGGGGAAGCAGGGTTGCGGATCTGATCGCAGGTCACCCAGTCTCTCCCTGGAAAATCTCTGCCGCCATCACAGCCGAACTCCTGTCGCGTGCAGAGAGCTTTTACAGACAAGCTGTGCGCCCCAGTACACAGTACTTCTGTCCGGAGAGGACCACACGGAGAACTTTCCCAGGCTGATCCGTGGGCACAAGGGTACCTGAGACTGGGAGTCCCAGTCGCGGGGGGGACCCCACGGGGAAGCAGGGTTGTGGGTCTGAGGGCAGGTCACCCAGTCTTTCCCAGGAAGGTCTCTGCCGCCAGCACAGCCAAGCTCCTGCTGCGCAGAGAGCTTTGCAGGCAGCTCAGCGGTACAGACAAGCTGTGTGCCCCAGTACAACAAGGACTGGGAACCCCTGTCCGGAGAGGACCCCACAGAGAAGGAAGAAACCGTGCTGTGGGGGCCAACTAGGGAAAGTCTAGCAGACTGCAGACTGCAAACAGACAGAACTGAGTGCCCCAAGACACCACAGCAGTACTCACCCGCCACAGATTACTGCAGCTGATCACTAAATTTACAGCAAGAAACCCAGAAGGAGGGCAGCTGACCCCAGGACTTCACCTGGTGAGAGGAGAGCCCTCTTGACTAATCAGGACCACAGGTACCACCCAGGTCTCTAGGCCTGAGGTGAGCTGTAGCAACTCCTGAAAAACAGCGGACATCCAGGGACTATACCCAAAAGGCTGGGAAGGCTTCCTTCAGGAAAAAACATCTTCCTGCCAAAGGGATTCTCTCCACTACAAGAGTCCAGGAACAACCAGAAACTAAATTCAAACAACTAAGATAGCCCAATGGGTAGAGGACAGCGTAAAAGTTCAACCAACAGAAGCCAGAGCATTATGGCATCTCGAGAACCCAGTTATCCAGGGGCAAATAGCCCTAGACACCCCAGCCTAAATGAAATTCAAGGAGACAACCTAACATCTATGCTCAAGCAGATGATAACAGAGGCAACAAATGAAATACGAAAAGAATTAGAGGAAGATAAAAACAAGCAGATCATGGCTATCCGTAAAGAAATGGAGGAAATTAAAGACAAGGAGATTATGGCCATCTGTGAAGAAATACAGGAAGCTGCAGCCAAACAGTCTATGGCCTTTAGAGAGGAAATGCTTAAATCACTGAATGAAATAAAAGAAACAGTGGATTGTTCAAACAAACAGCTGAAGGAATTGATGGAAAAACATGAAAATACAGTCAGACAGGGAAGGAAACCAACAAAATAGCCCAAGACCTGAAGATAGAATTGGAAAATTAAAAAAAAACAAATGGAAGAAATTGTGGAGAGAAAGAACTTAGGGAAAAAGCAGGAACCACAGAGATTAGCATAACCAATAGGCTACAAGAAATGGAAGAAAGAATCTCAGGTGTGGAAGATACAATGGAAGAAATAGATGTATCTGTCAAAGAAAATGATAAATCTAAAAATTCCTGACACAGACGGTCCAAGAAATTCAGGACAACATAAAAAGACAAAACCTAAGAATAATAGGAATAGAGGAAAAGAAGATTCCCTGCACCAAGGCCCAGAAAATATTTTCAACAAAATCATTGAAGAAAATTTCCCCAACTTAAAGGAGAGGCCAATAAGAATACAAGAGGCCTATAGAACACCCAATAAAGTAGATCAGAAAAGAAAATCCTCCCGCCACATAATAATCAAAACTGTAAGTATACAGAACAAAGAAAAATACTAAAAGCTGCAAGAGAAAAAGGCCAAGTAAAATATAATGGAAAACCCATTAGAATCACACCTGACTTTTCAACAGAGACTATGAAAGCCAGAAGGGCCTGGACAGATATCATGCAGACCCTAAGAGAACACAGATGTCAGCCCAGGCTACTATACCTGCAAAACTCTCAGTCCTCATAGACGGAGAAAACAAGATATTCAATGACAAAAACAAATTTCAACAATACCTACAAACAAATCCAGCACTACAGAAGACACTGGAAGGGAAAATAAAACCCAAGAAAGCTAGCTACATTCAAGAAAACACAAGGAATAAATAACCTCACTTCAGTAAAACAAAAAAGCAACCAAGCACACAAACCGTATGACCACAGCCAACATCAAAGTGAAAGGATTTAACAGCCACTGGTCATTACTCTCTCTCAATATCAATGGACTTAATTCTCCAATAAAAAGACACAGACTAACAGAATGGATGCGTAAACAAAACCCAGCAATCTGTTGTATACAAGAAACACACCTAAGACACAAAAGATAGACACTTCCTGAGGGTAAAGGGATGGAAGACAGCTTTTCAAGCAAATGGACCCAAGAAGCAAGCAGGAGTAGCCATTCTAATATCTGATAAAATAGTCTTTCAACCAAAATTAATCAAAAGAGATGGGGAAGGACACTTCATACTCATCAAGGGAAAATTCCACCAGGAAGACATCACAATCCTGAACATCTATGCCCCAAATACAAGGGCACCCACATTTGTGAAAGAAACATTGATAAAACTTAAAACATATATAGATCCCCACACACTAATAGTAGGAGACTTCAACACCCCACTCTCAACAAAGGACAGATCAATAAAACAGAAATTAAACAAAGAAACAATATCTCTAACAGAGATAATGAATCAAATGGACCTAACAGACATTTACAGAACCCTACACCCAAACACAAAAGAATTTACCTTCTTCTCAGCACCTCATAGAACCTTCTCCAAAATAGACCACATAGTTGGTCACAAAGCAAGCCTCAACAAATACAGGAAGATTGAAATAATCCCTTGTATCCTGTCTGATCACCATGGAATAAAGCTGGACCTCAGTAACAACAGAAATAGCAAAAAGCCTACACATACATGGAAACTGAACAACTTGCTACTAAAAGAGAGCTGGGTCAGGGAAGAAATAAAGAAAGAAATTAAAATCTTCCTAGAACTCAATGAAAATGAAGACACAACATACCCAAACTTGTGGAACACAATGAAAGCAGTGCTAAGAGGAAAGTTCATAGTACTAAGTGCCTTCAAGAAGAAATTTGAGACAGCGCATTCAAGCAACTTAATGGCTCACTTAAAAACCCTAGAAAAAGAAGAAGCAGACACACCAAGAAGGAGCAGACGGCTGGAAATAATCAAACTCAGGGCTGAAATCAATCAATTAGAAACAAATAAAACAATTCAAAGAATCAATGAAACCAAGAGCTGGTTCTTTGAGAAAATCAACAAGATAGACAAACCCTTAGCCAAGCTAACTAAAAGGCAGAGAGACACCATCCAAATCAACAAAATCAGAAATGAAAAGGGGGACATAACTACAGACACTGAGGAAATCCAAGCAATCATTAGGACTTACTTCAAAAATCTATACGGAACAAAATTTGAAAATTTAAATGAAATGGACAATTTTCTTGACCGATTCCACTTACCAAAGCTAAATCAGGACCAGGTAAATCAATTAAATAGTCCTATATCCCCAAGGAAATAGAAGCAGTCATCGAAAGTCTCCCATCCAAAAAAGCCCAGGACCTGATGGTTTCAGCGCAGAATTCTACCAAACATTCAAAGAAGAGCTAACACCAACTCTCTTCAAACTATTTCACAAAATAGAAACAGAAGGAGCATTACCAAACTCATTCTATGAAGCCACAGTCACCTTGGTACCTAAACCTCACAAAGACTCAACAAAGAAAGAGAATTTCAGGCCAATCTCCCTTATGAACATTGATGCAAAAATACTCAACAAAATACTCGCAAACCGAATACAAGAACACATCAAAGATATCATCCACCATGACCAAGTAGGCTTCATCCCAGGTATGCAGGGATGGTTCAATATACGGAAATCCATCAATGTGATCCACCATATTAACAAATTGAAAGAAAAAAACCACATGATAATCTCCCTAGACGCTGAAAAAGCCTTTGACAAAATCCAACATCCATTCATGTTTAAAGTATTGGAGAGATCAGGATACAAGGCACATATCTAAACATAGTAAAGGCGATATACAGCAAACCTATAGCCAACATCAAACTGAACGGAGAGAAACTTAAAGCAATCCCACTAAAATCAGGGACAAGACAAGGCTGCCCACTCTCTCCATATCTCTTCAACATAGTGCTGGAAGTACTTGCTAGAGCAATAAGACAGTTGAAGGAGATCAAGGGGATACAAATTGGAAAGGAAGAAGTGAAATTATCACTATTTGCAGATGATATGATAGTATACGTGAGTGACCCCAAAAAATCTACCAGGAACTCCTACAGCTGATAAACACCTTCAGCAAAGTGGCGGATACAAAATTAACTCAAAAATCAGTAGCCCTCCTGTATACAAAAGACAAAAGGGCTGAGAAAGAAATTAGGGAAACAACACCCTTCACAATAGCCACAAATGACATAAGGTACCTCGAGTAACCCTAACCAAGGAAGTCAAAGACTTGTATGAAAAAAAAAAATTCAAATCTCTGAAGAAAGAACTAGAAGAAGATATGAGAAGATGGAAAGATCTCCCATGCTCATGGCTTGGTAAGATTAACATAGTAAAAATGACCATCTTACCAAAAGCAATATACAGATTCAATGCAATGCCCATCAAATTGCCAACACAATTCTTTACAGACTTGGAAAGAAAAATTCTCAACTTCATATGGAATAACAAGAAACCCAGAATTGCTAAAACAATCCTCTACAATAAAAGATATTCTGGAGGTATCTCCATCCCTGATCTTAAGTTGTACTATAGAGCAACAGTTTTAAAACTGCATGGTACTGGCATAGAAACAGAATGGTGGATCAATGGAACCGAACAGAGGACCCAGAAATAAACCCACACACTTATGGACACCTGATATTTGACAAAGACGCCAAAAATCATACAATGGAAAAAAGATAGCATCTTCAACAAATGGTGCTGGTCCAACTGGATGTCTACATGTAGAAAAATGAAAATAGACCCATACTTATCACCCTGCACAAAACTGAAGTCCAAGTGGATCAAAGACCTCAACATAAAACCAGACACATTAAATCAGCTTGAAAAAAAGTGGGGAATACCCTAGAACTCATTGGTACAGGGAAAACTTCCTGAACAGAACTCCAACAGCACAGGCTCTAAGAGCAACAATCAATAAATGGGACCTCATGAAACTGAAAAGCTTCTGCAAAGCAAAGGACACTGTCATCAAAACAAAGCGACCTCCTACAGATTGGGAAAGAATATTCACCAACCCTTTATCTGACAAAGGACTCATATCAAATATATATAAAGAACTAAAGAAGCTGAAAAGCAGCAAACCAAGTAACCCACTTAAAAAATGGGGAACAGAGCTAAACAGAGAATTCTCTGTAGAGGAATACCGAATGGCAGAGAAGCATTTAAAGAAATGCTCAACCTCACTAGCCATTAGGAAATGCAAATCAAAACAACCCTGAGATTTCACCTTACACCCATGAGAATGGCCAAGATCAAAAACTCAAGTGACAACACATGCTGGAGAGGTTGTGGAGAAAGAGGAACCCTTCTCCACTGCTGGTGGGAATGTAAACTGGTACAGCCACTCTGGAAATCAATCTGGCATTTTCTCAGACAACTAGGAATAGTGCTTCCCAAGATCCAGCCATACCACTCCTAGGCATATATCCAAAAGAGGCTCAAGCATACAAAAAGGAAATTTGCTCAACCATGTTCGTAACAGCTTTATTTGTAATAGCCAGAAGCTGGAAACAGCCCAGATGCCCCTCATCCGAAGAATGGATGCAGAAAATGTGGTACATCTACACAATGGAATATTACTCAGCAATGAAAAATAAGGAAATCATGAAATTTGTAGGTAAATGGTGGGATCTGGAAAGGATCATCCTGAGTGAGTTGTCCCAGAAGCAAAAAGACACACATGGTATATACTCACTCATATAGACATACAGCATAGGACAAACCCACTAAAACCTGTGCATATAAAGAAACTAAGCAAGAGAGAGGACCCTAACTAAAATGTCTAATCCCCATCCGGAAGGCAAAGAGGATGGACATCAGAAGAAGAGGAGAGCAGGAAACAACCTGGGAACCTACTACAGAGGGTTTTGAGGGCCTCTGCCCTGCAGACTATCAGGGCAGAGGCTGGGCCTGATGGGCAACTGTTGGGCAGAGTGGATGGAATTTTGTGTAGGAACTGGGAGAGAGTAGGAGCTGGAGAGGATGGGGTCTCCACAAGGAGAGCAACAGAACAGGAGGGTTTGAGCACAGGGAACTTCCCAGAGACTCGTACTCAACCAAGGACTATTCATGGAGATAACCCAGAGCCCCTGCACAGATGTAGCCCAGGGCAGTTCAGAGTCCAATTGGGCTAAATGGTGATGTGAAGAGGAACTGCCTCTGGCATGGTCTGGTTGGCCTGCTCTTTGATCGCCTCCCTCTGGGGGAGCAGCCTTACCAGGCCATAGTGGAGGACAGTGCAGCCGCTTTGATGTGAACTGGTGGACTGGGATCAGAAGGGAGGGAGGGCCTCCCCCATCGGTGGACTTGGTGAGTGACGTGCATGCGGGGGAGGGTGGGATTGGGAGGGGAGGGAGGGGCCTATGGGGGATGCAGAATGAATAGTGTGTAATTGATGAAAAAAATTAAAAAAAAAGAAAAAAAGGGAAAAAATAATTTAAGAACCTTAAATGACTTTCAAAAGTGGAGGAAAACATGCAGTTAGGCAATTTACATGGAGCACGCCTCGCCCTGGGGGGCAATGGTCTGCTGAACCTACTCAGACCTCGGACACCACCACTGCTAGTTCTAGAACTGATGCAGGATGTTCCAACGAGGGGTTGAGGCTTCTCATAATACTTCCTATAAGCCCATACCTGTTTGTTTACATCCCCATTTTTATTCATTATTAGCCAGATAGAGCCAAGTAATTGTGGTAATGATACTTGCTTTTTCGCCCAATGCTGTAATGCTAGTAAATTTACTAGCTGGTTACTCACATGCCTCACTGGGTGCCTGTGCCCGTTGATGCCCTCACGCTATGACTCTCTTCAGACAGAAAAGGGATCTTAAAATTACAGCTGCCATTGTTACTGCTATCTCATTGACGGCTGTTGGAGCTAACACCGGGGCATTAGCCATGAGTCATACTGGGCAGACTGCTCAGACCCTGAATAACCTTTTAGCCAATGTAGCTCATGCCTTAGATGTACAAAAAGGAATTAATGCTCAACTAAAAGGAGGTTTGATGGTGTTCAATCAGAGGATTGACCTCGTACAGGAGCAAATTGATACCCTATGGCAAATTGCTCAGCTTGGCTGTCAATGAAAGTATGCTGGACTTTGAGTCACTAGCATCAACATGAGAATTTTCCCTGTGCTGCAAATCTGTCTAAACAATTGTCGAGCTATATTTTAGGTAATTGGACTGGAGAATTCGATACTACTATGGAGCAGCTGAGAATGGCCATTGTCATGGTAAATTCTACCAGAGTGGATGCAGAACTAGCCACAGGATTATCATCATGGATTGCTGCAGCCATGAATCATCTGAAGGAATGGGCGGGCATGGGAGCGTTAGCAGGCCTGCTGGTGTTGGTCACCTTGGTTTGCCTGTGGTATATATGCAAGATTAGAGTCTCACAACAGCGTAATGCAGCCATGACCATTCAGACCTTTACAGCCATTGAAGCAGGACAGTCTCCCCAAGCATGGTTGGCTACCATAAAAAGCCAAAATGTTACGCTCAGGATGCGAGGCTAAGCACTGCACTCAGGGTCAGCCGCCTTGGACCCAGAGAAGAGCATGTCTGATTGCATGCGGGTTGATGCCCCAGGTCCCGCCTCTGAGAAAAAGGTATCGGACGGGTCTGATGCTCTTTGGGTGGATGACACCTAAATGAACATCAGTACAAAGTCCCAATTTATTTCTAATATCAGAGATCAGACCTCTACTCTTGCCTGATGCGTCCAAAACAAAAAGGGGGGACTGTAGAGAGCTGCGTAATGCCGCTCCTGAAAGATGGAGCTGGTTTCCGCCTTCCACCTTCCCGATGGTGAGTGCTCTCTGTCACAAACAACTCCACATTTGGCTAAGGCTGAGGATCTGGCTTGCTTCCATGGATGTGGACCTATCTGCATTGCCCACGTGGCATACTGAGGTTGGCTGCCCAGAGGCTATTTAAAGTGGGCTGGCTTTCCCCAGGGTCAGATGATTGTTCAAGGTTCCTAAATAAACTGCATTGAAAAAAAAAAATCCTACTTTAATATAATTTGGTGGGGGAGAGGAATAAGCTCTCAGCGATACAACCCAAACTTTAAACTTAAAAACTCCCAGATAAATTGCTGGCTCTTTAAAAGAGACTCTCAAATATGCCTCAGAGCAAAAGACAGCCTACTGTGGGCAGACCTGAGACTGAACAAAACTGGTTGTCACTACATTCTAACAGGATGAGAGATAAAACAGACTTCTTTGAGCTTGGCTAATAATCTCTTCTACAGTTGTAAGACAGAAATAAAGGAAAGTTTAGAAATTATGACCATGGTTACATTCATATTCCTCAATTTAACTTTAAAAATTGATTTAGCCATTTATGTGTTCTCAAAGGCAAAGGCTTTAGAAAAGATACTGGAACGACACAAAGAACAAGTAGAACAATATGAAGAAAAAAATGAAGGTTGGAAACAGGACATAAAACAAGAGATAAAAAAATTACAGAATATGATAAACAACAGGAAAAGAGGGCAGAGGTTTTAGAAAATATGCTGGAAAACACAAAGAACAAGTAGAACAATATAAAGAAAAAATTAAAAGTTAGAAGCAAGGCATAAAACAAGACATTCAAGAGATTATTGAACAAAACAAAAAATAGAGAGATGGGTGTAAAATATGGGTATAGACCTTAAAAAAAGAGTTTAGAATACTAAGTAATACTCAGCAGACGCAAAAGATAATAATAAAGAAAGCCAAATAAAATTGGTTAGAAAACAAATGATAGCTTATCCAGTCAGTGTACAAAAGAGACGAGCAGATGATCACCCACAGGATTACCATGAGGCTGAATGGCACCCTGTGGAAGTGCTAGACCTGAGAAAATTTAAAGAAAGTGTCACCAATTTTGGAATGCATTCACCACTTGTTAAACAAATGCTGACTTCCTGGCCAATCAGTATAGTAATCCCAAAGGACTGGGAGGATATGGCAAAAGCAATAAAAGAACCTGAGCCATATTTACAATGGCTATCATGGTGAAGAGAAGAGGCTAGAGAGATACCATAAAAAAATAGAGCCAGGGCTGTTGGTGTTTTTAAGGAACACCTGCTTGGTGATGGCTAATAGGCTGACACAGATATATAAGCTGTATATAATGAAGAAACCTTAACATTCTGTCACCTAGCAGCCATAAATACCTGGGACAAGGTTGAGGAATCAGGAAAGAAGTCTTGAGCCATTCTCTCAGGTCATACAAGCTCCAAGTGAAACATTCATTAATGTTTTGCAAAGATTGACTTCAGCTAGGGATACAAGTATATCAGATCCACTAGCTAGAAAAGCTTTTGAAAATGCAAAGATTTTGAATGCAAAGAGGTAATACAGCCATTCAAAGCAAGGTATGCACAAATAGATGAATGGGTTAAAATACAATTGACATCAGACCTCAATCACCCAATTTGTCCTTGATAGGAGAAGCTACCTCTAAAGATATTGGGAAATGTCTTAACTTTGATGGGCAAATGGAGTTACCAGAAAAAAACAAAATAATTCAAAAAGGGAGTCTATACTTTCTAGAATATGTGGAAGATGTGGCAAGGGTTGACATTGGATTAATGTATGTAGAGTACAGATAAGTGGGGTAATCATTTATCAAAAAATGCCTGAAGGGGCCTTTCTCAGGCCCCAATACAGGACAGGGATACTCCTCCACAAGAAAGTTAAACACCACTGCTCTGGGAATAAACATTAAAAACTTCAACAGTGAGACCAGGGTAGGCTTTATAGGTAAATAAAAATAAATCAATAAATAAATTGAAAAAAAAACCAGGAAAGGATAAAAAAACCAAATATAGTGGCAAACTTCTATAAATGATCAAATGATCATAGGGCAAAGTTGAAGATAATTTTAAATAATATTAAATTGAAGGCATGGTGGGTACTGGGGCTGATGTCACAATTATCACTCCTAAATTCTGACCCCCAAATTAGCCAATTTAAGAGGTGGATATTCAATTCCAAGGAGTTGGAACTTTATCTAAAGTAAAACAACATGTCAGATGGCTTAAATGTATAGGATCATAAGGTCAAATAAGAAAATTAAGGCCATATGTGGCTGAGATAACCATAAACTTATGGGGAAGAGATCTGTTACAACAATGGGAGACCAAAATTAACAACCTCCAATCTCAGAGGCAAAACAGGTAATACTTCTGATAAGCAAGTTTAAGTTATTTTAAAATGCCATCAAAAACAGTTACAGGCTGTCCAGGCTGTCCATAAACAAAATACAACAGAGGCTGTCTTTTCAACTTCATGTTGGGAAGCCACTGCTAATAAAACCCCCAAAACCTTACCAAGGTGGTTGGCTGACCAACCTATTTGGATTGAAAAATGGTCTATGAGTAAAGAAAAATTACTGGCACTAGAACAGTTAGTCCTGGAACAGCTGGAGGTTCAACATATATAGGAGTCCAACAGCCCTTGGAATTCTCCTATATTTGTCATCAAAAAGAAATCTGGCCAATGGAGGATGTTAACAGATCTCAGAGCCATTAACAAAATTATTCAGCCAATGGGGTCATTACAATCCGGAATCCCATTGCCTTCCTTGTTACCTTAAACAATGGCCTATCATAGTGATTGATTTAAAGGATTGCTTTTTCACAATTCCTTTACATGAGCATGATAGGGAAAGGATTGCTTTCTCAGGACCCACTTTGAATAGAAACTGTCTAATAAAGAGATATCACTCAAGGGTCTTAGCACAGGGGATGTTGAACAGTCTTACTTTGTGCCAATATTTTGTACAACAGCTGTTGGAGATAATTCATAAGCAGTTTCCTCAATACATAATTTACCACTATATGGATGATATCTTATTAGATGAGTCAGATAGAAAAACATTAGAAAATATTTTTGATGAAATAAATAGAACTTTGCCTTGTTGGGGTTTAGAGATTGTTCCCAAAAAAGTACAAAGAGGAGATTCTATTAATTACCTAGGACGCAAAATAGGTCTATAGAAAACTCAACCACAAAAAGTACAAATTAGAAGAACCCAATTAAAAACTCTCAATGATTTTCAAAAATTGCTGTGAGATATTAACTGGCTATAGCCTACATTTGGTTTAGCTACTCAAGAGCTAAATAACTTATTTCAAAACTTAGAGGATGATAAGGATTTTAAAAGTCCAAGAACATTATCAACTGAAGATGAAAGTGAATTGGCTCTGGTAGAAAGGAAATTACAAGATGCACATATAGACCATATTGATCCAAAGAGGGCCTGTATTTTGGTTATCTTGCTTTCCACTCATTCTCCCACAGGAATTCTTATGCAGAAGGTGGACTGTGTCTTAGAATGGATATTTTTGGCACACAAACAAAATTAAAAATTAAAAACCTATATAGAAAAATTTCCTGAATTGATCCTAAAAGGAAAAATGAGACTTTATCTATTGGCTGGAATAGATCCAGCTGAAATTGTGGTGCCCTTTACCAATGCTGAGATTGTATTGTTATGGGCAGAGAATGGATATTGGCAAAGAGCTTGTTGTGACTTTTTGGGAGAAATCAGCAACAGATACCCAAAAATCAAGTCACTTCAGTTTATAAAAAGAAACAATTGGATTCTCTCTCGTATAATAAAAAGAACTCCAAATTTTGGAGCTCCCACATTTTATATGGATGCCAATAAATCAAAAAGGGCAGGTTGTAAGTCAGAAAATCTGAGTAAAGTGGTGGAGAGTCCTTATGATTCAGTTCAAAAATCAGAATTATATGCAATTATGTTGGTGTTATCAAGTTTTCAAGAATCTCTTAATATAGTCACTGACTCTCCATATGCAGAAAGTGTTGTTCTATATATAGAAACTTCTGATCTAATTCAGGATAATTTTGACTTAACTTCTCTGTTTCTTCAATTACAATGAGTAATCAGAAATAGAAATAATCCACTGTATATAACATAGATCAGATCTGATATGGATCCACAAGGCCCTCTATTAGAAGACAACGATGAAATTGATCAACTATTGATAGGAAGCATGTTAGAGGCCTCATAATTTCATGAAAACATCATGTTAACAGCAAAGGTTTCAAAAGAGAGTTTTCTATCACTTGGCAACAAGCCAAAGAAATTGTGCGAAAATGTCCCACTTGTTCATTATATAACTAAACTCCACTAACTGCAGGAAGTAACCCTAATGGCAACCAAAGAAATGAAATTTGGCAAATCACGTGTTTTATTTTATAGAGTTTGGTAAACTGAAATATGTGCACTATACTATAGACACATATTCAGCGTTCCAATGAGCAAAACCCATAAGTTCTGAGAAGGCTGATTCTGTTATTACACATTTATTAGAAATGATGGAAATTATGGTTATGCCTACACAAATTAAGACTGATAATGCTACAACATATGTCTTTAATAAAATGGAAAGATTTTTTTTTTACATATTATAAGATAAAACATGTAACAGGTATACCTTACAATCCTGCCAGTCAAGCAGTCATTGAAAAATCGAATCGTACTTTAAGGGACATGCTTAACAAACAGAGAAGGGTATTAAAATACCACAGAGATAGATTACATAATGCTTTATTGACCTTGAGTTTCTTAAATGTTAATGAACAACAAACAACAGCTGCACAAAGACACTGGGTTATAGAAAAAAAACTGCTGAATTATTTCAGCCTATATATTTCAAAGATACCCCAACTTCACAATGTACAGTAGGGAATGTGTTACACACTGAGGAAGAGGTTTTTCACATATGTTCATACAGGAGAAGAGAAAAATGGGTTCCTTCAAAACTAATAAAAATCAGATTTCACAGAGGAAGACCACCTGAAGACTTAGGTCACACACAAGAAAAGAGAAATCAAGAAGACCAAACAAAATAGTTAATATAAATTGATAATCCCTTCACCTGGGAAAAACTCTAAAACTGACTGAGACATAACAAAAAATGTCTCTAGCCAGACCTTCAGCAATACATGGCCAATAAATCCTTGGCTACAATATCCTCAGTATCTATTATGCCATTCTTTTTAATTGGCATTGATAAAATTGGGTTACAGTTTAATTTCATTCTGAATATCTCTTACATTTATACTTTTAGAACTGTATAATGCTTGTGAGAAATTATACGTTTTCAGAACAAAAGGAGTGAATACTGGAGATGCTGAACCAAACCTGACAGAATCTTCCTTCCAGCATGCTGAGACATTGACACATCTGTTTCAGTATCTTGCGTGTTCCAGAATTCTGCTTGTTCCTGCCTCAACTGCTTCAATTGCTGTTTCTCATCATGACCTGTTCCCAAGAAAGCTTTGAAGAAAGCTGCAAATCTTAATTGGTCCAGCATTTTAGACTGTTCTAAACAGGACTTTTATTAACTCTTATTATTTTCTCAACATTCAAAGACTGGACCACAAATATTGCTTGTTTAATTAAACATTTTTCCAATTTTCTTTGAGCCCCCAACAAGATTTCTGCATGTCCAAAATGTCAGCTAGAAGAAATCAATGAGAATGATGTCCTATTTTCCTTAAAAAGGAATGGATTGGGTAGGTTTTATTATTGTTTTATTAAATTATTATTATTAAATCTGTGGGACTAGTTAAGTGTTTATTGTCATTGGGAGATGTTTATAAATTACTAATGGTCTTATTCAGAGTGAAACTGTTGTCATTGGGAGATGTTTATAAATTACTAATGGTCTTAGTTTAGGAACCCCAAAAGACCAGGGATACACTCTGCTGTAAATACATGAGGTTTTAAAAATTGTATACGTGTTCAGACATGGGACACAAACTTCCTGTGGACTCAGGAGAGGAATGTAGCCCTGAGATCTAGGGAAGCAAGGTTTTTATGGGGCAAAACTGCAAGCAGGGACTTACATGCTTTGGCATTACATGATTGTGTAATGGAAACTGAGTTTGAAATGATTGGTTACTTGGGCAGCAAGACTACAAACAGTTCTGGCCTGGTCCTATGGGCCATTTTCCTAGCAACTGTATAATTAGTGGGCAGGAAAAAATGCATTAAGGCAAATTTGTCCCCTCAGGGCATTAAGGCTAGTTCTTCCCTGAAGGAGGCTGGACATGTTTCCAACTAACTAGCCTTTATTCATGCTTCTGCTTTAAACTTTAAAACCATACTGATTTTAAGTCTTTGGTCTCTCAAATCCACTAAGAATTAATGTAATTGAGATTTTAAAAATGAAATAAAATGAAGTTTCAAATCTTTCTTCCATCTGCTATTTTTCCCATAAACTCTACTGTTTCCTTCCTTGTGAACAGAACCTGGCAATGTGCCAGCAGGCCTAGTTCTGATTTTTTTTTCAATTTCAATCTTATTATTATTATTATTAATTTGGGTTTTTGAGACAGGGTTTCTCTGTGTAGCCCTGGCTGTCCAGGCCTCTTTATATACCAGGCTGGCCTTGAACTCACAGACATACTCACAGACATCTATCTGCATCTGCCTCCCAAGTGCTGGGATTGAAATATGTGTGCACTGTGCTTGGCAGGACTTTCTTATAGCCTGGTTGAAGTCATTCTTTATGACTTAGGACATGTCTAGACAAGTGAGTGTGAAGAACTGGCAGGGGTGCAAACCCTTGCTTTTGAGAGAGGGTTTCTCTTGTGGCCTTGCATGTCCTGAACTCATTTTGCAAACCCAGATGGCCTGGAACTCACACCAGTCTCTGCTTGCCCCACAGACAGTAACAGGCATGCTTCTTGTTATAGTCTTCTGGCTTCTTGTTATAGTCTTTAAAAATGATTTATAATCTCTGTCTGCCTTCCTGAGACCAGCCCTATTAAAAAGGGAATGAGTGTTCTTTTTTGGAGAGGGAAACATTATTTATGATTCATGGTGTAGTTCTCTTTATTATGGAAGATTTGTTTATTATTTGTACACTATTCTGTCTGCACGCCAGGTCTCAGGATAGATTGTTATGAGCCACCGTGTGGGTGCTGGCAATTGAGCTCAGCACCTCTGGTAGAACAGTCTGTGATTTTAAACTCTGTGCCATCTCTCCTGCCCCCTCATTTCTTATTTTTATTTTTTAAATTATTATTTATTCATTTTACATTCCTGTCTTAGACCCCTCCTTTTTCTCCTCCCAGTCCTACCCTCCCTGTTTCCCTATCATCCCTCACCTGGCTCTTCAGAGAAGGGGATTACCCTGCCTCTATTGTGCACACCCACCCACCCCAGCATATCAAGTGGCATCAGGACTGAACACATACTCTTTGCCTGGCGAGGCAACACCAACAAGGGAAAGTGAAAGAAGAGCTAGTTTGTGGGTCAGGGTGTATTTATATGTGTGTTGGTCCTGCTGTGTTTATAAGGCCTTGTTACACTTGTGTCCTTCATCCACTCAGGCGCTTACACTTTGCACACAGAGTTTCTTGAGCCCTTAGGGGCTTAGGGTTTCTTGGAGACATCTCATTTAGGTGGAATGGTTCAAGGCCTCTCACTGTTTGCATATCGACTGTATGTGGGTCTCTCTATTTATTCCCATCTGCTGCAGGAGGAAGTTTCCAATAATGGCCTAGCAAGGCACCAATCTGTGAGTATGGCTGTGATCCTTTAGCAAAACTGTAGCATTTAGATTTCTCTTATGTCCTTGGCCTCTGTAGACTCAGATTCGGACCACTCAAGCAGTATTGGATCAAGGTTCCTTCTCATGGAGTGGGCCTCCTGAAACCCAACTAGATATTAGTTGGTCACTTCTGTGACCTTTATACCACAAGCGTACCAGCAAATCTTGTAGGCCAGTCACTTTTGGAGAGTGAAGGTTGTATGGCTGGTTCGGTGTTTACTTTTTCTCTTCTGGTGGCATGCAGCATATGTTCCAGTATCGCAAACAGCAGTCTATAAGGGTGAAGGTTCTTGGTAGGTGCCAGGTGGGATTTGCTGTGTCCATTAACTTGTGAAGGTGTTGTCCTCAGTAACACAATCTTATCATCAGGTTGGGGAGAACACTGGAAGATGGACACAGGTTGGGTGGCCCCAGGCCCTGCTTTGATCTATCACAGAAACCTCCTGAATCCCGACTCCACAGGACTCTGGGAAGCTGCTCTCAAGACATGACTTCATCTGTTCTTATTAAATTGAAATAAATACATAGCATTAAATGAAAATATCATATATATATATATATATATATATATATATATATATATATATATAAAGCTATATATATAGTATATATATATATAATACTATATATAAAATATATAGTTATATATATATATATATATTTATATATAATATATATAGTTATATATATTTTATATATATATATATAAAAAACTATACATATAGCTAGTTATTAAGTGACGTGTGCACCACCAGAGGGCACCAGATTCCTTGACAGATGGTTTGTGCGCCCACCGTGTGGTCCCTGGGATGGAACCTGGCACCTTGGGAAGAGAGGATTCTCTGTGTCACAGGGCCCTGGCTGTTGCGATGACAAATGTTGGCTTTTTTTTTTTTTTTAAGATTCATCCATCCATCTATTCATTCATCCATTCATTCATTGTACAGCATTCTGCCTGTGCACCAGAATATCCCATTACAGATGACTGTGAGCCACCATGTGGTTGCTGGGAATTGAACTCAGAACCTCTAGAAGAGCAGCCAGCGTTGTTAACCTCTGAGCAATCTCTCCTGCCTACATTTTTTAATCTTTAAAAAATATTCATTTTCCACGTGAGCGTGTTTCTGCCTTCCCAAGACTAGTCCTGCTTTGACTGGGAGACTGGAAATTAATTTTAAAAAGGCAGAGCGACCCCAGGATCCCTTCTCCAGGGACCAGGGACCAGCTGGACTGCGTCTAATCAGGAGAATTCAAAGAGCACATTTGTCCTGCACACAAGTTGCTTCCCGCAGCCCTGTGTGTTTACTTCCTGTACCAGGGGGCAGGGCGATGGCATCACAAATTGGCTCCGAAAGGCTCCTGATCCTGAAGACTGCGAGGGGGCGCAGGGGGGGGACATTTACAGAACACAAGGGACCAGGGAAAACGCTGTGTGCATTGTGGCATGAGGAAAGCGCTTCCAGGGGTATACTTCTGGGTCCTGACAAAGCTCCAGGCTAAGTAAGGAGGAGGAGGATGGCTTGTGAGGGTGTAAAGCAGTGCGTACAGCATTCTGGGAATTGTATTTCTGCGTCTGCGACTGGTCAAAGCGGACAATACAGTGAGACCTGGCTATGTTACTACAAACAATCCCAGAAGTCCTTGCTCTGAGGCAGTTCTCACAGAGGCTCCCAGCCAGCACAATGCACTCTGGGATTATTTGTAGTTCCTGGCTATGGAGTGTTTGGCTTTAGGAATTTCCGTGTCTGGTACATTTCATCATGAGTTCAGTGCTCTGTAGTAAGGATGTTCACAGTCGTACAAAATAAAACAGATTATTTATTTATTTATTTATTTATTTATTTATTTATTTATTTAGTCTATGAGACACCTATAATAAAACGTGAGTGGCTAGAAGTGGAGCTGAAATGAGGTAGATAGATTTAAAGCCTGGACAGCTCCTAAGAGGGTGGATGGGATATTGGAGCTTTTGAACAGGACTGTGCTGAATGTTAAGGGGACGCGAGCACCCACAAGCATACATGCCATGTCTTCAATGTGTTATGTACTGTTGAAAAAGCAGGCACTTGAGGAAAACTATTAGTTATATTCCAAGAAGCTGGCAGTTGGTGGAAATTCAAAGTTCAAGAGTTAGCACGACACCTCTTCATTTTCCTAGTTCCTCATTCTGCATCCTGTTATTTTCAGGTATTTCAGACCGAACAAACAGCATCTTTTCGGGCTGGAAATGGACTGTAGTTTTCAGTTCAGATAGGTAGTAGCATATGATTCTTGAGGATTCTCTTAGAAAACCCTTCCCAGTAACTCAAAAGTTGACTTCTCATGCCTGGTGTTGGAGTTTTTGTTAGATGGAGGGACAAATGTCATCACAGATGGCAAAATTTCATTGAAACTACATTTTAGTTTTATACAACAGCTTACATGGATTGTACATATCTTAGATAGTTACTAGTATGATTCCATATTACTTTTTCAGACATCCTTATTGTTATTTTACCATCTTCCCTTTTGTATTTCTTTCTGTCTTACCTCCGAAATTATTATACCCCCCTTCAAGTTTTTTCCCATTTCCTCTTTCAAATCTCTATACCTTTCTACTTCCTACTGCCCTCACACACTTCCATTCTCACCTTGGAAATGGTCACTATTTCATTCTTGGTTTTTTAATTACTGCGGATATAGACTCACATATGAGTACACACATATTCAGTTTAATGCTGGGAAACTTAGAAGAAAGAATATGTGAAATTTGTCTTTCTGTGTTTGGATTACCTCATATAACATGATTTTTTTCTAGTTCCATCTATCTAACTGCAAGTTTTATGTTTTAATACTACTCAATAGTGATGCATTTTAAAATCATGACCTAAAGAGCTAATATTTAATTCATTTTAAGGTTATTTAATGATTACATCATTTTGTGCCTTCTCTTTTCTTCCTCCAAACCTTCCCACAGACCTCTTCTATTTCTCTTTCAAATTCATCTTCTTTTTTCAAATTGGTATTATGCTCTTAATATAAGTTGCTCAGTTTAATAATGTTACTTCTATGCATGTTTTCAGGGTTGATTGCTTGGTATTGGATAACTGATTTTATGCACTTTCCTGGAAATAGTTTTTTTTTTTCACACTCTCAGCATTTATTAGTTCCTGCATATTTTTTTCATAGGATTAAAGACAATGGTTTCTTCCTAGACCACTTTTGCATATCTATTAGCATTTCCAATTTTCAGCTCATTTTTATACAGGTATATTGGTAAGCATTTTTTTCTTTACTTTTTATATTGGTCCATCTTATGGGTGTAGCTTCTGATATTATTAGGAGACACATTACCAGACAATACTCTGATCCTCTGCCTTATATAATTTTTTTTTTTTTTTTATTTACCATATTACCTCCTGTTATGCATGATCACTGAGTCTTAGATCTGGGAATTGTTTTGTAGATGTATCAGATGTGACTGTTCTCCAGAATTCTGCCTTGTGATTGGTTGTGGTTTTCAGTCATGATTGTGGTTCAAGGAAAAGCTTCCTTGGTCAGTGTTGAACTATACATATCTATGTGCATTATTAAAAGTATTTAGGTTGCAACATGTTTATATTCATGCATGTACTTACATGTATTATAGGGATTTATGTAGATAATTCACAGTATGATTGCTTAAAACTCTTTCAAAAAATTTACTGTTATTTCACCCACTTACTTCTTTTATATTTATCCTGTAAAAGACCTGGGGTTTCACAGCTCAGGAGTTCAAGATCGCGCCCTTCTCAGGAATTCCCAGAGACCACAACTCGATGCAAAATCAAGATTTTTTTTTTTATTTCAATTGTGATAGGGTCACCCCTCAAAAGGCAGGAGATGACCCCAAGCATGCAAAGCACATGGTTTTTATACTTAAAAATCTGGCCAATTTTGCTCTATAAATTGATTGGTCAGCAAGAATAGCATGAAGATAGTTTATAGCTAGCTGTTTGCAGTTTTTGGCCATTTGTCAGTTTTCTCAAAACAACTCACCCTGCCCTTCAAGAGCTACCTGCCTCTGGCTTCAATTCAAGGCTATCTTGGAGCAGTTCATCTTCACATTTGAGAGCCATATGCCTCTGGCTTTAAATTCAAGGACAGGAATAGTAACAGCTGTTTTTCTTTTAGAGTTGTTTTCATTCTCAGGTGGGCTCTCATCCCCCTTTTGTGCTCCAATTTTAACCCTAAAATTGTGGATCAATCTCAGGGAGAGATTGATACTGCCTCTGGAGCATCAGGACCTGAACCACACTTACACATTCCTAACAAAGGCAAGTAATCAGTTAACAATACAGGGTACTATTGTGACAAGGAGCAAAAGGGTAGCAAAAGGTCCCAGTAAGAGAAGCACATAGGGGAGCATACCATTAAACCCATTCCAAAAAAGAGATTCTATTAATTCTCATCTCCTTTTTTCAAGATCTTTTTGTAATTTTTTATCTTTCCTTTAACAATGCCTGATTTATTAGTGTAAAAACAGCATTTCTCCTGTAGGGCTAAGCAGATTCCTCCTTTTTTGGCAGTAGGAGGTCTAATCCCCTCTGGGTCTGGAGAACTATTTCTGCTAAGGAATTGAGCTTGTCTTGGAGGTCATTGATGGTGCTCAAAAGCAATTGTACATCACTAATTTACTGCTGGGACAGTTTGTTGTATTTATATAATAAAAAACCCCAAACCAGCTGACCCAGCGCCTATGGAAGCAGTCAGCCCAATTCCCACTAACAGAGGAATGAACTGAATGGCTCTCTTTTTCTTCCAGCCATTAAGTCAAATCTGGGGACAGGGACTGGCTTTTCCCCTGGAATGATGCTAATATCAGGGAGTTGCCTGTACACAGGTCCCAGTCCAATCTGTGGGCAAGAACATATAGGCTTTTTATTCCTGCATAAGAAAACAGTGTTATTGTCAGGGCAGAGAGCTGTGGAGATGTCAATTGTTGAATCACAAATGGCAAAGGTAGCATCCCCTACAGGTAGATCTGAGCTATCATTTTTGTAGGGTTTTGTCAAACAGGTAACATTTTGCTTGAAGAGAGGCTGCACTCTCATAGGGGTGCTGAGTGGCAGGACCCCTCAGCAGTGGAATAAGTGGCATTAGAGGGGGAGGTCCAGAGGAACAGGCTGCCCTTTTCAGAGGAGGAGCCAGCAGTCACTTGCAAGCAAAGGATTGGTGTCATTTAGGAGGCTATGAGTGGCAGTAATAACATCTACAGTCTGGGGTCTAAAATAACGTTTCCTCTACTATCAGAAAGAACCAAAGGGTGGTAATTGAGGGATGAGTATTCTTTTTCAATTAACTCTTTAATGCATTGTTTAACCTGTTCTTGTCTGCCCTGATCCTGCAGCCCTCTTCCATCTGAAAGGTGAATGAGAGGTACCTTTCTTCAGCATACAGGCTTCCCTACTGTCACCAAACAAGGGGCTTGGGTAATTTAGATCCATGGCCTCCTGTTGGCACATTGTGGGACCAATCATCTATCCTCATCTCCTCCTGACTTGGTTCAATATGGCAGTGAAATAGGTGATGTTATCTTTTCCAATACATTGTTGCACAACTCTATAGCAACTGCTATGCACATCCTGTTGATAGGTATCACAAGTGCAAGGCCTCGGGCACCCATTTACATAAGGAACCATTTTAGGCTTGGTTACACAATGCCATTCTAAACTTGGGTGCTCCCTGAAGTTTGTAGGGCTCTATATGCCCATGTATGACCACACTCAACTTGAACATAGGCCTTGTTAGGGCTCCAAATCTCACCATTAAGTAAGGCTCTGCCATTCATCACCCCACCCTTGCAATCACAGGGTTTACCATGCATTGCTTCCAGGGCCTTGTGAGCCTGGTGAGGATCACCAAAGCTCCAGTCAATAGTTACCCAATTGAGACAAACAGCACCACCCAGAGGTACCATTGTCTGTCCACTTTACTGGTCAAAGAGTTCATTGTCCTGATGAGTTTCAGTTTTAACAGGTTGCTGGAGGCTTGGACTTTCCACGTGTCAGCAGGTTGATGAAGAGCAGGCTTGACGTGTGACCCATGGATCCAAGCTGCAATGCCCTCTGCTTTGACAGCTGTTGTGGTTGTGAGCAGGACACAATAAGGACCCTTCTACCAAGGTTCCAGATTCTGGGTGTGGTGTCATCTCACATACACCAGATCTCAACCTGGAAATGATGGGGCACATCCAAGGACCCAGGCGCATATGCACTACCAAACTTGCTCCAAATTCTTTCTGAATAAGTTGCAGTCCTTTCAGACTGGACAACAAGTCAGAGTTACCACTAGTTATGTCAAGGGGTCCCCAAGAAGAGTCAGGGGAGCAGGAAAACCATATAGTAGTTCTAAGGGAGTTAAGCCTAGTATGGAGGGAGTATTTCTGACTCTAAAGAGGGCCAAGGGAAGGATCACTGCCCAGTCACCATCAGTCTCCATGGTCAATTTGGTGAGAGTCTCTTTGAGAGTTCTATTCATTATCTCTACCTGTCCTGAACTATGAATTCTATAAGCACAATGTAATCAATCAAGCCCCAGAAACCTGACCACCTCCTGGCTTACCTGAACAACAAAGGTTGGTCCATTGTCTGACCCAATTACCTTTGGAATACCAAACCGAGGAAAAATGTCTTCCAGAATATTTTTGGCCATGACCAGGGAGGTTTTTTCTTTGTGGAAAAAGCTTCCACCCATCCTGAGAAAGTGTCCAAAAAAACCAGGAGATATTTATTGCTCATACCTGGATGGTTTTACTTTCAGTGAAATCTACTTCCAATGCATTCCAGGTCTAGTTCCTTGTCACTGGCCAGCAGTGACACCTGAATACCACCTGAGAGAGGGCTGGGAGAGAGAGAGACAGGGTGACACAGAGAAGGACACCAAGTCTCCATGCTGATCCAGGTGTCGAATTAATGGACTTCAGGTTAACACTTAAGTAGGCAGAAAAGTTTCTCATGTAGAAGTTTCTCATGTAGGAGAGCTCACTCAAGGTTACACAGAGCCTGCTGTCTTGTTACTATGGTTGCACACACACACACTTTCTCAGGGTCAGAGCAGTCTGCTGTAGGACCACCAAGGTCAGTTTATAAGAAACTGGACTTTGGAAAATAGCCAAAGCCTGGATTCCAAAGGCTGGATTCCCCTGCTCAGATGCCATTAACTCAAAATTTGCCATTAACTCCAAAAAGGCTGCCACAGTTCCTCTCAGCCACTTCCCTGTGCTCTGGAACTCTTACCTATGTTTATCCTCTGGCAAGGTTCACATGCCCTAGTTACTCTCAGTCAGGGCGGTGAAGTTTAGTGTTCAGTACTTGGATTGGCGGGCAACTTCAGCCAATTTCTTTGTCCCCAAGTGAGTCCACTTATGCATCTGAGTAATTAATCTCTCAGCGTCCTCCTGTGGTAGAATGATCTTACCTTTAGAGTCAATCCATGCCCCCAAGTCGGTGTCAAATATCCCCTTTTTTGCCGTATTAACTTTAAGTCACTTTCTGAGTAGTTTAGTCATTCTTCTCTGGAAAGTTCAGCGGTTAGTACCACTGGGACAGAGTTTCCTCTAGCAGCTACTTTAGCCTCCTGATCGGCCATGTTATTCCCCTTTGTTGCCTCAGAAGTTCCCTTCTGCTGCCCCTGGCAATGAATAATGCTTACCTTGTTGGGCAGCAACAAGGCGTTGAACAAAGTCAGAATTCGTTTTTATTTTTTATCTCATTACTGGCTGATGTTAGCAGGCCTCTCTGCTGATAGATGGTCTCTTGCACATGGGTTGTTGCGAAGGTGTACTGACTATCAGAGTAGATGTTTCTTTTTACCCTTTCCCAGAGTTAATGGCTGGGTAAAAGCAATCATTTCAGCTCGCTGAGCAGAAGTGCCCTCCAGCAATGCCTGGACTCATATTACCTTATGTCCATCTACTACTGCTGCCATTGCCTTTCTCTTCCCGTTCTCCCAAAACTGCTCCCATCCATATAGTATGTCATCACACAGTAGGGCAGAGGCTGATCTTCATGTCCTTTAGCCATCCCTGTTCCTCTGCTAGAACCTGCAAACAATCATGCTCCAGGGGCTGGATTTCTGAATCTAACAATAAGGTGTCAGGGTTTAGCAAGGGTGCTAGGTTATAGGCATACATGGTCCTTAGATGGAGAAACAGTCTTATAAAAGACCCCTGTGCTCTGATGTATTTGGTCCTTGTAGAGTTCCTGTCCTCTCCAGGTTACACTAACTCCCCCTTCTGTCATATGATTCCCTGTGCTCTGCCCAAGGTTTGGTTATGAGTCTCAGCATCTGCTTTGATATACTGCTAGGGAGAGTCTTTCACAGGTCCTCTGGGGTAGGCTTCTGTCCTGTTTCTTGTTTTTGCCTATATCCATCCCATTGGTCTTTCTAAGTGAGGATTGCTCATCTTAACCCAGGTCCTCTTTCTCATTTATCTTCTTTAGGTGTACAGATTTTAGTATGTTTATCCTATCTTATAGGTTTAGCATCCACTTAAAAATGAGTGTATACCGTGTATGTCTTTCTGCTTCTGGGACACCTCACTGAGGATTATCTTTTCTGGATTGTTTATTTGTTCATGTTTACATTTTATGACTTCTTTGAATGGTCTAGAATTAAACCTGTCTGTTGTATAGCTGGTAAAGAGGTTTCCCATTTTATAATCTGTTTCACCACCTAAAGAATGGATTGCAAAAGCATTTTAGTTTCATGTTGTAAGACCTGGAGTCTCACTGCTCAAGAGCTTGGGATTGTGCCCTTCCCAGGAACACTCATAGACCACAACTCGATGCAAAAGCAAGAGTTTTATTCCAATTGCGATAGGGTCCCCCCTCCAAAGACAGAAGATGACCCTGAATATGCAAAGCACAGGGTTTTACACCTGAAATTCAAACCACTTTTGCTCTATACATTGATTGTTCAGCAAGAATAGCATGAACATAGTTTACACCTGGTTTTAGGTAGTATACAGCTGGTTGTAGATAGTTTACAGGTGGTTGTAGATAGTTGTTCTCAGAACAGTTGACCCTTTCCTTCAAGAGTTATCTACGGCTGACTTCAGTTCAAATAATCACTGTTGTTTTTCTCATTCCCAGGTGGTCTCTCACACACCCCCTTTTTGCCTCAATTTTAACCCTAAAATTGTGGATCAAGAGGTTGATACTCTTTCTGGAGCATCAGGACCTGAACTGCACTTATACTTTCCCTGACAAAGGGGAGTTCTGGTCGGAGAGTTTATTGTCCCTGATGAGTTTCAGTTTCAGCAGGTTGCTGTAGGCTTGGACTTTCCAGGTGTTGCAGGTTGATGAAGAGCAGACTTAACAAGTGACACATGGATCCAAGCTGTGATGCCCTCTACTTTGACGGCAATTGGGGTGGTGAGCAGGATGTAATAAGGACCCTTCAACTGAGGTTCCAGATTCTGGCTGCGATGTCATCACACATATACCAGATCTCCAACCTGGAACTGATAGGGCAACTCCAAGGACCTGGGCGCATATGCACTGCCAACCTCGCTCCATATTTCTTTCGGCATAAGCTGCAGTCCTTTTAGCCTGGACAAGTCAGAGTCACCGCTAGTTATGTCAAGAGGGTCCCCAAGAAGAGTCAAGGGAGGAGAGCAGGAACCCCATATAGTAATTCAAAGGGACTTAAGCCTAGTAGGGAGTTAGTATTTCTGACTCTAAAGAGGGCCAAGGGAAGAAGCACCACCCAGTCACCACAAGTCTCCATTGTCAATTTTGTGAGAGTCTCTTTTAGAGTTCTATTCATTCTCTCTACTTGTCCTGAGATTTGGGGTCTTTAAGCATGATGTAACTTCCAATCAAGCCCCAGAAATCTGGCCACCTCCTGGTTTACCTGAGCAAGGAAGGCTGGCCTATTGTCTGACCCAATTAGCTTTGGAATACCTTACTGAGGAAAAATGTCTTCCAGAATCTTTTGGTCACTAACAGGGTGGTTTCTTTCTTTGTGGGAAAAGCTTCCACCCATCCTGAAAAAGTGTCCACAAAAAACCAGGAGGTATTTATTGTCATACCTGTCTGGTTTAATTTCCGTGAAATCCACCTCCCAATGCATTCTGGATCTAATTCCTCTCAGCCGCTTTCCTGGGCTTGGAAATTCTTACCTATGTTTACTCTCTGGCAAGGTTCACATGCCCTAGTCACTCTCTCAGTCAGGATGGTGAGGTTTAGTATTCTGTACGGGGATTGGAGGGCAACTTCAGCCAATTTCTTTGCCCCCAAGTAAGTCCACTTATGCATCTGAGTTATCAATCTCTCAGCATCTTCCTGGGGTAGAATGATCTTACCTTTGGAGTCAATCCATGCCCCCACATTGGTGATAAATATCCCATTTTTGCCATATTAACTTTAAGTCATTTTCTGAGTAGTTTACTCGTTCTTCTCTGGGCAGTTCAGTTGTTAATACCACTGAGACAGAGTTTCCTCTAGCAGCTACTTTATCCTCCTGATCGTCCATGTTATTCCCCTTGGCTGCCCTGGAAGTCCCCTTCTGCTGTCCCGGGAAATGAATAATGCTTACCTTGTTGGGTAGCAACAGGGCATTGCGCAAAGCCAGAATCTCATTTTTATTTTTTATCTCTTTATCGGCTGATGTCAGCAGGCCTGTCTGATGATAGATGGCCCCATGCACATGGGCTGTTGTTAAGGCGTACTGACTCTCAGTGTAGATGTTTATCTTTTTACCCTTTTCCAGGGTTACTACCTGGGTTAAAGCAATCAATTCAGCTCAATGAACAGAAGTGCCCTCTGGCAATGTCTGGGCCCATATTACCTTATGTCCATCTACCACCACTGCCTCTGCCATTCTCTTCCATTCTCCAAAAAAACTGCTCTTATCCATATAGTATGTCACCTCAGCATCAGGAAGAGGTTGATCTTTCAAGTCCTTTCACCATCCCTGTTCCTCTGCTAGAAAGTGCAAACAATCATGCATCAGGGGCTGGATTTCTGGATCTGGCAATAAGGTGGCAGGGTTTAGCTCCATAGCGGGACAAGGGTGACTCTATCATTATTCAAGAGCAAAGCCTGGTAATGTGTCATGCAGGTGTTCATGAGCCAGTGATCAGGTGGATGCCTTATGACACTCTCAGGGGCATGAGGAACATAGATGGTGATGTCCTGTCCCAGAGTCAGTTTGTCTGCATGTTATACTAGTGCCGCCACTACTGCTATTATTTGCAGGCAGGTTGGCCATCTTGCCACTACTGAATCAAGCGTTTTGGATAGATAGGCTACCGATCTCTTCCAGGGTCCAATTTTCTGTGTTAGCACCCCTTTGGCTATTCCCTGATTCTCAGCCACATAGAGATGGAAGGGTTTGGTTACATCAGGGACTCCCAATGATAGAGCCAATATTAAGGCTTGTTTGACATTATCAAATGCAGCTTGTTCATCCTTTCCCCAGATGAAAGAGCCATTGTCCTTTATAAGGGCATACAGGGGGACTGCCATGTCGGCAAATCCCGGAATCCAAGGCCAGCAAAACCCTGCTGTACCTAAAATTTCCCTCAGTTGTTCAGTAGTCTGCACAGGGGGAATGTCAAATACAGTCTCCTTTCTAGCCTCCGATGGCCACCTCTTTCCTTCTCTTAATATATATCCTAGATAACTGACCTGTTTCCTACAGATCTGGTCCTTTTTTGCTGATGCTCTCTAGCCAAGCTCACCCAGCTCTTTTAACAGCAGGTCGGTTGCTTCAAGGCAGGTTTCTTTAGAATCTGCAGCTAATAAAATATCATCCACATACTGGAGAATAGTTACCTGGGGATCGGTGGCCCAGAAGTATGCCAAGTCTTGGTAGAGGGCTTCATCAAATATGGTAGGGGAATTTTTAAAAACTTGAGGAAGTTGAGTCTATGTATGCTGGCCCAAGATCCCTGACTCTGGGTCTTTCCATTCAAAAGCAAAAATGTCTTGGCTGGTAGGGCTGAGTTGGAGACAAAAAAAATGTGTCCTAAAGGTCCAGGATAGTATACCAAACCCTGTGAGGGGAGGGGGGAACTCAACAGGTTATACAGGGTGGGCACAGTAGAGTGTATGTCCATGACCTGTTTGTTAACTCCCCTTAAGTCCTATACGGGTTGATAGTCATTGCTCCCAGGCAACCGAACTGGCAGCAATGGAGTCTTCCAGGTGGATTGGCACCTTTTGAGCAACCCTAGGTCAAGGAGCTGCTGTATGTGAGGGTGGATCCCATCACGGGCTTCCTTAGACACTGGATATTGTCACACCACAATTGGAGTAGCCTGAGGCTTCAACTGTATCTGAACTGGGGGCTGTTTCTCTGCTTTTCCTACCTAGCTATTTCAGTCCATGCCCTAGGATCTCTCTCTAGCCACCAGTTAATTTCTTTTTCTGGACTTACCACCTTTTCAAACAGGCTATATTCATCTTCCAGTTGAATTGTCAGTACATGAATGGGATCTCCTTTATTGTCTGTCACCTGTGGGCCATCTGGTCTAAAATGGATATAGGACTCTATCTTAGTTAGGATATCTCACCCTAACAGCGGGTAAGGGCATTCAGTGACAACTAAGAATGAGTGGGATACCTGGCTTACTCCAAGGTCCACCATTCTTCGGGTAGTCCATGAGCATTGTTTACACCCAGTGGCTTCTTGGACCCATGATTTCTTCTCGTTTTTAGCTCCAAAGTCTTGTAACAGAACAGAATGCTGGGTGCCAGTATCCACCAAGAAGTGGACTGGCTTCCCCTCCACCTTAACGATTACCCTGAACTCGGGGAAGGGGACTGAACTCCATCCCCCATAATTGTCATCACTCAATGTTAGGACCCAGGTCTCCAGGGCTCGGGTGTTTGGTTTTTCTGCCTTTTTCTTCCTTTTAGGACAATCCTTGAACCAGTGTCCTTTCTCCTTGCAATATGCACACTGATCCTTAGACAGAGGGCCTCCTGGAGTCTGGAGGGTCTTAATCTTGACAGCAAGGATCTTGTCAAGGTGAAGGGTGCCCTTGTGTGGCCATCAAATCTGAAAAGTAGGCCACTCTGAGGAACAGAAAGTTTGACATTTCCCCTTTTTTTAACTTCACGTGAAAGGTTATGTGCCCTATATCTCACCTCCGAGAAATTACCAATGGTGAGGGATAAGGATGTAGTCACAGTCTGTCCCATAATAAAGTCGTCTGTCAAGAAAGTCAAAGAGGGAACAACGATAGAGACAAAGAGAACAAGACAGGCAATTAGACAAGGACGCCCTTGCAGGTGGTAGCTGCCTGGCAGCAGCCATCTCTGACAGGAAACAGAACGGAGGAGGACCATGCCATTCTGAGCCTCCCAAACTGGAGTGTCCTCCAGTTCCTAGTCAAGCAATATTCTGACACATCTATCTATTGCAATGACTGATCAGACGACCAAAAAAGGGCCAGATAGGCCCCTAAAGAGAAACAGATTGGTAAGACAGAAACAAGCAAAGCAAAACAAATCAGACTAACCTGTTCTGAGTTCGACCTCCGGGCTCAGTCTGATGAGGGTTGGGGAAGGAGCATGCCCTTTCCTGGCCAAACACAGCAAAAATGTAAGACCTGGGGTCTCACAGCTCAGGAGTTCAAGATCATGCCCTTCCCAGAAACTTCCACAGACCACGACTTGATGCAAAAGCAAGAGGTTTTTTTTTGTTTGTTTGTTTGTTTTCCAATCACGATTGGGTCACCCCTCCAAAGAAAGGAGCTGACCCTGAGTAAGCAAAGCACATGGATTTTATACTTAAAAATCTGGCCACTTTTGCTATATACATTGATTGGTCAGCAAGAATAGCATGAAGATAGTTTACAGCTAGTTGTTTGCAGTTTTTGGCCGTTTGTGAATTTTCTCAAAACAATTCACCCTGCCCTTATTTTTTAAAAAACTATCTCAGAGCAGTTCTTCCTGCCCTTTGAGAGCTATCTGCCTCTGGCTTCAATTCAAGGCTATCTCATAGCAGTTCATCCTACCGTTCGAGAGCTATGTGCCTCTGGCTTTAATTCAAGGATGGGAATAGTCACAGCTGTTTTACTTTTACTGATGTTTGCATTCTTGGGTGGGCTCTCAGATGGAGATGAAGAGAGACAGAGAAGGAGAGAGCAGGACATGATAGGGGGAAGAGAGAGAGAGAGAGAGGGGCACCACAACAGAGAAAGGGGGAGGGCAAGAAGGCAATAGCAGGAGGGCAAGAGAGGCCAAGAGAGAGACAAAGTGGGCAGGCAGATCCTTTTAAGGAGCAAAGTAACCACACCTGCCCTCCCTGGCTGTCGACACATAATGACATCACAGGTTGCTAGGAAAGACAGAAGCAGGTGCCTAAATACTAAGTGTTGGCATAGGCCTTTAATCCCAGCACTCTGCCAGGCAGAAGCAGGCCAGTCTCTGTGAGTTCAAGGTCAGGCTGGTCTACAGATCTAGTCCAAGATATCCAAGGCTAAAAGGAGAAACCCTCTCTCAAAATACCAAAATATTCATATGTATAATTAATATATTCTCACTAAATATAGTAATATAAACCAATATATTTAATAAATATGTTATATATTAATATATAGATTTTGTTTTAATCATATGTATATGTTTCAATTTATGTTTTAATCATATAGATATATGATTGAAATAAAAAATCTGAGCCAGGCTTTGTGGCACATATCTCTTATCCCGTCTCTCCAGGAGACACAAGCATGCTGCTGTGTAAGTTCAGTGTCACCCTGGTCTACAAAGCAAGTCAAGGACATGCACAGCTAGAGAGAAACATTGTCTAAAAAAACAGGCTAGATGTGTGGCTAGATATGTCTGAGATCACATAGTGTGACTAGGCTATAAGAAAGTCTTGTCAGGCATGGTGACACACATCCGTAGTCCCAGCACTTGAGAGGCAGATGAAGGTAGGTCTCTGTGAGTTCAAGGTCAGCCTGGTTTACAAAGAGAGTCCTGGACTGGCAAAGATGCACTGAGATACCATGTCGCAAAAATAAAACATTAAATTAAATTAAAACAATCGAAGCCTGGATTGTTGGCAAATGCCTCTAATACTAGCACTATGAGTGGCAGAAGGAAATGGATCTGTGTTAGTTCAAGGCCTGCCTGGTCTAGAAAGTATGACAGGTCAGTCAAGGCCATACAGAAAATCTCTTTACAAAAAACAACATCCAGGGATGTAAACAAAAAACTTCTAGTATCTGAAGGTTGTTTCTTTTTTATTTTCACTTTTTAAAAATTTATGTTTTTGTAAATTACAGTTTATTTACATTGTATCCACGCTGTGGCTGCATCCTTCATCCCCTCCTTTACTCAACCTCCTAACTTCCTCCCATTTCTGTCCCCAAGTTCACTGATAGGGGAAGTCCTCCTCCACTTCCATCTGACCCTAGCCTATCAGATCTCATCAGAACTGGCTGCATTGTCCTCTGTGGCCTGCCCCCCTCAAGGGGTAGTGATCAAAGAGCCAGATGCTAAGTACATATCAGAGACAGTTCCTGTTCTCATTATTAGCGAACTGACTTGGAGACTGAACTACCATGGAATATATCTGGGCAGGAGTTGAAGAAATTCTAGGTTATCTACATGCATGGTCTTTGGTTGGAGTATCAGTCTCAAAAAATACCCCAGTACCCAGTACTTTTTCATCTGTTGCTCTCCTTGTAGAACTCCTGTCTCCTCAAAAGTCTTCCTTAGTCATCAGGGAAATGCAAATCACATCACACCTATCAGATTACCCAGGATATCACATTACACCTATCAGAATGGGTAAGATCAAAAACTCAAGTGACAACACATGCTGGAGAGGATGTGTGGAAAGGGAAACACTCCTCCACTTCTGGTGGTAATGTAAACTTGTACAAACACTTTGGAAATCAATCTGTCAATTTCTCAGAAAATTAGGAATAGTGCTACCTCAAAATCCAGCTATACCACTCCTAGGCATATATTCAAAATTTGATCAAGTATACAACAAGGACATTTGCTCAACCATGTTTGTAGCAGCTTTATTTGTAATAGCCAGAAGCTAGAAACAACCCATGTAACACTGAGTTGAGGAATGGATACAGAAATTGTGGTACATTTACACAGGGAATACTACTCAGCATTTCAAAATGAGGAAATCATGAAATTGGCAGGCAAATGGTGGGATCTAGAAAAGATCATCCTGAGTGAGGTATCCTAGAAGCAGAAAGACACACAGGGTATATACTCACTCATAAGTGGGTATTAGATATATAATATAGGATAAACGTGCTAATATCTGTACACCCTAAGAATCTAATCATGAAAAGAAACATGGCCTTGGATGAAGTAAATTATTTACGATGTTCACGTATAATGTAGTGGAGGAGGTCACCAATTGTGGTTGTGTTCTATATTTTGAACCAATGGAGTAGCTTTTGAAGTTTGCTGTATATGTATCAAATCCAATCACAGAAGTTTATTAGGTCATTCTGATATTCTTTCTGTGGCTGCTGTTGATCTAGTGCATCTAATCACACTTGGTGATAGGTGTTTTTCTGCTGCAAAGTATAGAATGGAATTCCCATCATCTATGTGATCCATTGCTTATTTATATCAGGTGGTGTGTGATCATGCTTTTCAATGAAGGGTCTCTGAGAAAGTGTGGTGCTTTTGTTTTTCATTTTCACAAATACCTTTAAGTTGTTTGTTTTCAAGCCTGATTTGGATGTCAGTAATTAGGCAAAGCTACAATTGAAGTCTTGATTCTCCTATGTCACCCTTCTGAGTACAAGTCCAAGGGTGGAAGATGTTTCCCTAATGTGTTCTGTTTTTACCAACATTAATGTTAAAATGCTTAATCGTGTGTATGTAGGTATGTATGACTGTATGTATGTATATCTATATATATGTATGTACTGTTTGATGTTCCATCCTTCATGGTTCCATTATTTACTATATGACACATGATGTTGAAGTACTGCCTTCTGAGAGAATTATCTAGAGGTGCTAAATAATGTAACAACAATGATATTTATTTCAAAAAAGCATGTTGTGTGTGTGTAATGTGACTATGGGTTCTTATGCCATGACAGATATGTGAAGCCTTGGTGACAGCTTTGTGGGGTTTATTTTGGTCATTGTTATATGATGTTAAAGTCATGTTGACAGTTTTGCTTACCACAAACATTCCCAACTGAGTTCATTGAGTTCATACTCAAATAAACTAAATTGAAATATTACATTAGTAAAATATTGTCTTCTATCTAGATTATAAACCTATTGTCATATAAGGATGGAAGAACGTAAAATAATTTGAATAATAAATGCTATTTTCAAATTAAAATAATATGATGGTGTTGTGTTTGGAATGTGTTAGTTCATTCTTAGGAATAAAGACTTGTTCATAACGCTGTCTCAGATCTACAAGTGAATGTCAGGGAATTGTCTCAGTGTGCATAGTTGGTTGTTTCTAAGCCTGATAATTTGAGCTCAATTTCTGGTTAGCCATTATTACTCGTATAGAATTTTTCTAATATTTCTATAATTGGGCCTTTGTATATAAAAATTCACACAGCAGCGCATACATAAATCATTTTTAAACCTAAATAAGGGCCAGTTTTTTCACTGGTCAAAAGACTCTTTGGGTTTCATGTCGAAAGCTCATGTATAGGATGTAAACAGATAGTAAACAGCAATAAGTTGTCCTCTCATGGCACATACATACTCAAACATTTTTTAATGGATGAAATTAAAGCAAAGTAGAAAACCCACTTACTGACAACATCAGAAATGATTTTGCAATTGTAAATAAATGTAGAATTTGAAGACTTATTACTGTTCATTAAAAGAAAAAAATGTTACCTTTATACATCTTATTTTATCCTTTCGTTCCTTGATTCAAAAATGAGTCATTAAAAAAAATCTTAGCTTTTCTCAGAGGTGCATCCCTGTCATCCTAAACCTGGGAGTCCATGGCAAGCTAATCTTTCTGAGATTATGATCAGCTTGGTCCACACAGTGAGCTCTCTTTTGTGTTGTTCGTTCATTTATTTGTTTGTTTTTTAGACAGAATTTCCTTGTATAGTCTTGGGTATCCTAGACTTACTATGTAGACCTGGCTTGCCTCAAATTCAAGTCTCTTCTTCCCTGAGTGCTGGTATTACAGTTGTGTGCCACCATGCCAAGCTCCAAAGACTGAGTTCTAAAACAGGCATGGCTATGTAGAAATATCATGTATTTAAATGATCCCCAAAATGTACTCTGTATCTCAAATTATAGGGTTCTTTTTCCCCTCAGGGATAATGTCCACACAGCTGGGTCCTGGTACTGTTCCTGGTCCTGGTCCTCAGAACCTAGCTCTTGGCCCAGCTGTAGCCCCAAAATTCTGCTGTCAAGCACTGGCCATGTTGGGCTGTTTTTTATGGGGCTCAGTCTATCCCAGTAGACCCCCTGCGCACCAACTACACACCTGGCATCATCTTCTATAGATGGATGCACATGCCCAACTCGCTGGAAACTTTCGACAAAAACAGACTCCATACCCCTTGGCTCAGCCAGGACCACAGCCCAGGAATGTCTCCACCCACTGTGGGCAGATGGGGAGGCCCCATCTCTCGAATACATCACTTAAGTTGAGCAAGCAACACCTTTTTAATAATAATATGAAACCAACAACAATAACGCAATAGTGAAAAACAGCAATTTAAAAATATACAAAATAAAAAGAATCTTTTTCTCTAAGGGGAGCAGGCGCTGGGTGCAGCTCAGTCAGCAATGGTACCAACTATATGTCTACCTTGGGTAGTGGGGACAGGGGAATGGGTGCCCCCAAGTGCACTACAGTGGAGAGAAACAGTAGCTCATCCGCCAAGTCCACAGGGGGCTGTGCGTCCTCTGATGCTAAAGCCAGAGGTTGCACTGGTCCAGCTTCTGGCAAGACTGGGGATCCTGCAGCCATGGGATCCAGGAGCTCAGCATCCTCTTTGGGCTTAGCATCTGACCCTGAACCCAGGCTCCGTTTCTCCTGCTCCACCAAGGCCTCTTGCATGGGCAGCTCTTCAGTTGAGGCCCCAAGTAACCCAGGATCTGAGCACAGAAAGGGTTGAACCGTCATCCAGGATAGGGGAGCAGCCTGAAGGCTCGCAGATGGGGTGAGGTAACCCAAGATGGCCTCTCCATGCCAGGGAAGGCACAGTCCTCTCTCCTACCTGCAGGATGGTCGAGTTGACAGGCGTCTTCCTCTGCTTCATTCGACAGAGCTTCAGGAAACTTCTCCTGTGGGACACGGGGCTGGAATCAGCTGCTGCCTCACCAGGTACCTCCCCCGGGTCCACACCCTCTTCCTAATCATCCTCCTCCTTCTCCTCCTCCTCGGACTTCAGCTTATCCCAGGCTTATCCATTGCCTGGAGGATCTCCCCAGATTGCCAGTCCAACTCTGCAGTGGTCACATGGATCCTGGCATAGTCTAGCAGCCACCTCATGATAGCCAGGTCCGGGGCCCCACAGAAAAACTGTGGGAATTTCTGCAGCCACTGGGACAAGAATGATAAGATGGCCCTGTGGGTAAGAGCAGGGAAGAGGGACATGGGGTCGGGAGCCTGGCCTCACTTCAGGGCTGCGGGGCAGGGCATGGGTGTCCCCCAAGGCCCTTCCGCTCCTGTCCCTCCCTCTGCTGCTCAAAACCCATGAGCCCTTTGGGAAACCTCTGTCCTCTACCAGCAGGCAAGGTCCTGGGGACAGTCCCTAGGGAGAGAACCCCAAAGGCTTGGTCTTCAACCCTGGCCGCCCGAAACAACGCTCCCCTCTCACCTCCCCCTCCAACCCCAAGCCCACTCATGTCTTTGTCTGCTAATCCTCCTCACAGTCGGGCCTGAAGGATTTATACCTGTGACAGTTCACGGGGGGTGTCACCCTTAAGGCCCCGTGTCCCCAACCCACCCAGACATCTAGAAGGAACTATTAGAATCTTCCCAGGGAGGGGTTTGAGGGTACTGGGGGCTCCATTCATAACAAACACTGCATATGGGGTCCAGAATCCTTTACACAAACAGGGAAAGGACGATCAGGGCGTGAGAAAGGGTAGTGTGTGACACTCCCTGGGGAAGGGGAATGGCACCTGTTAGAGCCCCACCCCTGCCCCAATCTCCCATGCTTGGCCATGCCACTTTAAGGGGCCAGGCCTTAAAGTCTGAGTCCCAGGCTGCTGGGACTCAGACGTCCAGTTCTGTGAGGGCACAGGGAAACAGCAGGAGAAGATCTGAGGGCTGTCTAGATCCCTGGCTGGTCTGTCCAGGCTGCTGTTGCTCTCCTACATTTTCAGGATCAGCTCCAGAACCATCCAGATAATGGCAAACTTTGGATAAAGGGCCAGAAAGAAGCAGAGGGATACCCTGTCTTCCCTCTGCACAGCCGCGGGCAAATAGGGAATCATCTGCTCCACATAGTCCAAGCCATCATTGCTGAGCATGGGGATGCCATGCAGGAAGGCTCACTCCTTTTCGCTATGAGGTAAGACCAGGGCAGGAGGGAGGCTCTAAGTGTGCAAACCCCCAGGGGCACTAACGACCCCTTTCCCTACACAGAAGCGGGACGCGAACATGATAAGCATCCCTCAGTGTCCCAACAGGAACACTCTCCCAGGCTGCGACCATGGTGGATGGGGGGTGGGGTGGACCAGAAAGCTTCCCTGCTGCAGGGCGGCCCTGGTTACCTTGGTCTCCCAGGGAGGAACAGGCCAGAAACGTGTCAGGGTGAGCACCACGTGTCTCCAGCAGCGGCATAGGCGACCACCGCTGTCTTCTCTGAGACCTGTGCCCCTGGAGGTCTGGAAGCAGAACAGACTCATCTCTCCAGATCCTCTGGACCGGCTGGTCTGTCCAGGCTGCTGTTGCTGCTGCTGGCCTCCGTTACCTGGCAACTGGGGTTCCGAGTTCCATCCAGAACCGGGCTGAGGAAGCGTGGTCACTTCCTGGAGTCACCCTGACAGAACCTCCCCATCCTGGGCTCTCCCTGGGGACCACCAGCCCTGCAAGCTCTGCTGATTAAATCATCAACAGTCCAGAGAGAAATGATGGAGAAGTTGCCTCCCGTCACCACTAGAGGGCACAGAGGCACATGAGAGGGTGCAAGGATGAAAAGAACAGCAGCAGCAGAGAGGGATGGCTATCATCCCTCTTTAATCTTTTATTATTATTATTATTATTATTATTATTATTATTATCATATTATTATTATTATCATTCCTTTCTTCTTCCTTAGTATACTGCAAACAAATTCACCTTCTTTCATTTACCCTACTGAACTAAAATGTTCTCACCTCTCAGCCTTTGAATATGAATGTTCTTTATCCTTTCTGGGGTGTTTGGTACCTCTTGCTTTCCTTTAGGTTTCATAGTGGAATTTATGTGATGTATACATTTCTATGCATGGTCTATGGGTTTGTTTATGGTGGATTACCCCACAAGGCTGTAAGCTTATAGAGAAAGAGTGGTGTTTACATCAATCATTTTTGTGTGTTCAGGACTTAGCACAGTATTGGGTATCTAATTCACAGTACTATCTGTGGAAGGACAAATAACCTTTTAAACAATAAATTCCTTTAACAAACTCTTCATAATCTGATAGTAATACAGAATTCCCACCTAAAGGATGGGAGCATGTAGCATTTTATTTGTTAATGCCAGCCATTGTGCAATCTGTAATAAACTTCTCCTAAAGTCTTCTTTTATCTTGTTCTGTTACTGCTGTTACTAGGATAGCCTCCTCTTTGTCTGTTGCCTTCTCTGTGTTCTCTTTCATTTATCCCATAAAAAGTTACTTCCTTTAAGCTTTAGTGAGGTTTAGCAACTGGCTTTATTATATCCAAAGACTATCTGTATCTGCCTCTTTTGTACAGAAGCTAGGAATACAGCTCAGAGGTAGAACATTTGCTTCACATATAGGAGGTAAGGAAGGAGGAGGAAGGGGAGGAGAAAAAAAGGAACAGGAGAAGCAAAGCATTGCTTTTCTTTATACAGATGCCCTGCCTTAAATAAAGGGGTTAACAGTCTTCCTATCTTCCAAACAAGATAGAAAATTCAGATACAACAACAGTGCCACTTATTTGGTGTTAGTTTTTAATTCAGTCACTCTCCTGACATTCACTCTGCAAGTGCTTTATATGTAGTTGGTTTTATGTACATGTTCATTTTCTGGGAAGAATCTATATTTTCATTAGGTTTTATAAGAGATCATGTCCTCAGAAAATGTCCTGGGCTTTGCATCCTACCATATTTATCCCTAGGAGACCATATCTGAAAAGCTGATTATGTCCTCTTTGTACATCATTTGATGTTATGATTTCAGGATGCATCTTGAACCTTGTTTTCAACAAAACGTTGTAAACATGCCTTAAGCTTAAGAGGCATTTTGTGCCTCATGAAAAAAAAAATCATCATAAAATGTCCTGTCTGAAAAGAGCATCTGAGTTCATTGTACAATGCACTCAGTAACTTTAATTTATTCACTAACATTATTAGTACTGTTTGTTGTTTTTCATTAATTTTCTAGAGATCCAAGCATGATGACCCTAAGGTAAGGGACTGTGCACACACTGTTAACTAAGACAATAAAACCACACATTCAAAACAAGCAAAACCTCTAAATATTGATAAGAATTAGGTTTAGATTTATGGCCCAAAATAATTCAGTTGAAATGTGAG
>JAEOAE010002816.1:0-310860 GCA_036365155.1 Meriones psammophilus | reverse complement strand
GATCCCAGTCTTGCCAGAAGCTGGACCAGTGTAAACTCTGGCTTTAGCATTAGAGGATGTATAGTCCCTTTTGGACTTGGTGGTTGAGCTACTGTTTCTCTCCACTGTGGCACACTTTGGGGCACCTGATCCCATGTCCTAGCTGCCGGAGGTGGACAAGTAGATGGTACAATCACCGGCTGGGCTGCACTCAGCGCCTGTTCCCCTTAGAGAATAGGTTCCATTAATTTTGTATGTTTTTAAATTGCTGTTTTTCACTCTTGTGTTATTGTTGTTGGTTTCATATTATTATTATTTAAAATGTGTTGCTTACTCAACTTAAGTGATGTATTCAGAGATGGGGCCTCCCCATCTTCCTACATTGGTGGCTTAGCCAAGGGGTATGGAGCCTGTTTTTGTCGAGAGTTTCCTGCAAGTTGGGCATGTGCATCCATCTATAGAAGATGCTGCCAGGTGTGTAGTTGGTGCGCAGGGGGTCTACTGGGATAGATTGAGCCCCAGAAAAAAAAGCCCATACACGAGGAGAGAAAGTATAGGGAGAGCAGGAAAAAGAGTCAGAAACACCCCCATTCTCAATGTTCGAAGTCCCTCAGCGACATCAGGATAATAATCATAAGGTATATGTCAACAACCTAGATCACAAGACTCATAGAATGTTTATGTCCTTCAGACTTTGTGATACCCTATGAGCCCAATTGACTCAGTGGGCCATGCTCTTGTTGTGTCCTTGATATCTCTGGTTCCTACAATACGTATTTCCTCATTTCTGGGGTTCCCCTGGATACATCATTGTCTTTGGCTATGGGTCTCTGCATCTGTTCCCATCAGACGCTGGGTGATGTCTCTCTGATGACAACTGGGCTAGGCACTCATCTAAGATTATAGCAGAGTATCTTTCATTGACATATGTTGCCTGTCATGTTTACAGATATTGTGTGTCTCTAGGCTATCTTGACTCTGGTTCATGGTCATCCAGGCAGTGTCAGGCATGGACTTCCTCTCATGGTGTGGGCCTCAATGTATTTTCTGGAGTGTATTTCATATTATTAGGTTGGGGATTTCCTTCTAGTATCTTCTGTAGGGCTGGATGGCTGCATATATCCTGGGTATAGTAGTCTGGGTTGGCATTGGTGGTCTCTTAGTGTCTGCATGATATCCATCCAAGCCCTTCTGGCTTTCATAATCTCTACTGAGAATTCTAGTGTGATTCTGGTAGGTCTACTTATTATTTGAATGCTGTTTTGGTATTAGCAGTGTCATGCATAGAACAGTTAATTTTCGTGGTGTTATCCCCATATGAAATGAAATCTCTGTAACCTAAGAAAATGAAAAATGAACACAAACTTTAATGTGTGTTGAGGAAATTGAGACAAAGAAGGGACTAATTTGAGGTAAAAATAAACTATATATAAATGCTGCAAAAATTAAAATACTTGTAATTCAATTATGATATTTTAGAATGCAACTGCATCAAAAAAGTTAACTCCTGGTCCATCAATATACCCAAAAATTTATGTAGCATTTTGACTTTGCATGATGATGAATATTTTTTTTCTGTAACTCCTCATATGTCAGTGACTATTGTTTAAGTGATTTCTGAATGAATTACATAACATTATTAAAAGCAGAAAATTTGGTAGTTCTATATGAAAGATGATTATAGGCATAGTTGATTTTTCCTCCAACTCTCTCTTAATAGGAAAGGATTTATGAGAATGATTTACAATCTGTGAGTCAATTAATTCAACAGTGGATTGCTAAAAATGGAAAATCGAGGAATCTATCAGTGGCTTAGTCCATGAGGCTGGTTGGCACAACGCACCTTCAAATACACTGTAATCCTCAAGAAGAAGGTTCATATCTCCTCTTTACATTAACTTGCAAATGAAAAGAATAACCAGGACATAGCAATGCCTAAAAATAATTTAATGACGCAGAGTACAATAGCAGACAAATTACATATTTATCCTGATCATAATTGAAGCTAACATTATATAACTGTCCTTCAAAAACCGTCCAGGATAGAAGCAACAAAGTTCAGCTTAAAAACAACTCTCCACCACCCCTGTGCCACTCCACAACACCTCCCTCGTAGGGCAACCCACATTAAGCACAAGGATTCACCTCCCACCTGCTACGTGTGTGCAGGGTCCCTAGGTCCAGACCAAGCATGCTCCTTATTTGATGGCTCAGTCTCTGCAAGCCCCCTGTAGGCTGGGTCAGCTGTTTCTGTTGGTCTTCTTGTGAGGTTCCTCGCACCTCCAGGGCCTTCCATCTTTTCCCGAACACTTACTCAGGACCCCTAGAGCTCTGCACCTTTCTTAGGTGCAAGTCCGAGCATCTGTCCAAGCTCATTTCTGGCTGGAGTCTCTGAGACAATGGTCAGGTTAGGGTCCAGGCAACGGGGTTTTACAGTCCCAATTCTGGGCGTTCTCAATGCGGTCAAATATCGTCCAACAGAGCCTGATATTCTTCTTCTGTGAGAGGAGCCTCGAGTGTTGGTTCGATCTGCTCCCATGGTACATCTGGGTCCAGAGTGGCTGGTCCCTGTTCCTCTTCCACTGTTCTCACCTGTTGCTCCAGGAAGAGCTGGACAGGGCAGGAGTCGCTGGATTCTGGGTAGGCCTCTGTGAAGAAGGTGAGCTCGGGTCTTGACATCAAGGCTTCTGCACACTGGCCTCCTGCAGAACCCGATGTCAACAAGCTGTCCCGGGAAGCCTCCTGCTCAATGCAGCACGATGCTCCAGGAACCCTTTCAGGGCCAGGAGAGGCAGGCAGGTCCTCACCTTTAGCTGTGCTCCCTCCAGCGTGGCCTTTCTGCCTGGCCTTTCTGTTCTGGAACCATATGTGGACGGTGTCCTCAGGCAAACCTGTGCTCAGTGCCAGTTGCACCCTCGTGGCATAGTCTGGAGATGGAGAGATCTCAAAAGCTTGCACTAGCATGCTGATCTGTGCTGGACTAAGCCGTGTTCGAGGACTTCTCCGTTCTGAGTGCGGGCCTCTTGCTTGTTGTACCCTGGCGACAAGCTTTTCAGGAGGCTGTTGGGAGGCTTCATGGCTGGAGCCTGCAGTGGTCTGCTTTGAGGTCTTCCTCGACATGCCAGTTCTAGTTCTGCGGTTTTGAAACCACATGTGGATGGAGGACTCTGGAACTCCGAATTCCCTGGCCAGTTCCTGCCTGGTCCTGAAGCTCGGGTAAGGTGTCTTGGCGAAAACTGAGAGCAAGACCTCGTTCTGCTTGGCCTGCCAAGCAGTCTTTTGACGCCGGGATGTCTTTTTCTTACTGCAGCCACCCACATCTGCCTGATCTTCCATCCTGCCGAGGACACTTTGACAGGAGTTCTTCCTCTCCAGTGTGTACTCACAACAACACCCAGGAAAGTGCAGACTATGGCAAATGCATAAAGGGGTCTGCTGCTCACCCTTAAATACCGACCTGAGGCCCCACCCACTCCCTCGAGGCCTCCAATTACAGGCCAAAACGTGGAACGCTCTTCTGCTTCCAAACTGTGAAACCCTTCCTTCCTCCTGCGAATTTTCCCATATCCCACCCTAAAGCAGCCTTTCCAGAAACAGTTGACCTTGCATTCTACCCAAATTCCACTGCTTAGCTCACAGTACGCACCTGTGTTGGAACACAAGGAGTTTGAGGGGAGAGTCTAAGGCACGGCTTCTGATGATCGGGCAAGGAGAAGAGGCATAAGCCAGGAGCAGTCTTTGCCTACTTTAACAAGGTCATTCATTCAGCTCTGGCTGATGCTCAAGGAGGAACGTGGCTAGAACAGATCTTGCACTCTGCGTGTGCCGTCTGCATTAAGTTCCTTTGAGCTCCAGTCTCCCGGTGTATGATTTCAACAATCTAAATATGGTTAGGACCCTGCAAGTCTAAGCATTTGGGCAAACAGTAGACTTATCCTGCAGAAAGACTCCTGGAATTATTTCTGAATTTCTCCTTCAGTGGCAGGCCACAAAAGGTGTCAAGTTCCCTCTTGGTTCCTCTGGTTCCACCTATTTAATCCACCATACACTTTGTCCTACTGGAGAAATTTTACAGATTCCTAGAAAATGTATGAACCTTCAGAAGCACACATTGTGGATCCCAAGACTTTTGGGAGAGGATACTGAAGTCATTTCCTTCATTTCAAGGATCAACATTTGTTGCTGCCATTAATTTGGATCTCTGATCATTAGGCAGTGTTTTCCAGAACACACAATTTCCGGTACTGCCAAATGTGCCTGTTGTTCTTCAGGGTGTGGCTTTGCCCTAGGTGGAGGAGAACAGTAACAGCTGAGCAGTTCTAACCCTGCCTTATTTTTGCATCTCATGTTTTACATGTGCCTTAATTTTAACCTTTTCCTTGCAGTCCCCATCAACAGTACCTGGGTGTACAATAGATACTGTAGAAGTTATTCTGCTTCTTCCAGAGATCCGCTTTACCATCCCTGAATACACAGATCCATAAACATCTATATTTCCTTTGTGACATAGAACTCTTGCCGATAGGGTCAGAGGTTTATCTGCAGCCAGATGCAAAGCTGCTTTGCTGCATGCAGTGGTGTGTATCAAATCTGAAATCCTCAGTTGAGATTTTCCTACCTGCCTAGTACCTCATGGCTGCCTGTTTGGAGACAGCTCATATTGTTGCGTGAGGGGCCTAAGCCTGACAGGCCCCTCTGTTGGTTTCCTGATGGCAAGAGGTTAGCCTGTATGTCCCTCTTGGGCAGTGATCCCTAGTCCAGTGCTTTCCCTTGCCACAGCTTCCATGAAACCCCGGGAACCTTTGCATTCCCTTGGAGCCAGAATCTGCTTGTTCCCTTCTGTGAGTAAAGGGACCACTTGCCTCTGTGTTAACACACCTCCTATTTTGAGTTCTAGAGATTTTAACCTCTATTTATTTTTATTTATTTTTTTCTAAATTCCCGTATTCACCCAAAATAGCACACCGGGTGATTTGAGAAGTGGGAACTCTAGCTGTAGCTTATCTTGTGAGGTCGGCATGATGCTCCTGAGAGCCAAAAGCAGTGTCTCTCTTAATCATTCATTTCTTGGGGCTGCTCCTCCACTTCATGCTCTAAATGCTCTCCTACATGTGATATTTACAGTATCATGCACCAAGAATGGCATCAGTGCTTATCTGGTGTCAGTCTGGTACTGCCCTTTTGAGAGCTTAACCCAATCTCTGTATGAAGTTGGTGAACAGTCTTCTCCAGGGCCTTGAATTACCTTAGTGAATGAGGCGGTTGTTTTGCACAGGCTCCTTAACAGATCCCTGCACTCTTAAACCTGCAAGATGAGATTATTCAGTGACTTCATCATCAGAACAAATGAGGGACCACCTGGGAATGAGAAAAATAACTGTGATTATTTGAATTGAAGCCAGGTGCTGATATCTCTTGAAGGGCAGGGTAAACTGTTCTGAGAAACAACCAGCTGTAAAGTATAGAGCAAAAGTGATCTGATTTTCAGGCATAAAAACCCTGTGCTTTGCATGTTCAGGGTCATGTCCTGTCTTTGGAGGTGCGACGTATCTCAACAGCAATAAAACCTTTTGCTATTGCATTGAGTTGTGGTCTGTGAGTGTTCCTGTGAAGGGCGCAATCCGGAGCTCCTGAGCAGTGAGACTCCAGGTCTTACATTTTGGTGCGTTGCCCGGAAAACAGCGTGCCCTTCCTTAACCCTCAACAGACTGGGCTCAGAGGTCGAGCTCGGAACAGGTTAGTCTGATTTCTGGTATACCACTGTTTCTCTTTAGTCACCTATCTGGACCTTTTTGGTCATCTGCTCAGTCACTGCGATTGACATATTTGTCAGAATATCGATTGACTGGGAACTGGAGGACATTCCGGATTCCATTTGGGGAGGCTAGGTCCTGCATGGTCTTCCTCCCATCTGTTTCTCTTCAGAGACAGCTGCCGTGAGGCAGCCTCTCAATCAGAATTCTGTGGTACCACCCATAAGGGTGTCCTTGTCAAATTGCCTGTCTTGTTCTTTTTGTCTCTATCATTGTTGCTTCTTTGACTTTCTTGATGGATGGCCTTATTATAGGACAGGCTGTGACTATCATGTCTTGGAGGTGAGATACAAGGCACATATTTCTTTGAATATGTCCTATTCTCACACCAGCCCACTTGGGATGATTGTCAGCAACCCTTACAGGCCCTTTTGACTAGTGAGGAAGAAGACAGGTCCTCCTTTAGGCAAGAAAGACTGTGCCAGGAACTGACAGGAGGCCTTCCATCCTCCCTAATGAGATTGATGATGGCTTTCCCCTCACCCACCCCAACTGGGATTACAACGTATCCGGAGGTAGGGAATGCCTGCAGGTCTACCGCCAGACTCTAATATCATGTGTCCATGGGGCCACTCAAAAGCCCACCAATTTGATGAAGGTAAGAGAGATGGTTCAGGAGCCAGATGAATCTCCCACAGCTTTTCTTCAACGGCTGATGGAGGCATATAGCTGGTTTACACCTTATGACCCTACCTCAGATGAGCATAAGGCAATGGTGACTATAATCTTCATAGACCAGTCAGCCACAGATATTTGTAGAAAACTCCAGAAAATAGAGGGTTTACAGGAAACGTCGTTAAAGGATTTAGTGCAGGTAGCAGAAAAGGTTTTTTACATGCCGGGAGATGAAAGAAGAGAAAGAGGAAAAAAGCTAAAAGAGCAGGAAGTGAGATAAAGAGAAAGGATAAGAGGCAAGACAGAAAGTTGACTAAGATCCTGGCCACCACAGTGCAGTCATAATGATAGGGACAGAGTTCCTGGAAATCAAAGGGGCCCTCTGTCTAAGGATCAGTGTGCCTATTGCAAGGAGAAAGGACACTGGATCCAGGATTGTCCCAAAAGGAAGATGTAGCCCTACACCTAGACCTGGCGCACCTCCAGGCCACAAATCCCCAGGTAACTCATCTCCAATATGTGGACGATATACTATTAGCAGCAGATTGTAAAGAAAGTTGTTTTGATGCCACCGACCAGCTGTTGCAAGAGATGGGTGAGCTCAGCTACAGCGAAAAACTCCCATCCTGCAGGTCAGTTATTTGGGATATATATTAAAAGAGGGAAAGAGATGGCCTTCGGGGGCTAGAAAAGAGACTGTATTTCATATTCCCCCTCCAGGGACTACTGAACAACTGAGGGAAATTTTTGGTACAGCAGGGTTTTGCTGGCTGTGGATTCCGGGATTTGCCAAGATGGCAGCCCTTCTGCATGCCCTTACAAAGGGCAATGACTCTTTCATCTGGGGAAAGGATGAACAAGCTGCATTTGATAATATCACTCCCTGATGTAACCAAACCCTTCCATCTCTATGTCCCTGAGAATCAGGGAATGGTCAATGGGGTGCTAACACAGAAAATTGGACTCTGGAAGAGACCGGTAGCCTATCTATCCAAAATACTTGATTCAGTAGTGGCAAGATGGCCAACCTGCCTGGCAATAATAGAAGCAGTGGCGGCACTAGTATAACATGCAGACAAACTGACTCTGGGACAGGACCTCACCATCTGTGCTCCTCACGCCCTTGAGAGTGTCATAAGCCAGCCACCTGATTGATGGCTCATGAATGCCCACATGACACAATGCCAGGCCTTGCTCTTGAATAATGATAGAGTCATCTTTACTCTGGCTACAAGGCTAAACCCTGCCACCATATTGCAGGATCCAGAAATCCAGCCCCTGGAGCATGATTGTTTGCAGGTTCTAGCAGAGGAACAGGGATTGCAAAAGGAATTGAAAGATCAGCCTCTGCCCAATGCTGAGGTAACATACTGTATGGATGGGATCAGTTTCTTAAGAATAGGAAGGGAAAGGCACGGGCAGCAGTAGTAGATGGACATAGGTAATATGGGCCCAGGCGTTGCCAGAGGGCACATCTGTTCATCGAGCTGAATTGATTGCTTTAACCCAGGCATTAGCTCTGGAAAAGGGAAAAAAGATAAACATCTACACTGATAGTTGGTTTGCCTTACCAACAGCCCATGAGCACGGGGCCATCTATCAGCAGAGAGGCCTGCTAACATCAGCCAGTAAAGAGATAAAAAATAATAACAAGATTTTGGCTTTGCTCAATGCCTAGTTGCTGCTGGACAAGGTAAGCATTATTCATTGCCCAGGACATCAGAAGGGGACTTCCAGGGCAGCAAAGGGGAATAATGTGCCTGATCAGGAGGCTAAAGCAGCTGCTAGAGGAACCTCTGTCTCAGTGGTACTAACTGCTGAACTGCCCAGAGAAGAATGACTAAACTACTCAGAAAGTGACTTAAAGTTATTGTGGCAAAAAAAGGGAATATTTGACACTGACTTGGGGGCATGGATAAACTCCAAAGGTAAGATCATTCTACCACAGGAAGATGCTGAGAGATTAATAACTCAAATGTATAAATGGACTCACTTGAGGGCAAAGAAATTGGCTGAAGTTGCCCGCCAATCCCAGTACCGAATACTAAACCTCACCACCTTGACTGAGTGAGTGACTAGGGCGTGTGAACCTTGCCAGTGTGTAAACATAGGTGAGAGTTTCCAGAGCCCAGGGAAGCTGCTGAGAGGAACTGTGGCAGCCTTTTTGGAGTTAATGGCAAATTTGGTGTTAATGGCATCTGAGCAGTGTAACCCTGCCTCTTAACTTTGGCTATTTTCCAAAGTCCAGTTTCTTATAAACTGACCTTGGTGGTCCTACAGCAGACTGCTCTGACCCTGAGAAACTGTGTGCAACCATAGTAACCAGACAAAAGGATCTGTGTAACCTTGAGTGAGCTCTCCTATGTTCTGACCAAGTAAAGCTCCTATATGAGAAACTGCTTGTACTTTTTTGCCTACTTGTTAACCTGACGTCCATTAAATAGACACCTGGATCAGCATGTAGACTTGGTGTCCTTCTCTGTGTCACCCTGTCTCTCTCTCTCTCTCCCAGCCCTCTCTCAGGTGGTATTCAGGTGACACTGCTGGCCTGTGACAAGGAACTAGACCTGGAATGCATTGGGAAGTGGATTTCACAGAAAGTAAACCATCCAGGTAAGGCAATATTTATCTCCTGGTTTTTGTGGACACTTTCTCAGGATGGGTGGAACCTTTTCCCACAAAGAAATAAACCACCCTGGTCATGGCCAAAAAAATTCTGGAAGACATTTTCCTTGGTTTGGTATTCCAAAGTTAATTGGGTCAGACAATGGACCAACCTTTGTTGATCAGGTAAGCCAGGAGGTGGCCAGGTTTCTGGGGCTTGATTGGAAGTTACATTGTGCTTATAGACCTAAAAGTTCAGGACAGGTAGAGAGAATGAATAGAGCTCTCAAAGAGACTCTCACCAAATTGAACATAAAGACTGGTGGTGACAGGGTGGTGCTCCTTCCCTTGGCCCTCTTTAGGGGCAGAAATACTCTCTCCATACTAGGCTTAACTCCCTTTGAACTACTATATGGGTTCCTGTTCCCTGACTCTTCTTGGGGACCCCCTTGACATAACTAGTGGTAACTCTGACTTGTACAGGCTGAAAGAATTGCAGCTTATTCAGAAAGAATTTTGGAGCAAGGTTGGCAGTGCATATGTGCCTGGATACTTTTAGGTGCCCCATCAGTTCCACATTGAAGATCTGGTATATGTGCAGTGACATGGCAGCCAGAATCTGGAACCTCACTTGAAGGGTCCTTATTACATCCTCCTCACCACGCCAACTGCAGTCAAAGTAGAGGGCATCACAGCTTGAATCCACATGTCACATGTTAAGCATGCATTTCATCAACCTGCAACACCTGGAAAGTCCAAGCCTACAGCAACCCACTAAAACTGAAACTCATCAGGGACAATAAACTCACTGACCAGAACTCCCCTTTGTCAGGGAAAGTATAAGTACAGTTCACGTCCTGATATTCCAGAAAGAATATCAACCTCTCTATGAGGTTAATCGACCATTTTAGGGTTAAAATTGAGTTAAAAAAGGAGGGGGTGAGGGACCACCTGGGAAAGAGAAAAACACCTGTGATTATTTGAATTGAAGTCAGGTGTAGATAACTCTTGAAGGAAAGGGGCAACTGTTCTGAGAACAACTATCTACAACCACCTGTAAACTATCTACAAGCAGCTGTATACTATCTAAAACCAGGTGTAAACTATCTTCATGCTATTCTTGCTGACCAATCAATGTATAGAGCAAAAGTGGTTTGGATTTCAGGTGTAAAACCCTGTGCTTTGCATATTCAGGGTCATCTTCTGTCTTTGGAGGGGGGACCCTATCGCAATTGGAATAAAACTCTTGCTTTTGCATCGAGTTGTGGTCTATGAGTGTTCCTGGGAAGGGCACAATCCCGAGCTCTTGAGCAGTGAGACTCCAGGTCTTACAACATGAAACTAAAATGCTTTTGCAATCCATTCTTTAGGTGGTGAAACATATTATAAAATGGGAAACCTCTTTACCAGCTATACAACAGACAGGTTTAATTCTAGACCATTCAAAGAAGTCATAAAATGTAAACATGAACAAATAAACAATCCAGAAAAGATAATCCTCAGTGAGGTGTCCCAGAAGCAGAAAGACATACACGGTATACATCCACTTTTAGTGGATGCTAAACCTATAAGATAGGATAAACATACTAAAATCTGTACACCTAAAGAAGATAAATGAGAAAGAGGACCTGGGTTAAGATGATCAATCCTCACTTAGAAAGACCAATGGGATGGATATAGGTGAAAACAAGAAACAGGACAGACGCCTACCCCAGAGGACCTATGAAAGACTCTCCCTAGCAGTATATCAAAGCAGATGCTGAGACTCATAACCAAACCTTGGGCAGAGCACAGGGAATCATATGACAGAAGGGGGAGTTAGTGTGACCTGGAGAGGACAGGAACTCTACAAGGACCAAATATATCAGAGCACAGGAGTCTTTTTTAAGACTGTTTCTCCAACCAAGGACCATGTATGCCTATAACCTAGCACCCTTGCTAAACCCTGACACCTTATTGTTAGATTCAGAAATCCAGCCCCTGGAGCATGATTGTTTGCAGGTTCTAGCAGAGGAACAGGGATGGCTAAAGGACATGAAAGATCAGCCTCTGCCCTACTGTGTGATGACATACTATATGGATGGGAGCAGTTTTGGGAGAATGGGAAGAGAAAGGCAATGGCAGCAGTAGTAGATGGACATAAGGTAATATGGGTCCAGGCATTGCTGGAGGGCATTTCTGCTCAGCGAGCTGAAATGATTGCTTTTACCCAGCCATTAACTCTGGGAAAGGGTAAAAAGAAACATCTACTCTGATAGTCAGTACACCTTCGCAACAGCCCATGTGCCAGAGACCATCTATCTTCAGAGAGGCCTGCTAACATCAGCCAGTAATGAGATAAAAAATAAAAATGGGATACTGACTTTGCTCAATGCCTTGTTGCTGCCCAACAAGGTAAGCATTATTCATTGCCAGGGACAGCAGAGGGGACTTCTGAGGCAACAAAGGGGAATAACATGGCCGATCAGGAGGCTAAAGTAGCTGCTAGAGGAAACTCCGTCCCAGTGGTACTAACTGCTGAACTTTCCAGAGAAGAATGACTAAACTACTCAGAAAGTGACTTAAAGTTAATACGGCAAAAAAGGGGGATATTTGACACTGACGTGGGGGCATGGATTGACTCTAAAGGTAAGATCATTCTACCACAGGAAGACGCTGAGAGATTAATTACTCAGATGCATAAGTGGACTCACTTGTGGGCAAAGAAATTCGCTGAAGTTGCCCACCAATCCAAGTACTGAACACTAAACCTCACCACCCTGACTGAGAGTAACTAGGGCATGTGAACCTTGCCAGAGGATAAACATAGGTAAGAGTTCCAGAGCACAGGGAAGTGGCTGAGAGGAATTGTGGCAGCCTTTTTGGAGTTAATGTCAAATTTTGAGTTAATGGCGTCTGAGCAGGGGAATCCAGCCTATTGGCTTTGGCTATTTTCCAAAATCCAGTTTCTTATACACTGACCTAGGTGGTCCTACAGCAGACTGCTCTGACCCTTAGAAAGTGTGTGTAATCATAGTAACCAGACAGCAGGCTCTGTGTAACCTTGAGTGAGCTCTCCTATGTTTTGCCCAAGTAAAGCTCCTACTTGAGAAACTTCTTGTACTTTTCTGCCTAATTAAGTGTTAACCTGACGTCCATTAAATCAACACCTGGATCAGCATGTAGCCTCGGTGTCTTTCTCTGTGTCACCCTGTCTCTCTCTCTCTCCCAGCCCTCTCTCAGGTGGTATTCATGTCTTACTGCTGGCCAGTGACAAGGAACTAGACCTGGAATGCATTGGGAAGTGGATTTCACTGAAAGTAAACCATCCAGGTATGGCAATAAATATCTCCTGGTTTTTGTGGACACTTTCTCAGGATGGGTAGAAGCTTTTCCCACAAAGAAAGAAACCTTCCTGGTCATGGCCAAAACAATTCTGGAAGACATTTTTCCTCGGTTTGGTATTCCAAAGGTAATTGGTCAGACAATGGGACAACCTTTGTTGTTCAGGTAAGCCAGGAGGTGGTCAGGTTTCTTGGGCTTGATTGGAATTTACATTGTTCTTATAGGCTTCAAAGTTCAGGACAGGTAGAGAGAATGAATAGAACTCTCAAAGAGACTTTCACCAAATTGACCATGGAGACTGATGGTGACTGGGCAGTGATCCTTCCCTTGGCCCTCTTTAGAGTCAGAAATACTCCCTCCATATTAGGCTAAACTCCCTTCGAACTACTATATGGGGTTCCTGCTACCCTGACTCATCTTGGGGACCCCCTTGACATAACTAGTGGTAACTCTGACTTGTTGTCCATGCTGAATGGACTGCAACTTATTCAGAAGAGAATTTGAGCAAGGTTGGCAGTGCAAATGCACCCAGGTCCTTGGAGGTGCCCCATCAGTTCCAGGTTGGATATGGTGTACTTGTTATGACACCACAGCCAGAATCTGGAACCTCGGTGGAAGGTTCATTATTGTGTCCTGCTCAACACCCTAACAGCTGTCAAAGTAGAGAGCATTGCAGCTTGGATCCATGGGTCACATGTCAAGCCTGCTCTTCATCAACCTGCTGACACCTGGAAAGTCCAAGCTTCCAGCAACCTGTTAAAACTGAAACTCATCAGGGACAATGACAGACCATGGTACCTCTGGGTGGTGCTGTTTGTACTCAATTGGGTAACTACTGATGGGAGCTTTGGCAATCCCCACCAGGCTCGAAAGGCCCTGGAAGCAATATATGGTAAACCCTGTGATTGCAAGGGTGGGGTGATGAATGGCAGAGTCTAACTAAATGGTGAGATTTGGGGGCCCAACAATGCCTATGCTCAAGTTGAGTGTGGTGATACATGGGCATATAGAGCCCTACAACCTTCAGAGAGCACTCCAAGTTTAGAATGGCATTTTGTAACCAAGCCTAAAATGATTCCTTATGTAAATTTGTGCCCCAGGCCTTACCCTTGTGATACCTACCAACAGGCTGTGCATAGCAGTTGCTATAGGGTTGTGCGACAATGTACTGGAAAAGATAACATCACCTATTTCACTGCCATATTAAACCAAGTCAGGAAGAAGATGAGGATAGATGATTGGTCCCACAGTGTGCCAACAGGAGGCCATGGATCTAAATTACTCCAAGCCCCTTGTTCAGGGACGGCAGGGAAGCCTTTATGCTGAAGAAAGGTACCTCCCATTCACCTTTCAGATGGAGGAGGGCTGCAGTATCAGGTCAGACGAGAACAGGTTAAACAATGCATTGAAGAGTTAAGAGAAAAAATACTCATCCCTCAATTACCACCCTCTGGTTCTTCCTGATAGTAGAGGAAAAGTTATTTTAGACCCCCAGACTGTAGATGCCACTCATAGCCTCCTAAATGACACCAATCCTTCGCTTGCAAGTGTCTGCTGGCTCTGCCTCTGACAAGGGCAGCCTGTTCCTCTGGTGCTCCCCCCCTCTAATGCCACTTATTCCACTGCTGAGGGGTCCTGCCACTCAGCACCCCCTATGAGAGTGCAGCCTCTCTTTAACCAAAATGTTACCTGTTTGACAAAACCCTACAAAAATGATAGCTCAGATCTACCTGTAGGGGATGTTACCTTTGCCATTTGTGATTCAACAATTGACATCTCTACAGCTCTCTGCCCTGACAATAACACTGTTTTCTTATGCAGGAATAATAAAGCCTATACGTTCTTGCCCACAGATTGGACTGGGACCTGTGTACAGGCAACTCCCTGATCTTAGCATCATTCCAGGGGATGTGCCAGTCCCAGTCCCCACCTTTGACTTAATGGCTGGAAGAATGAAGAGAGCCATTCAGTTCATTCCTCTGTTAGTGGGAATTGGGCTGACTGCTTCCATAAGTGCTGGGTCAGCTGGTTTGTGTGTTTTATTATATAAATACAACAAACTGTCCCAACAGTTAATTACTGATGTACAATTGCTTTCGAGCACCATCAATGACCTCCAAGACCAGCTCTATTCCTTAGCAGAATTAGTTCTCCAGACCTGGAGGGGATTAGACCTCCTTATGACCGAAAAAGGAGGAATCTGCTTAGCCCTACAGGAGAGATGCTGTTTTTACACTAATAAATCAGGCATTGTTAAAGGAAAGATTAAAAAATTACAAAAAGATCTTGAAAAGAGGAGATGAGAATTAATAGAATCTCTTCTTTGGAATGGGTTTAATGGTCTCCCCTATGTGCTTCTCTTACTGGGACCTTTTGCTACCCTTTTGCTCCTTGTCACAATAGTACCCTGTATTGTTAACTGATTACTCGCCTTCGTTAGGGAATGTGTAAGTGTGGTTCAGTTCCTGATGCTCCAGAGGAAGTATCAATCTCTCTCTGAGGTTGATCCACAATTTTAGGGTTAAAATTGGAGCACAAAGAAAAGGGGAGATGAGAGCCCACCTGAGAATGAAAACAACTCTAAAAGACAAACAGCTGTGACTATTCCTGTCCTTGAATTAAAGCCAGAGGCACTGAGCTCTCAAATGCAGGATGAACTGCTCCAAGATAGCCTTGAATTGAAGCCAGAAGCAGGCAGCTCTTGAAGGGCAGGGTGAGTTGTATTGAGAAAAGTCACAAACACCCAAAAACTGGAAACAACTAGCTGTAAACTATCTTCATGCTATTCTTGCTGACCAATCAATGTATAGAGCAAGAGTGGCCAGATTTTTAAGTATAAAAACCTTGTGGTTTGCATGCTCGGGGTCATCCCCTGCCTTACGACGGGTGACCCTATAGTGATTGAAATAATAACAATAATAATAAAACCCTTGCTTTTGCATCAAGTTGTGGTCTCTGGGAATTCCTGAGAAGGGCGCGATCGTGAACTCCTGAGCTGTGAAACCCTAGGTCTTACAGGATAAATATAAAAGAAGTAAGTGGGTGAAATAACAGTAAATTTTTGAAAGAGTTTTAAGCAATCATACTGTGAATTATCTACATAAAATCCCTATAATACATGTAAGTACATGCATGAATATAAACATGTTGCAACCTAAATACTTTTAATAATGCACATAGATACGTATAGTTCAACACTGACCAAGGAAGCTTTTCCTTGAACCACAATCATGACTGAAAACCACAACCAATCACAAGGCAGAATTCTGGAGAACAGTCACATCTGATACATCTACAAAACAATTCCCAGATCTAAGACTCAGTGATCATGCATAACAGGAGGTAAAAAAAAAAAAAAAAAAAAAATATATATATATATATATATATATATATATATATATATATATATGGCAGAGGATCAGAGTATGTTCTGGGAATGTGTCTTCTAATAATACAAGAAGCTACACCCATAAGATGGACCAATATAAATAAATAAAGAAAAAAAAATGTTTACCAATGTGCTCCTATAAAAACGAGCTGAAAACTGGAAATGCTAATAGATATGCAAAAGTTGTCTAGGAAGAAACAATTGTCATTAATCCTATGAAAAAAAATGTGCAAGGAACGGATAAATGCTGAGAGTGTGAGAAATTAAAAAACCAAGAATGAAATAGTGACCATTTCCAAGGTGAGAATGGAAGTGTGTGAAGGCAGTAGGAAGTAGAAGGGTATAGAGATTTGAAAGAGGAAATGGGAAAAACTTGAAGGGGGTATAATAATTTCGGAGGTAAGACAGAAAGAAATACAAAAGGGAAGATGGTAAGGTAAGGATGTCTGAAAAAGTAATATGGAATAATATTAGTAACTATCTAAGATATGTATAATCCATGTAAGCTGTTGTATAAAACTAAAATTTAGTTTAAATGAAATTTTGCCATCTGTGATGACAATTGTCCCTCCATCTAACAAAAACTCCAACAGCAGGCATGAGAAGTCAACTTTTGAGTTACTGGGAAGGGTTTTCTAAGAGAATCCTCAAGAATCATATGCTACTACCTATCTGAACTGAAAATTACAGTCCATTTCCAGCACGAAAAGATGCTGTTTGTTCGGTCTGAAATACCTGAAAATAACAGGATGCAGAATGAGGAACTAAGAAAATGAAGAGGTGCCGTGCTAACTCTTGAACTTTGAATTTCCACCAACTGCCAGCTTCTTGGAATATAACCATATAGTTTTCCTCAAGTGCCTGCTTTTTCAACAGTACATAACACATTGAAGACATGGCATGTATGCTTGTGGGTGCTTGCGTTCCACTTAACATTCAGCACAGTCCTCTCCAAAAGCTCCAATACCCCATCCACCCTCTTAGGAGCTGTCCAGGCTTTAAATCTATCTACCGCATTTCAGCTCCACTTCTAGCCACTCACGTTGTATTATAGGTGTTTCATAGACAAAAGAAAGAAAGAAAGAAAGAAAGAAAGAAAGAAAGAAAGAAAGAAAGAAAGAAAGAAAGAAAGAAAGAAAGAAAGAAAAAAAAAGAAATAATCTATGTTATCTTGTACGACTGTGAACATCCTTATGACAGAGCACTGAACTCATGATGAAATGTACCAGACACGGAAATTCCTAAAGCCAAGCACTCCATAGCCAGGGAACTACAAATAATCCCAGAGTGCATTGTGCCGTCTGGGAGCCTCTATGAGAACTGCCTCAGAGCGAGGACTTGTGGGATTGTTTGTAGTAACATAGCCAGGTCTCACTGTATTGTCCGCTTTGCCGAGTCGCAGATGCAGAAATACAATTCCCAGAATGCTGCACGCACTGCTTACGGCCTCACAAGCCATTCTCCTCCTCCTTACTTAGCCTGGAGCTTTGTCAAGACCCAGAAGTATCCCCCAGAAATGCTTTCCCCGCGCCACAACGCTCACAGCGTTTTCCCTGGTCCACGGAGTTCTGTAAATGTCCCCGCCCTGCGCCCCTCGCAGTCTTCAGGATCAGGAGCCTTTCAGAGCCAATTTGTGATGCCATCACCCCGCCCCCTGGTACAGGAAGTAAACACCCAGGTCTGCTGGAAGCCACTTGTGTGCAGGACAAATGTGCGCTTTGAATTCTCCTGATCAGATGCAGTCCAGTTGGTCCCTGGTCGCTGGAGAAGGGATCCTGGGGTCACTGCCCCGTTTTAAAATTAATTTCGAGTCTCCCAGTCAAAGCAGGATGAGTCTTGGCAAGGCAGAAACGCGCTCACATGGAAAATAAATATTTTTTAAAGATTAAAAAAAAAAAAAAAAAAAAAAACTGGAGGCAGGAGATGGCTCAGAGGTAAACAACGTTGGCTGCTCTTCTAGAGCTCCTGATTTCAATTCCCAGCAACCACATGGGGGCTCACAGACATCTGTAATGGGATCTGGTGCCCTTTTCTGGTGCACAGTCAGAATGCTATACAATGAATGAATGGACGAATGGATGAATCTTAAAAAAAAAAAAAAAAAGCCTACCTTTGTCATCGCAACAGGCAGGGCTCTGTGACACAGAGAATCCCTCTCTTACCAAGGTGCCAGGTTCCATCCAAGGGACCACACGGTCGCGCTCAAACCATCTGTCGAGGAATCTGGTGCCCTCTGGTGGCGCACACGTGTCACTTAATAACTAGCTTTATATATATGATGTTTTCATTTAATACTATGTATTTATTTCAATTTAATAAGAACAGACGAAGGTGTGTTTTGAGAGCAAGCTTCCCAGACTCCTGTGGAGTCAGGACGAAGGAGGTCTCTGTGCTAGATCAAAGCAGGGCCTGGGGCCACCCAACCAGTGTCCATCCTCCAGTGCCCTCCCCAACTTGATGGTAAGATTCTGCTGCTGAGAACAACACCTTCACAAGTCATTGGACACAGCGAATCCCAGCTGGCACCTACTGAGAACTTTCACCCTTATAGACTACTGTTTGAGATACTAGAACATACACTGCATGCCACCAGAAGAGAAAAGTACACACCAACCCAGCCATACACCCTTCACTCTCCAACAGTGACCTGCCTACAAGATTTGCTGGTGCGCTTGTGGCATTAAGGTCACAGAAGTGAGAAACTAATATCTAGTTGGGTTTCAGGAGGCCCACTCCATGAGAAGGAACCTTGATCCAATACTGCTTGAGTGGTCAGGAACCTGAGTCTACAAAGGCCAAGTACATAAGGGAAGTCAAAATGCTACAGTTGTGCTAAAGGAGCACAGCCATACTCACAGATTGGTGACTTGCTAGGCCATCATTGGAAACTTCCTCCTGCAGCAGATGGGAATAAATACAGAGACTCACATCCAGTCGATATGCAAACAGTGAGAGGTCTTGGACCATTCCACCCTAAATGAGATGCCTCCAAGAAACCCACGCCCCTAAGGGCTCAAGAAACTCTGTGTGCAGAGTGTAAGTGCCAGAGTGGTTGAAGGACACAAGGGTAACAAGGCCTTGTAAACACAGCAGGACCAACACACATATGAATGCACCCTGACCCACAAGGTAGCTCTTCTTTCACTTTCCCCTGTTGGGGTTGCCTCGCCAGGCAAAGAGTGTGTGTTCAGTTCTGATGCGGCTTGATATGCTTGGGTGGGTGGATGTGCACAGGAGAGGCAGGGTGATCCCCTTCTCTGAGGAGCCAGGTGAGGGATGATAGGGGAAACAGGGAGGGTAGGACTGGGAGGAGAAGAGGGAGGGGTCTAAGACAGGGATGTAAAATGAATAAATAAAAATTTAAAAAATAAAAATAAGAAATGAGGGGGCAGGAGAGAGAACACAGAGTTTAAGATCACAGACTGCTCTTCCAGAGGTCCTGAGCTCAATTCCCAGCACCCACATGGTGGCTCATAGCAATCTATCGTGAGACCTGGCACCCTCCTCTGGTGTGCAGACAGAATAGTTTACAAATAATAAACAAATCTCCCATACTAAAGAGAACTACACCATGAATCATAAATAAATAAAGTTTCCTCCCAAAAGACCACTCATTCCCTTTTAATCATCATCATCATCATCATCATCATCATAATAATAATAATAATAATAATAAAAGAAAATCTTAGTTGTCTCAAAGGGACTCTCATTGAGGCAAAAAACCAGACTAATGTGTAGGTCCCATGAGAAGCAGTAGATGACAACAGAAAAACTCAAGGGTATACTGTGGGTTGTCAATGCTGCCTCTTCAGGAACCAGGCATCCACCTGGTACACAGGCACACCTATCCACGCAGGCAAAACAGTCATACCTGTAAAAATAAACAAATAGATCAGATTTATACTTCTTAGAAGAGGGGGAAAAAAGCAAAAGGGTCCATTAGTAAGTAAATCTAGTTAATTGCACACAGAGCTTCAGCTTAAATTTATGTATTTCCAGTTTAAATGTGTCCAGTTTAAATTCCCCTGCTCAGCCAAGGTCCAGCCAGTCCCTGCTCACTGCAGAAGGAATCCTGGGGTCCCTGCCCCCCTTTCTTTTAGTGATTGCAAACTCTCCCAGTCAAAACAGAGCTGGTCCCAGGAAGGCAGACAGAGATTATAAATCATTCTTAAAGACTATAACAAGAAGCCAGGTGTGGTGTCGCATGCCTGTGGCTGTCAGTGGGGCAAGCAGAGGCTGGTGTGAGTTCCAGGCCATCTGGGTTTGCAAAACGAGTTCAGGACATGCAAGGCCACAAGAGAAACCCTCTCTCCAAAAGGAAGGGTTTGCACCCCTGCCAGCTCTTCACACTCACATGTCCTAAGTCATAAAGTATGACTTCAACCAGGCTATAAGAAAGTCCTGCCAAGCACAGTGCACACACCTTTATTCCCAACACTCGGGAGGCAGAGGCAGGTAGATGTCTGTGAGTATGTCTGGGAGTTTGAGGCCAGCCTGGTATACAATGAGGCCTGGACAGCCAGGGCTACACAGAGAAAACCTGTCTCAAAAACCCAAATTAATAACAATAATGATGATAATAATAATAAGATTGAAATAAAAAAAAAATCAGAGCGAGGCCTGTTGGCACATTGCCAGGTTCCTTTCACAAGGAAGGCACACAGTAGAGTTTATGGGAAACATAGCAGATGGAAGAAAGATTTGAAACTTCATTTTATTTCATTTTTAAAATGTCAGTTATATTAACTCTTAATGGATTTGAGAGACCAAAGACTTAAAAATCAGTGGCTATTGTTTAAAAATTTAAAGCAGAAGCATGGATAAAGGCTAGGAAGTTGTAAACATGTCCAGCCTCCTTCAAGGAAGAACTAGTCTTAATGCCCTGAGGGCACAAATTAGCCTTACTACATTCTTTCCTGCCCACTAATTATACAGTTGCTAGGAAACTGGCCCATAGGACCAGGCCAGAACTGTTTGTATTCTTGCTGGCCAAAGTGGACCGATCATTTAAAAAGTCAGTTTCCATTACACAATCATGTAACGCCAAAACATCTAAGTCCCTGCTTGTGGTTTTGTCCTATAAAAACCTTGCTTCCCTAGATCTCAGGGCTACATTCCTCTCCTTTGTCCACAGGAAGTTTGTGTCCCATGTCTGAACATGTATACAATTTTTAAAACCTCATGTATTTACAGCAGAGTGTATCCCTGATCTTTTTGGGTTCCCAAACTGGGCATAACAGTTTCACTCTGAATAAGACCATTAGTAATTTATAAACATCTGCCAATGACAATAAACACTTGTAACCACAGAAAACAACCCAAAACCTACCCAATCCCCCTTAAGGAAAATACGACATCATTCTCATTGATTTCTTCTAGCTGACATTTTGGACATGCAGAAATCCTTTTGGGGTCCCAAAGAAAAATGGAAAAATGTTTAATTAAGCAAGCAAAATTTGTGGTCCAGTCTTTGAATGTTGAGAAAATAATGAGTTAATAAAAGTCCTATTTAGAACAGTCTAAATTGCTGGACAAATTAAGATTTGTAGCTTTATTCAAAGTTCTCTTGGGAGCAGGCCGTGATGAGAAATAGCAATTGAAGCAGTTGAGGCAGGAACAAGGAGAATTCTGGAACATGCAAGATACTGAGACAGATGTGTCAATGTCTCAGCATGCTGAAAGGAGGATTCTGTCAGGTTTGGTCCAGCTTCTCCAGTATTCACTCCTTTTGTTCTGCAAACATATAATTTCTCACAAGCATTATACAGTTCTAAAATTATAAATGTATGAGATGTTCAGAATGAAATTAAACTGTAAACCAATTTTATCAATGCCAATTAAAAGAATGGCATAATAAATATTGAGGATATTATAGCCAAGGATTTATTGGCCATGTACCGCTGAAGTTCTGGCTAGAGACATTTTTTATGTCTCAGTCAGTTTTAGAGTTGTTCCCATGTGAAGGGATTATCAATTTATATTACCTGTTTTGTTTGGTCTTCTTGATTTCTCTGTTCTGGTGTGTGACCAATGTTTTCAGGTGGTCTTCCTCTGTGTTATCTGATTTTTATTAGTTTTGAAGGAACCCATAATTTCTCTTCTCCTGTATGAACATATGAAAAACCTCTTCCCCACTGTTTAACATATTCTCCACTGTCCATTGTGAAGTTAGGGTATCTTTGATATATATAGGCTGAAATAATTCAGCAGTTTTTTTTTCTATAACCCAGTGTCTTTGTGCAGCTGTTGTTTGTTGTTCATTAACATTTAGGAAACTTAAGGTCAATAAAGCATTATGTAATCTATCTCTGTGGTATTTTAATACCCTTCTCTGTTTGTTAAGCATGTCCCTTAAATTACGATTCGATTTTTCAATGACTGTTTGACTGGCAGGATTGTTCATAGAACTAAGTGCCTTCATAAAGAAATCTGAGGCATCTCAAATCAACATAACAACAGACGTAAAAAGACCTAGTCAAAAGGAAGCAGACATATACAAGAGGAGTAGATGGCTACAAATAAGTAAACTTAGGGCAGAAATCAATAAATTAGAAACAATGAAAACAATTCAAAAAATAAACAAAAGCAAGAGCTGGTTCTTGGAGAAAATGACAAAGATAGATAAACCTTTAGCATAACTAAAACACAGGGAGATACTATACAAATCAGCAAAATCAGAAAATAAAAGGGGGTATAATTACAGACACTGAGGAAATTCAAAGAATCATTAAGTTTCACCTTACAAGTCTATATGCCACAAAATTTGAAAATCTAAAAGAAATGGAATATTTTCTTGCTAGATTCCACTAATCAAAGTTGAATCTGGATCAGGTACCTAAGTAATAGACCTACATGCCCTAACGAACTAGAAGCATTCCTCAAGAGTCTCCCTACCAAACAAAGCCCAGGGCCTAATGGTTTCAGCGCAGAATTCTACCAGACCTTCAAAGAAGAGGTAGCGCCAATACTCTTCAATCTATTTCACAAAACAGAAAAAAAGGAACATTACCAAACTCGTTTTATGAAGCCACATTCACCTTGATATCTAAACCTCACAAAGGCTAACTAAAACACAGGGATACACTGTGTTTTAAACAACAAAAAGGGGGAACTGTAGTGAGCTGCGTAATGCCGCGCCTGAAAGATGGAGCTGGTTTCTGCCTTCCACCTTCCCGATGGTGAGTGCTCTCTGCCACAAACAACTCCACATTTAGCTAAGGCTGAGGATCTGGCTTGCTTCCATGTATGTGGACCTATCTGCATTGCCCACGTGGCATGCTGAGGTTGGCTACCCAGAGGCTATTTAAAGTGGGCTGGCTTTCCCCAGGGTCAGATGATTGTTCAAGGTTCCTGAATAAACTGCATTGAAAAAAAAAGTATTTGGATTGAAATACTTATATTTCAATTTTAAAAAGTATTTGGACTGAAAGATTATTTCAGACCAATCTCTCTTATGAATATTGAAACAAAAATACTCAATAAAATACTTGTAAAATGAATCCAAGAAAACATCAAAAATCTCATCTACCATGACCAAGTGGCTTCATCCTAGGCATGCAGGGGAGATACAATATACAGAAAACCATCAGTGTAATCCACCACATAAATAAACTGAAAAAGAAAAACCACATGATCATCTCAATAGATGCTGAAAAGTATTTAATAAAATCGAACCTCCATTAATGTTTAAAATCTTAGAGATATCAGAGATAAAAGGCACATGCCTAAACACAGTAAAGATAATGTACAACAAGCATACAGCAAATATCAAACTAAATGGAAAGTAATTTAACACAGTCACACTGAAATCAGAGACAAGTCAAGTTTACTCACTCTCTCCTTTCTCTTCAACATAGTACTGGAAATTCTAGCTAGAGCAGTAAAGCAACTAAAGGAAATCATGGGGATACAAAGCAGAAAGGAAGAAGTCAAACTATCACTATTCACGGTTGATATGATAGTATGATTTGTTTACACGAGTAAGCCTAAATATTCTACCAGAGAACTACTACAGCTGATAAACACCTTCAGCAAAGTGGCTGGATACAAAGTTGCTAACATATATCTGAAGCCCTCTTGTATAGAAAAGACAAGAGGGCTGAGAAAGAAATTAGGGAAAAAAAACAACCTTGCAATAGCCACAAATAACATAAAGTGCACTTATGTGATTCTAATCAATCAAGTAAAAAATCTGTATAAAAAACTTCAAGTATTTGAAGAAAGAAATTGAAGAAGATATCATAAAATGGAACAATCTCCCATACTCATGGATCAGTAGGAATAACAGCAAAATGGACATCCTACTAAAAGAAATATAGAGATTCAATGCATTTCCCATCAAAATATGAACACAATTCTTTAAAGACCTTGAAAGAACAATTCTCAACATCACATTAAAAAAAAATCCAGAATAGTTAAAAGAATCAAGTACAATAAAAAAAAACTTCTGGAGGTATCTCCATCCTGAATCTCAAGCTGTACTATAGAGAAACAGTAAAAACAGTGTGGTACTGGCATAGAAACATACTGGTGGATCAGTGGAATTGAATCAAAGACCCAGAAATAAACCAACACACCTACAACACCTGATTTTTGACAAAGAAGCCAAAACCATTCAATGTAAAAAAGAATATCTTCAACCAATGGTGCTTCTCTAACTGTATGTCCATATATAGAAAGATACAAATAGATCCATAATTATCACCCTGCACAAAAGTAAAGTCCTTGTGAATCAAATACCTCAATATAAAACTAACACTCTTAATCTGTTATTAAAAAAAGTGAGGAAGATCTTGAACACATTGGCACAGGAGACAACTTCCTGAACAGAACACCAGGAGCACAGGCTCTAAGATCAAAAATCAATAAATGGGACCTCATGAAACTGAAAAGCTTCTCTAAAGCAAAGGACATTTTCAGCAGAACAAAATGATGGCTTACAGACTGGGAAAGGATCTTCACTAATTCTGCATCTGACAGAAAGCTAATACCAAAATATAAAAAGAACCCAACAAATCAAATAATCCAATTAAAAATTGGATACAGAGTTAAAGAGAAATTCTCAACAGAAAAATATTGAATGGTGTAGAAACACTTAAAAATGCTCAACGTCATTAAAAGTCTGAGAAATGAAAATCAAAACGACTCTGAGACTCCACCTCTCACCTATCAGAATGACTAAGATAAAAAACTCAAGGGACAACTCATGCTGGAGAAGATGTGCAGAAAGGAGAACTCTCCTCCATTGTTGGTAGAATGTAAACTTGTATAACCACTTTGCAAATCAGTCTGGCACTTTCTCAGAAAACTGGGAATACTGCTACCCCAAGACCCAGCTAAACACCTCCTAGACATATATCAGAAAGATGCTCAAACATACAACAAGGGCATTTGTTCAACTATGACATTAACAGCTTTATTCATAATAGCCAGTAGCTGGAATCAAACAAGATGTCCCTCAGTGGGGGAATGGATACAGAAATTGAGGTAGATTTAGACAAGGAAATAATACTGAGGTATTAAAAACAAGAAAATCATGAAATTTGCAGACAAATGGATGGAACTACAAAAGATCACCCTGAGTGATGTATCCCAGAAGCAGAAATACATGTATGGTATATATTCACTTACAAGTGGATATTACCCATTCAATATAGATTGGACATACTAAAATCTACAGACTTTAAAAAGCTAAAGTACAGGGAGAAACATAGGGAAGATGCTTAATTCTCATTCAGAAAAGAAAACAGGATAGATGCCAGAGCACATAGAAGAGAGAGAACAGGATAGGAGCCTTCCATGGATGAACACTAAGTGACTCCACTCAAGAGGTGATTGAAGCAGATGCAGAGACCCACAGCAAAATTTTGTATAGAGCACAAAAAGTCTTATTGAAGAAGTGGGAGATAGAAAGACCTAAAGAGGTCAGGAGTCACACAAGGAGATCCACAAAGCAAAAAAAAAAAAAAAAAAAAAAAAAAAAAAATGGGTCCCGGGGCCCTGCAGAGACTGATGCATCAACCAAAGAGCATGAGAGTACTTAGACCCCCTGCTCAGATGTAGCCCATAGACAGCTCAGTCTCCATATGGGATCCCTAGTAAGGGAGAAGAGACAGTCTCTGAACTGGGTTGCCTGCTTCTTGATCACTTCTCCATGGTGGTACTACCTAGTCAACCTACAGATGAATAGGATACAGGGAGTCTTAAAGGAACCTGATTAGGATAGGGTCTGATAGGACCTTCCATATCAGAGGACTACAGGAGAAGGATAGGAGAGGAGTAGGGAGGGATGCTGGGACCTAGAGGAGAAGAGAGAGGGGCTACAATTGGGATACAAAGTGAATAAATTGTAAAAATTAATGATAAACAAGGGTGACAGAATAAAGCATAAATAAGACACAATTGACTGAGAAAAACACAAAAAAATACTCACCATCTTTAATCATATATCTAGCTAGAAAAAAAAAAAAAAAAAAAAAACTTAACCAACCAATACCTCAAATGACAAATAATGTATGTTTAGTGTCCTTCTTGGCACTATAGTAAAAGAGAATGTGATAAGATGCACACAGTATCATTGGAAATCTTTCTTCATGCACTGAACATGGAGTGACTTGTAGGAGTTGAGATGTTGATTTACTTTCTCCCCACAGATCAGCAGGAATGTATCCCTTGCTGAATTCAAGAGTACCCAAACCTTGAGAGAAACAAGTGCCTGCCCATGGCAGTGACCTTCCTGTCCTTTGAGGATCCTCTGGGTTTGGTCCTGGCCTGCATGGCTTTGTGTTTATCTGTCAGCACAGCTATAGTTTTGGGGATCTTTCTCAAGCACCATGACTCACCCATCATTAAGTCCAATAACTGGACTATAATAAAATACCTTAGTGTCTTCAAATGAAATTATTTACCTTTACTTTTAGTAAGTTCATATAAAATGTATATCTAACCATAACTAAAAGAGCCCTTCATTTAAGCAATGTTATATAGATACACTCTATTTCAGAATAGAAACTACTTCTGAAAACACATTTTAGTAAGTTATACATGTTACTTTTTAATTTGTGGACAGATTTTAATTACATAATAGTAATTGTGATAAATATTACAAGTACTATATATTTTCCCTTAGTATTTTATTTTTCTGGAGGAAACAGGAATTAGGTCTACAGTTGACATCTTCTGTTGGACAGGCAAAAACCTGGATCTCTGTCAAAGGGAGGTTGCAAAATTGTACATCCACAGCCGAAATCAGTGTTCAGAATTCTCAAAATGATGAAAATAAATCTACCATATGAACCACTTATAACTTTCCTTGACATATACACAATGGACTGAACATACTCCTTCAAAAATATTTTCTCAACCATACTCATTGCTATTCTGTTCACAATAGGTACAAAATGAGAACACCTAAATATCCTTCAACTGATATAGATAAGTGAAATGGTATGCACATAAGTAGATAGAACTATAAATGACAATGTTGATTTAGGTAACTCAAATTCTGACAACAGATTTCACATGTCCTATCTACTCTGAAGCATATAGCTCTAGATCTTCAGTTGTGAGTATTCACCCTACTGTGAAAGAAAAGAAAGAGTGTGGCAAAAGATTGGGAACGAGCCCCAGCAGTTGATAGTATCCAGAGAGGAGGGAAGGATAAGGCAGGGCAGAAATGAGTCAGACATGGTAGTTCAAAGAAACTGAGAGTCATGACTGACTGGCAGTCAGAGTGCTTCTTTATTTAGACAGAACTTAATAATAAAAGATAGCTTCATATTGTTCTAAAATATAGAAGATATCTTTTTTGTTCCCAGATAGGTGTTTTAACTGTCTCTTGCTCATAAATTTAGTCATCAGTGATAAACCTTATATTTTACTATCATTTTTCTTCATCAGTCCCATAACCTGACATTTTTGAGAATCTGGAGGCATATTTGCCACAGCCTGAAAGCCCATCCTCAGGTTGGAAGAATTCTCAGATTCAATGGCAATAGACAGAAAATATTCAAGCCAGCTTGGGCATATTGCTTTGTTCCAAGAAGTACATTATCATATTTTAATGGACAGCCTTAAGAAAAACAATTTAGGCCAAAGCAGCACAGTTATTATTAAATTCCTGGTGTAATGCAATGTCTATACCTCATATCTTTGTAGAATTTACTCATGTGCTAAATCTAAGTATTCTTTTATTGTTTTGGTCATACCACATGTCTTACCACAGTGATACTGTGAAAGCTGATATTTCTGGGGAAAGGAGGTGCTAATACCTCACTTTAAAAAATTATTTTTATAAAATATTCTTTGTCCATCATTATAGACCCTAGTGTAAGGTGAAGATGTCTCCAGCCATTCATTTACATCTTTATCTAATCATTGAGGGCATACCATATGTAACTCCTAATCTTATATGCCAAGTAATCATCTGAGGATACAGCAGTACAAGGTATTTAATCTCAAATACGATCAGCTCTCTCTAGCTCTGGAAACATTGTTTCTCTTTTTATGAGTATGTTGTTCTGATTATTTATTTTCTTCTTGAGGAAGCACGGGGGTAGATTTTGCAAGGCTATCTTGAAGCTAAAGTCTCATAAGGAGTTTTCTGCCATTTTTATGTGAGTTACAACTTCCATGAGGAAGACATTCATGTAGGACCAAATAATTAATATTTCCCCTAAAAATGAGAAGAGCAGTATGCTCAGGATTTTTCTGGGGAAGCTCAGAAGCAGTACCACAGGGTGAAGGCATAAATGATTCATTAAAAAATTCCCTTTGCTCCAATGTCCCCAAGTTGTACATGTTTTGAAAGCCCTCTAAGCATGTAGCAAGTGGAGATCAAGCCCAAGCCTGCAAGATAGCATGAAGGCTATTGTAACATGCACCTCAGCTGTGCTGGATCTTTGTCAAATAGCTGTGCTGACTTCAAGACTTTAACTATATATGAACTTTGGTGAGGTTTTAATTCATTTGGAGGTGACTTTTGAGTGAAAATAAGCATCTATTTCCATGGTTCTACATATAGACATCTAGTTTAGTCAGCACCATTTGTGAAGATTTTATCTGTTTTTCCAGTGTGTATTTTTATTTTTGTTATAGCACTAGTGTATTTATGTAATCAACTATTACTCAGACATTTAAATAATCAAATCATGAAACATGAAGGTAAATGCACATTTGCAGGTAACTGAGAGTAAGAGAACCTAGACCCCAAAAGAGAAATAGGGTATGTATTTGTTTTACATATATATTAGTTGCAAGATGTATGATATGCAAGCAACTGAACATAATACCACAGGGGATACATGCAGATTAAGAACTGGAGGTTAGGGGAGGCAGAGATTTCTCCATAGGAGAGGGAATTAAAATACTTGGTAGAAGTGGAAGGTGGGCTAAAAAGATAGAATTGAAGGGGATTGGGAAAGGAAGAGGGCAATGAAAAGGTAACATGAGAAGAGACAGGTAAAATTAAGGGCCATTTTTTTGGTACAGTGGAATCCTAATGCAATAGAATCTTTCTAAAATACATACATGTAAGAAGCCAAAATAAATGAAATCACCACATAACAGGAAAGTCCAAACTGGAAATCTCTTGTCACTAAATAAAGCACCCAGTACTGGTAATAGGTTATATTTTACTAAGGTATTGGACAGAGTAGTGTGATTGTAATGCCAAAACAATACAGGCTTTTGCCAAGACTATAGGCAGCTTTCCACAATTGAATGCAGTGCCCTCTTGCTGAAGACAACACTTACTAAGTGGAATATAGATAAATAAAGCTTGTACCTACATATAACCTTCACACTTACATTCTAGCAATTTTGATATGGGAAGTACTCTGCAACTACAAGAGCAGAAATATAAGCACTAACACAGCTACCAAATTTTTGAACTATAACATAGTCCTACCTGTGAGACATATCAGTGCAAGAGTTGTAGGAGTAAATAACCAATCTATAGTTTGACTGAAGGTCCACTTCACATGATGCAATCCACACTTGACACTGGATTATTGATCAAGTAATAGAAATTACATAGCCCAGGGTTCTAGGGAAAAAGCAAATACTACATTCTACTAAAAGTAATAAAATGACCATTGACACCATTCTGCTATACTCACAGACCAGGGTCTTGTTCTTCCATCATCAAAGAAGCTTCCTCCTGCAGCTGATGGAAACAAATTCAGAGACCCGTAGAAAAATAGATATTCAGTGAGAGACCTCAGAATACTCAAGTATAAATGGAAATTTTCCATCAAATTCATGCCCTCCATGGTCATTGTAATTCAGCCAAAAGAGTGTAACAGAGAGAAAGGATAGAGGATACCAAAGAAGAAAGCACTATAAATTAAGATGACTGAAGCATATATAAATTGTGAGATACTGAGGCAGCATGCACTAGGCCTTTTAATATTCTGCACCAGATGTGGTTATAAAGCTGAAATGAGAAGTGCACACCTGGGTTTGTCCCAAACCTTATCTCTAATTGTTAAGCACTTGCAAATGAAAGTGTACTTATCTCCAAGGGACACTCATTTTATCCAAGGGACTTCTCTTAATTGTACATTTAAGAGTACATTCCAAAAGTTAGATGGCCAAAAAATTCACTCACTGGCACATTTGGATTTTGATGTCCTATAATTCTCGCATGCATTTTATTATAGTTCTCATTTTAATTTGCTGAAGTTTTCTTGTTCATTTTTTAACTTTTATTAATTTCACTTTATTCACTTTGTATCCCCCCATAAACTCCTCCCCCTCCCCTCCTAATCCCACTTTCCCTCCTCCTTCTTCACACACGCCCCTCCCAAGTCCACTGATAGGGAAGTCTTCCTCCCTATCATATTCTTGCCTACCTTATCAGGTCTCAACAGTAATGGCTGCACCTTTTTCCTCTGTGTCCTGGAAAGGCTGCACCTCCCAGGAGTAGGTGATCCTACTCCTGAGCCATCCACTGAGTTCATGTCAAAGACAGCCCCTGTTACCCTTATTAGGGAACTCATAAGGAGACAGATACTTATGGGCTACATCTGAGCAGGGGTTCTAGGTGTTCTTTATGCATGGTCCTTGTTTGGAACAGGACCCCCTGGGCCCATATTTTTGGTTCAGTTGGCCTTCTTGTGGTGTGCCTTTCCCATTCAGGTCTTTCTATCTCCTGAATCTTTCTTTTGAGTCCATGCTCTATGCTCAACGTTTGGCTATGAATCTAACCATCTGTTTCAATACCTTGCTATGTATATTATTTCAGAGGCCCTCTCTGGTAGGTTCCTGCCCTGTTCTCTGTCTTCTCCCATTACCAATGTCTATCCCATTTGCCCTTCTGAATGAGGATTAAACACCTTCCCTAGGATCCTCCCTGTTGTTTAGCTCAATTAGAACTGTAGATTTTATTATTTTTAATCCTGTATTATACAACTAATTTCCACTAATAAGTGAGTATATACCATGAGTGTCTTTCTGCTTCTGGATACCTCACTCAGGATGATCTTTTCTAGTTGCCTCCATTCGTCTGCTGATTTCCTTGTTTTTAACTGCTGAGTAGAATTGCATTGTGTAAATGTACTACAAATTCTGTATCCATTCCTCAGCTGTGGTACATCTAGGTTGTTTTCAGATTCTGGCTATTATAAAAAAGTGCTATTATGAGTATAGTTGAGCAAATGTCCTTGTATGGTTGATAATATACTGAATATATGCCCAGGGTTGGTATAAATAAATGTTGAAGTAATACTATTCATAAATTTCTGAGAAAGCACCAGATTTCCAAAGTGGCTGTACAAGTTTACATTCCCATCAGCAATGTAGGAGTGTTCCCTTTTCTCCACATCCAGTCCAGCTTGTGTTGTAGATGATGTGATAATACACATGAATGACCGTAAATATTCAAACAGGGAACTCCTACAGCTGATAAACACCTTCAGCAAAGTGGCTAGATACAAAATTAAAGTTGAAAAAAAATCTGAAGCCCTCCTGTATACAAAAGAGAAAGAGGCTCAGAAAGAAATTAGGGAAAAAAACACCCCTTCACAATTGCCACAGATAACATAAAATACCTTGGTGTGACTCTAATCAAGCAAATGAAAGACTTGTATGAAAAAAAATTCAGGGAAGATATCAGAAGATGGAAATATCTCCCATGCTCTAGGATTGGTAGGATTAACATAGTAAAAATGGCCACTCTACCAAAAGAAATCTACAGACTCAGTGCAATTCCAATCAAAATACCAACACAACTCTTTACAGACCTTGAAAGAAAAATTCTCATTTTCATATGGAAAAACGAAAAAATGCAGAATTGATAAAAACATGCCAGTACAATAAAAGATTTTCTGGAGTTATCTTCATCCCACATCCCAAGTAGTATGGAGTAACAGTAATAAAAAAAATGACATGGTACTGGCACATGTACTTTAAATCTTAAAGGGGTGTGCATCTACTCATTAATAATTTTTATTAAATCATATCAATAAGTTGAGTGGGAAAAACAAGTATAGGGGAATCACCTGCTGTCTCAGTTTCAGACCCAGCTTGAGGGTGCTCAGATAGCCAATGCTACCTTGGGCTATTGTTTCTTCTCAGCAACCTTAAAGCATCCCTGGCTTTTCTATTGTTCTCTAAGATTTTTTTTTTACATCAGAGTCATAAGCAAAAACATCTTCCCCAACCTTGTCAAACAATCTTTTTTCAAATTCTTTCTAATTATAATGTCATTGCTAAAAACCTACAACTATGGTCCCTTTCAAGAGCAGTGGTTAATTCATTAATTTGCTCCAGCTTGATCTGCAAAAAGATATCAAGCATTGTTATAATAAATGCCAGTGATATTGCCCAGTGAGGAGGCTAGAAGCATCCTTAGAGTTTTCATACAACTCATGTTATAAGGAATATGGGCATCATAATGGCATCAAACAGAGCTATGTTCCACAACAGCACAAAGTCCTCAGTATAAGCAGTGCTTGGGGTTATGCTTCTCCAAGACAAACTCATCATGACTATGCTAACAGGGGAGCCAAATTACATGAGTGCTACAGATGTTTTGCTGTTGCTCTTGCATGGCTTTCAACAGGACCAGGTAGCCAAAATAGTTTGCCCATATATGGGGAAGGGGAGAATTAGGTTAGCTCAGGCCCTGGGAAGAATTCAGGGTATTGGGTGGGCTATGCCAGCCTGGAGGAGCATATAACATGGAAGGACTGAGGGATTGCTAAGAGAAAATTAGCAGGTAGGTCTGTTTTGATATGTTAAATATGAACATCTGCCATTTGCTCCAGGTATGAAACCTACATCTATGGAAATATAAACTTCAGAGAGAGCAGTATGGTCTCCATTAGGAAATGATTAAAAAATGAGCTCACAAGGAAGAAAGGTGGCAAAAAAAAAAGATTCTAATTTTCTTTTCGTTCTTTATATTTGCTTTCTTTTCTTTGAGGGAGGGTGGGTACACAGACTGGACTCAATTTTTTGCTGTCAAGTTTGTTTTTCTAATTCATTTTATTTTTTTATTTTTCAAATTTATTCATTATATATCCCTATTAAAGGCCACTCCCTCAATTCCTACTGTTCCCTCCCTCCCTCCATCTCCCCCTTATCCCCTTCCCCTAGTCTACTCAGAAGAGGAGCTCCACTCTTCTGACATCAACCCATACATTATTGGAACACTACTCAGCTACTAAAAACAGGGAAATAAAATGTCTACTCTTATTTCTTCTCCATAGGCCACTGTGCTCACCTCAGAAGATTTCATACCATGAAGCTTGCCTGCAACCTTACCATGAACTAAACACTAAGTATAAATCATTTTAAAGAGTGCTACTCCAAGACACTGTTGATTGACCATCTCACATCCAGAAACATGTGAACTTTGAAATGCTATGATGTCTGAAACATTTTATCACAGGCATTTCAGAGAATATGATTCTCTTGCTGCCTGGAGGGCTGTTTCCCACTAGCCCAGGAAGGCATAAGGGGCAGAAGATGATTAGCATAAAGCTTGGAAATCCCGCAAGCATAACTGTGGTCAGCCACTCTGGGAACCACCTTAGAAAGTAGGTTCAACTTTAATTCCAGAAAACAGAAAACAGAGGCATATATCCCTTGGGAAGTGCCTGGGATGCTCCAAGCATAGGTGTAGATAATTGTTTAATGCTAGGCAATTCAAGGATGCTTGATTTGCATTAAACAGCACATTCCTATTATATGAATAAGAACAAGGACACAGATCCAAATTATCCTATATTTGAAGGGAGGGGAGAGTTATCAGTGATCTGTGTCAAAGGCCATCTGTCAAATATGATTGGTGGTGTCTATGTCTAAAGACACTCTCTAGATGAAGTCAGGCAGAGAAAACTCACTCTTGACATGGTTACACATCTACTCCAGAAGCAGGTTCATACATGGAAAAGAAAGCCTCCTTCCTCATATCTCAAAATTCAGTGTGGGTTGTGATGTTTTTCAATAGTACCCCTGGAACAATAGGTATGTGTACACAAAGAAACTTCTACAGGGTACCACTGTTGTGTTACTCTCAGAGAACTTCCTGGCTGGTGTTAGTTCACCATTCCCTACATATTCATCCACTGGACTAAAAGTTTCTTGTGTAAAGTGAGGCAACTGAAAATAGTAAATGTTGAGAATCAGGATTATCAATAAGTCTTCTGTAAACACATTATATAATACTGTTGCATGTAATTGATATTCACCATTCATTGTATTCTTTTTAAAAATAAGTTTATTTACTTTAAATTCCAATAATAATCCCGTTCCCTTCTCTGCCCATGACTACCCTCCATTCCTATTGCCCCTATCCCCTTTCCCCTTCAGAAAAGCGAGGTCATTTCCATTGAGTTTGTTTTACAGTTCTGTTGCATCTCAGTGGACCAAAGAACACAACGGCCTTTCCACCTTGCTTATACTCACAGAATTCCTCTCCAGTAAGGATACTTTTATGTTGATGATGACTCTGGATTTGTGCAAGGCCTCACCATTTTAACACATTCATAAGTTTTTCCTCTATTATGAATCCTTTCATGATGATGAAGATTATACAAATGTGGAATGGTTTCACCATGTTAAAAACACTCACAGGCTTTCTGTCCATTAGGATTTCTTTCATGAGTGTGGAGATTATTCTGAAGTCCAAAAGTTTTTTCACATTGGTTACAATCAGACATCTTTCCAGTATGTGTTATTTTAAATATTAGGAGATGTTATGTGCAAAGGCTTTGCCACATAGTTATATTCATATGGTTTCCCTCCAGAATGTATTGTTGTCTTAGGAGATGATTGTTACATGCAAAGGATTTATCACACTAATTACCCTCACAAGGCTTCTCTCCACTGTGTGTCTTTTCCGGTTTTCGGAGACTACTCTGCTGTGCAAAGGCTTTATCCCGTTGGGTATATTCATAAGATTTCTTTCCAGTATGTGTTCTTTTATGGCTTATGAGATGACTGTTTCGTGCAAAGGCTTTACCACACTCATTACATTCATAAGGTTTCTCTCCAGTGTGTGTTCTTTTATGTCTTAAGAGAGTACTATTGTCTGCAAAGGTTTTACCACACTGGTTACATTCATAAGGTTTCTCTCCAGTGTGTGTTCTTTTATGGTTTATGAGATGACTGTTTCGTGCAAAGGCTTTACCACACTGATTACATTCATAAGGTTTCTCTCAGTGTGTGTTCTTTTTTATGGCTTAAGAGACACTGTTTCCTGCAAAGGCTTTACCACACTCACTACATTCATAAGGTTTCTCTCCAGTGTGTGTTCTTTTATGGCTTAAGAGAGTACTGTTTTCTGCAAAGCCTTTGCCACACTCATTACATTCATAAGTTTCTCTCCGTGTGTGTTCTTTTATGGCTTAAGAGAGTACTGTTTTGTGCAAAGGCTTTACCACACTCATTACATTCATAAGGTTTCTCTCCAGTGTGTGTTCTTTTATGGCTTAAGAGAGCACTGTTTCGTGCAAAGGCTTTACCACACTCATTACATTCATAAGGTTTCTCTCCAGTGTGTGTTCTTTTATGGCTTAAGAGATGACTGTTTTGTGCAAAGGCTTTACCACACTCATTACATTCATAAGGTTTCTCTCCGGTGTGTGTTCTTTTATGGCTTAAGAGAGTACTGTTGTGTGCAAAGGCTTTACCACACTCATTACATTCATAAGGTTTCTCTCCAGTGTGTGTTCTTTTATGGCTTAAGAGAGTACTGTTTTGTGCAAAGGCTTTACCACACTCATTACATTCATAAGATTTCTCTCCAGTATGTGTTCTTTTATGCCATATGAGCTGACTGCTTTTTGCAAAGGCTTTACCACATTGATTACATTTGTAAGGCTTCTCTCCAGTGTGTGTTCTTTTATGCCATAGGAGAATAGTGATATAGGGGAAGGCTTTACCACATAGAGTGCATTTAAAGGGTTTCTCTCTAGTATGACTGCTTTCATGCCTGCAAAGAAAATTGGCACATGTGAAAGATTTACCACAGTCATTTCATTACACTAATAAATATATTTATCTATATGAATTAATTTCATAATTTGGCCTAATTGTAAAGAAGAATCAAATTTTAAAGTTTTATCACTTTATTCACATTCACGGTATTCCCCTTCATTATGGGTATTTTTGAAGATCCCTGTGATGCTAAGAGCATTTGTTAGGTGGATCACTTTTAAAGCATAATTTTTCTATAAGAGGTTTTCTCCTATATATGAAGAGTATTGTAAGAATTCAGAGTTTTACCACAGCAATCCCATTCACAAATTTTTGTACTGTATGAATGATACTTCATTTACAAAGTGAGCCAAGACAAGCAGAAGTTCCAAATTCCTAGTATTCATGGGTATCTTCAGTAATATGAGTTTGCTGATGAATTCTCAGTGATGTTGCAAAACCAATTAACAGTAACCATTTATCACATTCAGAAAATTTACTCACAGTAGGGACTACTACCAAATCAATTGTTCTTGGAGAAAGACAGGGACACTGCTTCTTTCAATAACCCTATGCTCATGTGTCTTAGAATCATTTTGACATATGATATACCAGTTTAATTTACAAAAATAATAAAGATTCCCACATTGAATTAACACAGTTTGTTTTTGTTCATCATAGACATTTCATATACGGATTAAGGTTTCTCCACAACAATATACTTGATTCTCATAAGCTGCTCATTTCACTAAACTTTACAATGTTACTGCACGAAAATTAGTAACACTGGTTCTACTATGTAATTTTTGCTTATTAGAAGGTTTTGGACACATACTGATCAACAATTCAGTGTGTATACCTCTTACAATATTTGAGTAGATAGAATGAGACTAAACAGATTGGCAGTTCAAGTCAGTAGCTGTAATGTCCATATGATTCAAATGGTATTTTTGTTACAATGTTATTTTATTTTCTTCTGTCTTAGGGGAGTGCCTTGTAAACACAAATCAGATACCTGACATTGAAGTACATGGAATTATGAGATTTTAATGATCATCAGTACACTTAAAGCAGTGCTGTTTTTACACTGTTGCTTTTCTTTAAAACTTCCAGGACACAACCATGTGTGCTGGTACATGCCTTCAATTCCAGCACTTGTGGAGGCAGAAGCAGGCAGATCTGTGTGATTTTGAGGTCAGGCTGGTCTAACAAGCAAGTCTAACAAAGTCACAGATACCCAGAAAAAAAATCTATTTCAAAAACAGAAAATAAAAAGCAGCCAATAAACAAACAAACAAACAAACAAAAAACACCAGACTTCCAGGACACATTAAAATTTAAGATTTATATGTGTATCAACATGCACATAAAGTTACCTTTTATTACTTGTAGAACTTTGAAAATGTTCTTCAATATTATGGTCATCCCAATTGTAGCCTAAATTATAGTACGAGAAAATATATATTATTGGAAATATCATGTTATTATTAAGGCAAAACTTAAATCACTATATTCTGTGACCCTTAGAACCATGCCTGATTTATTTACCTCATTCCTCCTCATTCTCAATTGGAATTACAGAAGAGGATCAATAACAAAGTAAAAGTTGTCTCTTTATTTTAAAAGTGAAAGAAAAATTGCAGTCTTACCTATAGCAGTGAGGTTTTCACAGGTCTCTAGCATCACATTTTTGTAGAGTTGCTTCTGGGAAGGTTCCAGCAAGGCCCACTCTTCTTGGCTGAATTTCACATGCACATCATTGAAGGTCACCGAATTCTAAAATACGCCATATATTTGTACAACAGAAACAGTGGCAACAGTATAATTTATACATCATTGTCAATATAATCATATAATTCTACTGCTTCTTCAATTTATTTTCTGACACAGAAGTGCGAATGTTATACAGTTGGGTGCTGTGTTTGATGTGAAGTAGGGGAGGTGAAAAAGCATAAAGGTTAGATTGAAAAAAAAAAAAGGCCTGTTTCAAAAACCTGTGTTTCATCAGTTTGTAAGACATGAATATAAAGTAGCCATTAGTTGGGTTCTTGAGCAATCTATGAATCATCTTCAGTTACTTGGGTGAGTATGTCAGGACCCTGTCATGATACAAGTGGAAGGACAAAACACAGTCATATTTTATATAGCAACAAATGAGATGTGTTGATCAGGGGACACTGAACAGATGGGTAACATCAGTCAAAAGACAACATGGTACTGAATATTATGTTTTGACCAGGGCTCAGGGATGTGGCATATCAGTATGTGAAGAGGGGGGCTCATATATTTGTGGAAGGGAAAGTGGACTACAGTGAATACATGGATAAAAATAATGTGAGTGGCAAGCAACAACAATCATAGCCAATAACACCATATTTCTGAGTGACCAGACAAAAGAAAAGGAATAGAACACATGATTATTCTTTGATCATTGTTTTGTATATCCTCCTTAATAAATAATGTAGTCTATAGATTAAAAATTAAGATTAAAACTTTTCTATTGAAAAGAAGTGTTAATGTTATCACTAAGTCATTTTAGAAGAAAATGGAATAACAAGTTTTAACTGTATCATATCTGAACTTTTTGAAGAGGATATAGCTTTGGAATAGACATGGCAATTAATGTGGACAAAGACAAACAGAGAGAAGAGTGTGAAATAGAGAGACAGAGACACACACACAGAGAAATTAACAGATGAGCAATACTAAGTACAGATCAGAGAAATTTATTAACAGTTACTAACTACAAAAAAATGGTGGACAAACTGGGTGTATTCTGTCATGCCTTCAATTCCATCACTCAGGAGGCAGACGCAGGTGTATCTTATTGAACTGGTTGTCAGCATTGTCTATTCAAAGAGTTCTAGGACAGCCAGACCTATATAGTAAGACAGAGCCTCCTCTAAATGTCAATCAAACAAACACAAAATATTGAAAGAACTCAGAGGTCTTTACTGAAGCTTCTACAAGGAATTATACATTCACTCCTGTTGTATATTTATTCTCCAGAAATCTGCACTGCCCCAGCTTCAACTGTAACTTCAATGATATCTTCCTAAAAGGGAATGCATGTTTAAACAGCTAAAAATAGAAAGATGAAAATATTAACAATGTAAATGCTGATCATAAATAAGTAACATAAAACAGGACAGATGGCTCAGCAGTGAGGAGATCTTGCTGCTCTTTCAAATAATTGGGCTCAATTGTCAGTGATTACCTGGGACCCACTACTATCAATTGCTATTAGTTCATGAGTTCTGAAGACATCTTCAGACTACTGTGAGGATTAGGCACACAAGAGGTGCATATTCATGCATACAATCAAAATATTCATATTCAATAAAAGTTAAAAATAGATCCCAGATGGCTGGGCTGTTTGCATACTGTGTCTGATAAGCTGGGTAGCAGAAACTGCATGGCGTCCAATAGTTGGATCTGTTGGTCCCAACTGACTGTGTTTCAAATGTAAAAAGAAAACCAACGATGAGGGAAACAATCGTGTCCAACCTCAGAGCACCCAGCTAATCTCTGGGAAAGTTCCTGGGATGTTGCAGCAGGAATAAGGTTTTCAAGCAAATGGACCCAAGAAGCAAGCAGGAGTAGATATTCTAATATCTAATAAAATAGACTTTCAACCAAAATTATTTGAAAGGGATGAGGAAGGGGGGAATCCAAGATGGCAGTGCCAGGAGGACATTGGTTCTGAGGAGTAGGACAGCAATGTTGGTATAGCAACTAAAAGACTGAACTCTGGGCCCTAAAACAACAAAGATCCTTTTTCCCAGGTGAGAGGAAACTCCACGGTGTGGGAGTCAGTCAGGTCCACTCTCAGGTCACTCAGCGAGAACTTGGAAGATATCCTGGGTCGCAGGATACACCTTTGTGTCCTGATAACTTTTCCAGACTAAATTATATTCTCCAGGGCACCAGAGACTGGGAGCCCCAGTCTATAAAAGAAACAGGGAAGAAGAAAGCAGGACTGACCTCAGGTCACCCAGTCTATCCCTGGAAAGGTCCTGCAGACCGGTGGGTCTACAGCTGTCAGGCCTGAGTGTGCCACCAGCTGCTAGCCCTGCATGCCCTACTCTCCATCACAGAACTGTGTGCCCCAGGACACTAGAGGCTGGGTTTCCCTGTCTGGAGAAAACCCCACAGGCAGGGAAACATCAGGTTCCAGATTAGAGAACTCAGCCAACTCCCCACACACACACTACATCCACCATACACAGGAACATTCTTCGAAAATTTCTCAGATTCTTTCCCAGTCACCAGATTGGAGCCTTCATTGGCAAGTTCCTACGCATTCTATACACTACATCAAACACAACAGACTGAGTCTTCCTATTGAAAGAAAACCCAAAGGTGGGGGAAATATCTGGCCCTACCTCAGGACACCTAGCTCCAGAAAAGTTTCTGGTTATCCACAGGCTCCATACTCTAGCCTCCTGCTGTACACATGAGAGTGGTTCTTACCTGCCACTGATTACCACTTGGGTACTGGGGCACAGAGCTCCAAACTGAGACCTACAGAAGCCTGGGTTACCTGAGATCAACCCCAGATACTGCTCCAAGGAACAACCAGTTATCCCTAACTAAACTGAACAAGCCACAGGGCACTCAGGTTACAGCAGCAGCTCACTACATTTACAGCAAGAAACACAGTAGCAGGGCAGCTGTCTCCAGAACTTCTATGGGTGAGAGGATAGCCCCTTTTACTAACAAAGGCAACAATTACTACTCAGGTCTGTACGCCTGAGATGAGCTGTGGCAATTCCTGAAAAACACCTGCCATTCAGTGACCATACCTAAAAAACGGAGGAGAGCTCCTTTGGGAAAAATCATCTTCCTGCCAAGGGGATTCGACCCACCACAGGATTCCAGGAAGTACCAGAAACTAACATCCAACACCTAGGATATCCCAATGGGTAGAGACCAGTGTAAAAGCTCAACCAACAAAAGACAAAGCAATATGGCATCTCCAGAACCTAGTTATTCAGGAGCAAGCAGCCCTGGATACACCAGCATAAAGAAAATTTCAGGCCAATCTCTCTTCTGAACATTGATGAAAAAATACTCAAGAAAATACTTTGCAAACCCAATACAAAAACACATCAAAAGTATCATCCACTACAACAGAGTAGGCTTCAGGCCAGGTATGCAGGGGTGGTTCAATATGCAAAAATCTATCGATATGATCCACCATATTAACAAATTGAAAGAAAAATAAACACATGATAATCTCCTTAGATGCTGAAAAAGCTTTTGAAAAAATCCAGCATCCATTCATTTTTAAAATATTGGAGAGATCAGGGATACAGGGCATATACCTAAACACAGTAAAGGCGATATACAGAAAACATATAGCCAACATCAAACTGAATGGAGAGAAACTTAAACAATCCCACTGAATTCAGGGACAAGGCAAGGCTGCCCCCTCTCTCCATATCTCTTCAACATAGTTCTCCAAGTCCTTGCTAGAGTAATAAGACAATTAAAGAAGATCAAGGGGATACAAATGGGAAAGGAAGAAGTCAAAGTATCACTATTTGCAGATGATATGATAGTTTACCCGAGTGACCCCAAAAATTCTACCAGGGAACCCCTAAAGCTGACAAACACTTTCAGCAATGTGGCTGGATACAAAATCATCTCAAAAAATAAGTAGCCCTCCTGTATACAAAAGACAAAAGTTCTGAGAAAAAATTAGGTAAACAACAACCTTCACAATAGTCAAAAAGGATATAAAGAACCTTGGTGTGACCCTAACCAAGCAAGTCAAAGACTTGTATGAAAAAAAATTCTAGTCTCTAAAGAAAGAAATAGAAGAAGATATCAGAAGATGGAAAGATCCCTCATGCTCATGGCTTGGCAGGAATAACACAGTAAAAATGGTCCTCTTACCAAACGCAATTTACAGATTTGATGTAATTCCCATCAAATTACCAACACAATTCTTTACAGACCTTGAAAGAAAAATTTCCAACTTCATATGGAATAACAAGAAACCCAGAATTGCTAAAACAATATTCCATAATAAAAGATCTTCTGGAGGTATCTCCATCCCTGATCTCAAGCTGTACTATAGAGCAACAGTAATAATAACTGCATGGTACTTGGTATTATACACCAACTAGTGGATCAACGGAATCGGATAGAAGTCCCAGAAATACAGCCACACACTATGGACTCCTGATTTTTGACAAAGATGCCAAAACCATACAACGGAAAAAAGATAGCATCTTCAACAAAAGGTGCTGGTCTAAATGCATGTCTACATGTAGGAAAATGCAAATAGATCCATATTTATCACTCTGCACAAAACTAAAGTTCAGGTGGATCAAAGACCTCAGTATAAAACCAGACATACTAACCCTGTTAGAAGAAAAAGTGAGGAAGAGCCTTGAACTCATTGGAACAGGAGACAATTTCCTGAACAGAAATTCAACAGTACAGGTTCTAAGAGCAACAATAAATAAATGGGACCTCATGAAACTGAAAAACTTCTATAAGTCAAAGGAAACTGTTGTCAAAACAAAACCACTGCCTGCAAGTTGGGAAAGGATCTTCAACCCTATATCTGACAGAAGGTTAATATCCAGTATTTATAAAGATTTCAAGAAGTTAAACACCAACAAATCAAGTAACCCAAATTAAAAAAAAAATGGGGTACAGAGCTAAACAGAGAATTCTCAATAGAGGAATATAGAATGGCAGAGAAACACTTAAAGAAATGTTCAACATTCTCAGTCATCAGGGAAATGCAAATCAAAACTACCCTGAGATTTCACCTTACACCCATCAAAATGACTGAGACAAATAACTCAAGTGACAACTCATGCTGGATAGGATTTGGAGAAAGGGGAACCCTCTTTCATTGATGGTGGGAATGTAAACTTATACAACCACTTTACAAATCAACCTGACACTTTCTCAGACAATTAGGAATAGTGTCTCCTCAAGATCCAGCTATACCACTCCTAAGCATATATCCAAAAGGCGCTCAAGTATACAACAAAGACATCTGCTCAACTATGTTTGTAATAGCTTTATTTGTAATAGCCAGAAGCTGGAAACAGCACAGATGCCCCTCAGTTGAGGAATGGATACAGAAATTGTGGTATATCTATATGATGGAATATTACTCAGCAATGAAAAACAAGGAAAACGTGAAATTTGCAGGTAAATGGTGGGAAGTGGAAAAGATCATCCTGAGTGAGGTACCCCAGAAGCAGAAAGACTCACAGGGTATATACTCACTCATAAGTGGCTATAGGATATAAAATATAGGATAAAGATACTAACATCTGTACACCTAAGGGAGTTATTCAGGAAGATGTATGCTGGCTAAGATGCTCAAACCCCATGCAAAAAGGCAAAGAGGATGGACATCAGATGAGGGAGAATACAGGGACAGGACAGGAGCCTACCAAAGAGGGCCTTTGAAAGGTCCTACCCTGCAGGGTGTCAAGGCAGATGCTGAGACTCATAGCCAAACTTTGGGCACAGTGCAGGGAATCTTATGGAAGAACTGGGAGATAGTAAACCTGGAGAGGAGCTCCACAAGGACAGTAACAGTTCCAAAAATTCTGGGCACAGGGTTTTTTTTGAAACTGATACACCAGCCAAGGATCACTCATGGAGATGGCCTGAAACCCCTACACAAAAGGTAGCCTATTGAAGTTCAGTATCTATGTGGGCTTCATAGTAATGGGGACAGGGACTGTCTCTGACAGGAACTCATTGGCCTGCTCTTTTATTACCTCACATTGAGGGGGAATCAGCCTTGCCAGGCCACAGAAGAAGACAATGCAGCCACTCCTAATGAGACCTGATAGACTAGGATCAGAGTGAAGGGGAGGAGGACCTCCCTTATCAGTGAACTGGAAAAGGGTCAGGGGTGGGAAAGATGGAGGGTGGGATTGGAAGGGGTGGAAGGAGGGAGGTACAGAGGGGATACAAAGTGAATAAACTGTTATTAATAAAAATGTAAAAGGAACACAATAAAATGTTGAAAGATTTTTTAAAAACTATGCTGTTTCACATACTGTCAAACTTAAAAATATTGCCTGATATTAGTTATTGCTCCTAAATAAAAAAAAAATAAATAGATAGATAAATATATAAATAAATAAATAAAAATGAGGAAGGATACTTCATACTCATCAATGAAAAATTCCACCAAGATGGCATCTGTATTCTGAGCAACAATGCCCCAAATACAAGGACACCCACATTTGTAAAAGAAACATTAATAAAACTTAAAGAACATATCAATCACCATACATTAATAGTGGGAGAGGTCAACATGTCACTATCATCAAGGGACAGAGCAATGGAAAAGGACTTACACTGAGAGATAATGACACAAATTGAGGTCATGAATCAAATGAACCTAACAGATATCTAGAGAATTTTTTAACCCAAACAGAAAAAAAAATCTATCTTCTTTCAGCACCTCATGGACCCTTCTCCAAAACTGAACATACAGTAGGTCACAAACCAGGTCTCAACAAATACAATAAGATTGAAATAATATCTTGTATCCTATCAGACTATGATGGACTAAAGATGGACCTCAACAATAACAGAAATAACAAAATGCCTACACACACATGGGAACTGAACAACTCCCTACTCAATGAAATCTAGGTCAGGGAAGAAATAAAAAAAGAACTTCCTACAATTCAATGGAAATGAAGGTACCTCATACCCAAACTGCAATGAAAGCAGTCCTAAGAGGACTTTTAATAGCAGTAAAGGCCTTCATATGCTACTGGAGACATCCCACACAAGCAACTAAATGGCACACTTGAAAGCCCTAGAAAAAAGAAGCAGACACACTCAACAGGAGTAGACTACTAGGACTAACCAAACTCAGGGCTGAAATCAATAAATTAGAAACAAAGAGAATAATTCAAAGAATCAACAAAACCAAGAGCTAGTTCTTTGAGAAAATCAAATACATAGACAAACTCTTAGTCAAACTAAGTAAATGGCAGAAAGACACTATCCAAATCAACAGTCTGAAAGGAAGAGAGAGAGAGAGATAACAGACACTGAGAAAATCCAAAGAACCATTAGATCTTATGTCAAAAAACTATATGTCGCAAAATTTAAAAATCTAAATAAAATATACAATTCTCTTGTTAGATTCCACTTACCAAAGTTGAATCAAAATCAGGTAAAGATATTAAATAGTCTTTTACTGCCTAAGCGAATAGAAGCAGCCATCTAAATACTTGCAACCAAAAAAAGCCAAGAGTGAGATGATTTCAGAGCAGAATTCTACAAGACCAACAATGAAGAGTCAATATCGATATTCTTCAAATTATTCCACAAAATAGAAATGGACGCAACATGACCAAACTCCTTTTGTAAGACCACAGTCACCTTGATAAATCCCGAAAGACCCCCCAAAAGAAAGAGAACTTCAGACCAATCTCTTTTATGAACAATGATGCAAAAATACTGAATAAAATAATCGCAAACCAAATCCAAGAACATATCAAAGATATCATCAACCATTACCAAGTATGCTTCATCCCAGGCATGCAGGGACAGTTCAATATAGGGAATCTTAATCCGTCATATAAACAAATTGAAAAAAAAAAAAAAAGGATCATTTCCTTACATGCTGAAAAAACATTTGACAATATCCAACAGTAATTCTTGTTTAAAGTCTTGGAGAGACTGGGGACAGAGGCACAGATCTAAAAATAGTAAAGACAATATTCAGCAATCATATAGCTAACATCAAAATAAATGAAAAGAAAGTTAAATCAATTCCACTGAACTCAGGGACAAGACAAGGCCACACACTCTCTCCAAATCTTTTCAGTACAGTACTCAAAGTCCTATCTAGGGCAATAAGACAACTAAAGGAGATCAAGGGGATACAAATTGATAAGGAAGAAGTCAAAGTATTTATATTCACATATATGACCGTATATAAAAGTGACCCCAAATATTCTACTGTAGCGAACTCCTACAGTTGAAAAACACTTTATCAAAGTGCTTGGATATAAAGTTAACTCAAAAAAATAATCAGTAGCACTCCTGTATGCAAAAGACAAATGGACTGAGAAAGAATTAGGAGAACAACACCCTTCACAGTAGGCAGGAAAAAAAACAACAACAACAACATAATATACCTTGGAGTTATCCTCAACAAGCAGGTGAAAAACCTGCGGGGGGGAAAAAACTTTAAGCCTCTGAAGAAAGAAATTGAAAAAGATACAAGAAGATACAAATATCTCTCATGCAGCTGGGTCAGAAGGATCAACATAGTAAAAATTGCTATCATACCAAAAACAATCTATAGATTAAATGATATTCCCATCAAAATATCAACACAATTCCTTAAGGAATTTGAAAAGAAATTCTCAGCTTCATATGGAAAAATAAAGCCAGAAAAGCTAAAATATTCCTGTACTATAGCAGATATTCATTAGGTATCACCATCCCTGATCTCAAGCTCTACTATAAATCAATAGTAATAAAAAACTGCACGGTACTGAAATAAAAACAGAAAGGTGGATGAATGGAATTGAAGTGAAGACCCATAAATAAACCCACACACCTATGGCCACTTGATTTTTGACAAAGAAGCCAAAACCATGCAATGGAAAAAGGACAGCATCTTCAACAAACGGTGCTGGTCTAACTTGAAGTTTACATATGGAAAAATGAAAATAGATCCATATTTATCACCTTGCACTAAACTGCAGTCCAAGTTGTTCAAAGACCTCAACATAAAACCAGATACACTAAATCTGTTAGAAAAAAAATGTGGGAAAGATCCTCGATCTCATTGGCATAAAAGGTAACTTCCTCAACAGAACACCAAGAACACTTGCTCTAAGATCAAGAATTAATGAATAGGATCTCATGAAACAAAAAGCTTTTATGAAGCAAAGAATTCTGTCAATAGAATAAAATGGCCACCTACAGCCTGGCAAAAGATCTTCACCAACCCCACATACAACTGCAAGAGCTAGTAAACAATATATATATAAAGTGCTGAAGAAATTAAACTCCAATAATCCAAATAATCCAATTTAAAACTGGGGTACAGAACTATACAGAGATTTCTCCAGAGAGGAATATCAAATGGTGGACATTAAATGCTCAATATCTGTAGTCATTATGGAAATACAAATGACATTCCATCTTCAACCCATCATGGCTAAGGTCAAAACCTGAACTGACAGCAAGCTAGTGAGAATGTGGAGAAAGAGGAATACTCCTCCATTGCTGATGGGAGTGCAAATTTATACAACCACTTTAAAAATCAATCTGATGCTTTCTCAGACAATTGGAAATTGTGTTACTTCAAGACCCAGTTTGACCATTCCTGGGCATATATCAAAAAGATGCTCCACCATTAAACAAAGATATTTGCTCAACTATGTTCATAGCATCTATATTCATAATAGCCAGAATAGGGAAACAAACTTCATGTCTCTCAAAAGAACCATTGTTTTACAGAAATTGTGGTACACAGTGCAATGCTACTCGCGTATTTAAATACAAAAAGGAAACCATGAAATTTTCAGGCAAGTGGACGAAACTGGAAATGATCATCCTAAGTGAGTTATTCCAAAACCAGAAAGACATGCATGGTAAGTGGATAATAGCCATAATACAGGATAAACATACTACAATCCACAGTCCTAAAGGAGCTAAATAAAAAGAGGACCCTATGGAGGATGGTCAATTCTTATTCAAAAGGGCAAATAGAATCAACATCAGAAGTGACTGCAGAGAGGGAACAGGATGAGAGCTTAACATACATGTCCTCTGAAAGGCTCTACCCAGCAGGGGATAGAAGCAGATGCTAAGACTCACAACCAAACTTTGGGCTGAGCACAAGGAATCATAGGAAAGAGTGGGAGGATAGAATGTAGAAAGACCCAGAGCTGGCAGGACCTCTATAAGAAGACCAACAAGGACAACAAATCTGGGCTCATGGGTACCTGCAGAAACTGATGCACCCACCACAAACCATTCATTAAGAGGACCTGACCCCTGTTCAGATGTAGTTGAAGGCAGCTCAGTCTCCATGTGGGATCCATAGTAAGGGGGGGAGATGCTGGCTCTGACATGGACTCTGTTGTCTGCTATTTGATCACTTCCCCTTGGTGGAGGGGGGATTGCTATGCCACAGAGGAAGAGGATGCAGACAGTCCTACTGAGACTTGATAGGCTGGGTTCACATGGTAGGAGAGGAGGGCTCCCTGTATCTGAGCTATAGGAAATGGGATAAGGGGACAGAAGAATGGAGGGTGAGACTAGGAAGAGACAAGGGAGAGGATTACAATTGGGATGTTAAGTGAATAAATTATTTTTTAATTTAATTAATTAGTTTATTACAATGTTTTCACTTTGTATTCTTGCCATAGGCCCCTCCCTCATCTCCTTCCAGTCCCACCCACCCTCCTTCTTCTCCCCCTATGCCCTTTCTCTAGTCTCCTAATTGGAGAGGAACTCCTCCTCTTCTAGCTTATCAGGTCTCATCAAAGATGGCTGCATCATCTTCCTCTGTGGCCTTGAAAAGCTGCACCACCAAGAAGGAGGTGATCAAGGACTTGAGTTCATGTCAGAGAATAAATTAAACAAATTTAAATTAAAAATAAATTAAATGTGAATAAAGCAAACAAATAAAATAAAAAAAAACAGGCAGGAAGAGTGTCACACACCTACAATTCAATGACCCAGAAAGCTCAGATAGTGTTAGTGTCATGAATAAATGCCATCCTAAGAAATTAAATATACTCCCTGGTAAATTTCAAATGCAAGATATGGGTGAAGATCAGCACAAAAACCTATGCTTACATATACAAAACAAAACAAAATAAAATAAAATATCTAAAACCCTATATGCCAGGCTCAGCAGCCAATGATGGTGATGTTGATGCCAGGCATGTTGCCCTGAATTTAAGCCCAACACTCGACTGGAGTTAGAGCTGCAAGTTCAAAACCAGCCTGGTCTACATATAAACTTTCAGGACAGCCAGGGCTACACAGAAACTTTTTCTTCATTGTCAAAAACAGAAACACCATCTTTTCTGGGAGCTTTTTTGATTCAATCAAGTACGTTCTAACCAAATTCACTATAGGCTTATTGTCATCCCATGATGAAAATGTAGTCTAACTTCAATGATCCTAAAATTCTGCAATAGCTCATACACGGTTCAAATGTTCACAGTCTCTTCTGACACACAAGAGGATCTCTTGGGTGCCACATCTTGTATCATTAGAAGCAAGTTCCATCATTCCAATATAGATGTGCAGAATACCCCTTTCTCATTCTTGTAGAGAGGAATGTGTACATGTTGAGGGAAGAATGGACCAAGGAAAGAAGATAAGCAAGGAAAACAATAAATCCTGATGCTGTTTGAAAAGGTTTAGGTGGTCCTATCCCTGAAACATCTCATACATCCCCAAGATTGCTTACTTCCACTCCCTATAGGCAACAATATATGGTAGGTGTCTCCTAACTTAGGTATCTAAACATCTTGTAGTGTCAAGATACAACTCAGTCTTCACCCTCACTGCTTCATGCAATGAAACTTTACAGTATCTTCACTGGTAATCTGACTCTGCTAAACACTGATGGCTGGCACCGGGCTGAACTGAAGCTACAAAGAAAGAATCTATTACCTTAAATTTTGCATCTTTCTTGTTTCTAGAACCAGCACAACATGTGTGAGCCTGTCAAGTTGGATTCTACATTGGGGTGGACAAATTGGGATGGACCGTGCCACACTTGGACCTCTTTTGGAGCAGGTTTTATATGAAGTTCCTTCCTGGCACTAGGAAACACTTTGCCTACCCCTTCCATTAATAGAAGAATTAACAGTGGGGATTGTTACTGTATGGACACGATCTTAGGCTTCAAATCCAGAACTAGGACCTACTCTTTGATGGTGATATTTTCCTTGAAAATTACTGTCTCTGTTTCAGCATATGACTGCCATCTGAAACTACCTAGTGATGCTTTTCTCAACAAACAATAAACTACCTTTATTTCTGCTCCACTTGTCTCTTTCTTTCACTGTGGTCCTGAATGTCTCACTAACAATAACCATTCAACAGATTTAGTATTCCAAGTAATAAATCCAACCCATTATTTTTTAACTCTGCCTTACTCAGTTGCTCAGGGCATGGGCAGAATAAGTATGATTTTTCAGTCAAAATATCACACAAATGACCTCTAGCTTAATTTTCCATGGAGTCTATTGTCCACTGAAATCCTATGACCTGGACTTCCTCTGTCTGCATTACTCTCAACACTCTGATCTACCAGGTCCTACCAGAACAGTTTATGAAGCTCTGTATACAAAAGCTTTCTAAAGCTTTTGCCATCTTAAATCCTGATGTTTTCCATATTTCTTAAAAAGAGAACATTCTAAGATTCTGTGCAGCAGCTAAATCACTCCTTGCATGTAATTTTTATTCTAATTTTCTGCTTTGTTGCTGTGACTAAATCCCCCAACCAAAAGCATCTCAGGTCATGAATGGGTTTACTTGTTTAGTTTGGTACTGTCAGATCACAGTCCACCATTTTGGGAGCTTAGCATAGAAAGTCAAGCTTGAAGAAAATTAGGGCAAAAGCAATGGGCAAATGTTTTCTGGGTTGGTCTCTTCCTTCACTGCTGTCTCATGCACAGGTAGTTGTCTTATGTGGTCCAGGCCCACTTACTTGGGGATATTGCCTCTCTCAGTGGAAGAGCCTTCCCACATCAATCATCTGTCAACACAATCTCTCACAGATAGAGCAACCAGCTTCTCTGATGAGGGAATGTCCTTAACTGAGGCTCCCTCAGATGACTGTAGGCTTTGAAATGTTGCCAACTGAAGTGAATTAGGACACAGAGACAATATATGAGAAAGTTTTTAAAACCCCCAAAACAATGCATTAACTCTATCAATCACTTAAGTAGCTAAAACCGAGACATTGATTATTGCTACAACTTGAAAACACAGATATACCAAGAAATGAGGAGAGGCGAGTCTTTAGGATCAAGAAGAGAAAAGTAAAACTGTTTCTCTAAATCAAGTTTCCAAATAAACCAAAAATCAAGGAATTATAACATAATAAAATTTCAAAAGGCAAAAATACGTGGTCTATCACTTTCAAGAGAAACAATATAGCTAGATTATAACTAATCAAATCATACAGTATACATAGCACCCTTGACAAAAGGAAACACAAAGAGAGGCCTATAAATATAACACAGTCCTATAAGCAAATACAATAGGATTATAGTCAAAACCAAAATCAAAGAACTCACTGGCCATCACTCAACTTGTGCATTCCTGTTCTTTACTTTGCCAACAATAAAAATGCATTGGAGGTGGAGGGATGTTCCAATTGAAGAGACTCCATTAAAGCAAACAAATATTTCAACATTAGAAAAACTAATTTTGATTACTAAAATTATCCCATACTCTTAGGATAAAGAAAATGATGTCTGCTAGGATCACTTGGAAACCATATTGCTTTCTTTGGCTGATGATTGGGTATATGTCTACATCAGTGTGAGAATATGTAACCTTCTAAAAGCCAAGTAGAAGAAAGCCGATTTTCAAAGAAACAGTGTGTTTGTATTATACACGTAAATATCCCCTTTTGTAACAAATGCTTTAATGACCAATATAATCTTCATGTAATTTGTGTCAAGATCTTTTTCTTGTGCTTTCAGCTATATTTATATATTCAGGATGTGCTGTGGTATGTGGTATGAATAAATTTCATAAAGAAATCCAGGCAAAACATAATCAAACAATTGGAGGTAACCATTAAATTCCTCAAATAAAGCCATGAAACAACAAACAAACATTTGAGGTATGCGAGGCTTTGCTTGATTAGGGTGAAGTGTGACATCTCTGGAATACCATTTATTTCCACTCGGGCTAAGATGGTGAACTCTCTTTTCTCAGTGAAGGGCCTAAAAATCTGCCTCCTGATCTGTATGACTCCAAGTCTTACAAAAGGTCTCACATAGCCCTCAGGGAACATTATTATCCAAACCCTTTCCTGAGAAGAAAACTGCTCCAACAAGCATCTGGGAATTCATAGAAATTGATCAGGCTGCTAAGGATCATAGTCTTCAGCAGTGACTTTCAACTGTACTCACAGATTTTTTTTCCCTCCACATATATAGGATAATTTAGTAATGTGTTCTCCTTCTTGTGATAGGACCATGCTACTGCATGGAAAATGAGGAATGATGGCACAATATTTATGCCAAGTATCCTTGATCCCTAGACACGAGCAAATCAAACATTCATCCTTTAAATCCTTCCCTCTGCCCAAGGTTTATAAATCCCTGACTTCAAATAAACATGCTGAGGGTGCATGCATGCTAGCTGGTTGTATGACACCTGATAACATCAGCCTTCTATCATGGACCCTAAGATTCATCATTTATCCCCCTCTAGGCCTGCTGTCTGGACTACTAGGCCTCACTGGGTCTGTGTCTTACCAGGCCTATGTCTTAGTTGCAAGCCAACTAGGCATGGACTTTCACCTGCACCTCTGAGGTGAAAGTCCTCAGAGCAAGGCACAGCAACTTAACTGAGAATGGTAACACTTTGGCGTGGCCATAGGCTCTGGAACACCTGAATTTCCACTACTACTGGTGATTTCATTCTAAAAGAGCTAACTACCTGTAACAGTCAATAGAAAATTCTTTTCACACCCCAGCCTAGTGAACATGGGTGTTGCTCTAAAGTGATTTAGCTGTCCCTGAGAGAAATGGAACCATCATTATCCATCTGGAAGCTGAGCTCCAAGTCTCTCACAAATAGAGAATGACAGAATAAAACACATTTTGGAAATATGGAAATAGAAGCAATTAAGAAAGCACAAACAAGCTGGCCATGGTAGCGCACACCTGTGATCCCAGCACCTGAGTAGGTAGAGGCAAAGAGATCTCTGTGACTTTGAGGCTGGCCTGTTCTACAGAGCAAGTCCAAGACAGCCAACGCTACACAGAGAATCTCAGCCTCAAAAAAATTATTTTTTTTAAAGTAGAAACTTTGGGAATCCTGGAAATGAAAAATTTAAAGAATACAACAAGGAACTACAGATGCAAGGTTCACACTGAAAACAGAGATCAAGAGAGAAATATATGCACTGAATACAAAATAGAAGAAATGAAAGACAGGTGTGTTTGTACACTCCTTTAATACCAGAAATTAGGGAGGAAGAAACCACCAAACTGTTCTATAAACTGATTCCAGGACGATAAAGTCTATAAACAGCAACCCTGTCTGAAAACAAAATAAAACAACAATAAAAAAGAACAGAAAAAAAGATGAAATAGATACATATGCCAAAGAAAATGTTAAATCTAAAAGTTCCCTACCACAAAACATCCAGGAACTCTGATGCTAATGATCAGAATAGAGAAGAAGGATGAGATCAAAGGTCCGGAAGATATTTTAAACAAAATCATGGAAGAAAAATTTCTTAACCTAAAGAAGACGATATCTATCAAGGCACAAGAAGCATAGAAAATACCAAAGAGACTGAATCAGAAAACAAAGTCCTCTTACCACAAAACAATTATAAACATATAGAACAAGAAAGAATGTGAAAACCTGCCACAGAAACAAACAAACAAACAAAGCAAACTAACCAACCAATCAAACAGACAAATCAAAGCAAACAACAACCATGAAACAAATAAAGGCAGATCTATTGGAACTAATCCTGTATTCTCAATAAGGATGCTAGAAGTTGAATGGCTTAGAGAGCGTAGTTCTGACTCTAAAAAAATACAGAAGCCATCACAAATTACTAACTATGGGCAAGAACCTTATAATCTGCTAATGGATAAAATAAGATGTCCTATAATAAGGTCAAATTTGAACAATATATATGTATAAATATAGCCCTATACAAGATGGTAAAACCACCACCAGTACCACCAAATTATCAGGATTAACAATCACTGTTGATATCTCTTAGTGCCATTGACCCAAATTTACAAATAAAAAGACACAGGTTAACAAATGAATGATAAAACAGAATCCACCCTTCTGCATACAAGAAACATAGCTCCACACCAAGGATAGACATCATATCAAGGTAAAGGGTTGGAAAAATATATTCCAAGTAAGTAGACTGAAGTATCAAGCTGGTGTAGCAGTTTTACTATCTAATGTAACAGACTTCAAACAAAAACTAATCAAAAGATGGCAAAGGACATGACATATTAAAAAAAAATCCAGCAAGATAATATTTCAATACTTAACATCTATTCCCTAAACATAAGAACACCCAAGATATAAAAGAAATACTTCTGCAGCTTGAATCACACGCTGGCCCTCATAAACTGATAGAGGAAGAATTCAATATATCACTCTCACCAACGGATAGGTCCTCATGCCGAAACTGAACAAAGAAATGCTCCAGCTAACTAACATCAAGAACTAAATACACTCAAATGATGTTAACAGAACATTCCAGCCAAACACAAAAGATTATTCCCTTTTCTCAGCAACTCGTTGACTGTTCTCAAATTTGATGATATACTTGAAGAGTGGAAGTCTCAAAAGATATAAGAAACTTGAAATAACCTCCTGCATCCTATCAAACCACTATGGATTAAAGCGGGACACATCAATAACAGAAACAACAGAAAACTTACAAGCTCATGGAAACTGAACACCTCTCTACTGAATATAAAATGGGTCAAGATTGAAATAAAGAAAGAAATTAAAGACATTGTAGACATCAATGAAATGAACACATAACATATCAAAACTCATAGTACACAATGGATGTATTGACCAGAAGACAGTTCATAGCACTAAGTGCATACAGGAAAAAAAAATCAGAGAGAACTCTTACTAACAACTTAACAGCATACCTAAATACTCTAGAACAAATAGAAGTAAACACAACCAAAAGGAGTATATAGTGAGAAACTAATGAAATGAGTCTTCACTGGTAAAACTGAATGATTAAAATTTTCTTCTTTTATAACAACAAGCTTTGGCAGGACAACACAGACAAATAAAATAGATTGCTCAAGCTTCAGACAATCTGAAAAGCCATCAGATTTAGTAAATTGTCTGTGGAGTCCTCAAAGAGAGAGAGTTAAGCATTGGAGGTACCATAATAGAAGGCTTTAGGAACCTGTATGGTGCTATTTTAGATGGCTTGAAATTAGAAGCAGAAAATGAAAAACTAAATAATTTAACTAAAGTTGGCTCAATACCGATTATGATTATTAACATTTTGATATTTTATACTTTATTCTTAACAGCTCTAATGGCTTTTTGTGCCCACCCAAAGAAAAAGTGGATTGATAAGATACAAGCTTTAGAAGAAAAATTCGAGAGACTTATATATAAGAATGAGGAAAATAATCAGACACAGAAAGAGGAATTTAGAGAAGCCTTAGAAAGACCTAAGAAATATACTCAGACACAAACAGAGTATTTTAGACCGGAGCCTATCATGATACTGCATAATGAAACTGAAAGGGGGCAGCTCAAGTTTGGTAGAAAACCAACTTTAGTTTATCCAATTAGTATATAAGACATACCAGGAAAGGATAGGCACACCAAAGTTAAAATGAGATTCAATGGAATTCAATAGGCAAATTACACTTGGGAATATTTAAAGAAGTGTATGCATTTATCCTTTATGAAGCAGATATTAAATTCATGGGTAACTCAGAACAGAATTATTCCCTAAGCCTGGAAATATTTGGCAACCACAGTATTGGAAGCTGATCCTCAGTTACAATGGCAACAAGAATGGAAAGAGAAAGCTAGATCTATAGACAAACAAAATCCAGACAGTAGTGTTGATATTTCCCATAAACAGTTGCTAGGTGAAGGTCAATATGCTGAGTTACGCAGGAAGCTTGAATTTGACAATTACACATTGGTGTGATGTTGTTAACAGCTCTAAATGTTTGGGATAAGGTTAAATAATCAGAAAAGAGCTCTGCATCATTTACTAAAATTACAACCCTCCCCCCAAAAAAAAGTCTTCACTGATTTCTTTTTTTTGCAAAGATTGACTTAGCTGTAAATAATATAGGATCAGGTTCAGAAGTCGGAAAAATATTGATTGAAATTTTAGCTTTTGGAAATGCTAATTCAAAATGCAAAATGTTGATTCAAACTTAAAAGGCAAGATCAGCACCAAGAGAGGGATGGATTACAGATAGAGTGGATATTGGAAGTCACATTTATGATGCTAATCTGAAAGGTGAAATAATTTCTAAGAATCTTAAGAAAAATGAAATGGCAGATGTTTTAATTGTAGTAAAGAAGATCACTTGAAAAGGGATTGTAGTCAATGTGAACCAATGTTTTTTTCAAGAAATGATCCAAAAAGAAGGCCTCAGACTTCTGGAGTATGCAGAAAGTCTGGCAAAGGCCAGGTGTGAACTAATGAATGTAGATTAGCAAGAAATAGGCAAGGCAACACATTGTAATCCAGAAATGATCTAGGGGGCCTCCCACAGTCTCCAGTATTAAATACAATTCAATCATTTCCTGTAAGATTCTGATAAACTCATCCATAGAGTAATTAAATGATTTAATGTCTGTTGTTAAAAACAGTAGTGCCACCACAACTTGCCAGGGCACAGAGGAAGATGATGCAGCCAGACTTGATGAGATCTGATATGTTAGGGTCAGATAGAAGGAGAGGAGGTCCTCCCCTATCAGGGCAGTAGGGAAAAGGCATAGGGGGACAAGAGGGAGGGTAGAAGTACTGGTAGGAGATGAGAGATCAGGTTGCAGCGGGGATAAAAAGTGAATAAATTGTAATAAGTAAATAAATAGATAAATAAAATAAAAAAAAAAAAACATTTCTCTGGGTGTAATCACACATATAAATGCTTCAGTAAACAGAACAAAAAATTTAGGAGAGATCACAAAACGAGTATGCTGGCAAACTGTTGTAAATGGCATGAGACCAAAACTGAAATTACAAATAAATGGCATTGAAATAGAAGGTTGAGTAGACACAGGAAAATTTGTAATTATAATTTCACCAAACTCTTGATATCCAGATTGGCATCTTCAAGAGGTAAATATTCAGCTTCTAGGGATTTGAACTTTATCTCCGATAAAACAATGGGCAAGCTGGGTCAAGTGTATAGGGACAGACAGACAAGCAGAAAAATTAAAGACATATGTAGCTAATACAGCAATGAATTAATGGGGACATAATTTTTTTTTTGCAGCAATGGAAAACACAGATTAACATTCCTGCAAACTCAGAAACAAACCATAAAATAAAGAACACTTCTGAGGAGAATGTTAATAGGTATCATCAAGAATAGTCACAGAATGTTAAAGTTGTCCTTAAGCAGTATACAACAGCTGTGAAGAGATATTGGATTACAGGAGGGAAACTACTGAATTAAATCAGCTTGTATATTTTAAAGATGTTCTGAACTCAGAATTGAAAGGGGGATATGTATGACATTGGGGAAGATGTTTTGCCTTTGTTCCAACAGGAAAAGAAAGGTGGATCCCATCAAAATTTATAACGATTAGATTTGAGTAGTAGAAATCTCCTGAAAAAGCAGAGGTAACTGTTCATCAGACAGCTTGGTCATTTAGTCCAAAGTAACTTATAAAGACTAAAGTTTTCTTCTTAAATAAAAAGTATATATTTGTTGTTTCATATTAAAAAACAGTTAAGAGAATTAAAATGTTTTAAGTAAATTCAAAGGATACAAAGTTGTTTGAGTTGGAATAATTTGGAGTGAAAAAATAAAATTTTTGAACAGTGTGGTGGTAGTCCATGCCTTTAATCCCAGCAAAGACAAGTAGTTCTCTATTAATTAGTTGTTTTCTAAATTCAGGAGTTACAATGAACAGGGTGTGGGTGGTTCATAGCCTCATTCCCAGCATTTGGGAGGAACATGCCTTTTACACACCACCTGGGAGGCAGAGGCAGGCACATAGGATTTACAGTGATTTCTTTTAAAAGCTACTTGTAAAAGGCAGGCTGAAAATCAAAGTGAATGTCCTTTGTAATCTTGAAATAAATACACTTGAAGATATATTTAATTGTAAACTTTTGAAGATTGTTTTAACTTTGAGATATTATACTTTTTCTATTTCTAAAAAACATTTTGCACTATGAAAGATATAACCTGCCTAAAAAGGAACTACCCTCTCCCCAGAATTAGGGATGGGGCAGGATTTGGATTTTATGTTTCTAGGAGAATAAAAACATCCAACTAAAGAATATGGAGACCACTGGACAAACAAATCTCCTAAGAAAAAGGAGAGATTACCAAAAGATGCCCCAAAAAAGGAGTAAATTGGACAAGTGGTATCACCCACCTTCATGTTGTCTCTTCTGCCTTCTGCTGACATAAGTGCAAATTGTCTTTATGTGCTTGTTAAAGGACAACCCAAAATCTCTATCTATTATCAGAAAAGCCACCTGGTAAGAAACAGAGGAAAACAGAAAATTAAGTGACTATTCTATTGCCACTAATTTCATAATCTTCTAGCATGATGTGACTTCTGTATTTACCACAAACTTCAATAATCAAGAATGTGTACTGTGTTTGTGAAAGAATGAGGGTGTGAGAGAAAAAGCCAAAAACATATAGCCAAGTTTACATGAAAAGACCTAAGGAAACTCTAACATAAAAAAATGTGCACTGGACCAGAGAGATACCTCTGATGTTTTTTTAATACAAATTAAATAAACACAGATTTCATAACTCCTACAAGACAAACACAAAGTGACACCTAAAAATCTCCTCTCCAGAGAGTCCTTTAGCTCTGGAAGTCTCTTAGAAAATGGAGGTGATCATAAAGATGGGCTATGGCTTGCAGTCCCTCATGTCCCCTTGGGGTTTCAAACACATCCCAGCCCTTGCCGACATTCATACCCAAAACAATGTTGGAGAATAATTTAATATGTTTCCTGCTTCATGAATTATGTCAAGAGATGTGAAATCTGCCCTATCCACTTACCTAAAACCAGGCACACCTGACAAAATTCTGCATCTCAGAAATTCATTTTGTATGCTGGAATTGAATTTCTCTAAATCAAGCTATTGGACCTGGTGGTAGTTGCAAGGTAAAAAAAATTCAAAATCAATAATCAAGTTTTGCTGAAGGATGATCACCACCACCTCTTTTCTACCAGTTTCAAAACTATTTGTAAAATTTGTCACACAAAACCGTATGTGGAATACAAAATTCATCATTTCTAGAAATGAAACCTTCAGTTTTCCAATATGTATATCTATTGCACACCAAAAGCAATACCTGTGTGTCCACACTATATAGTGATATTATAAGCACCACAGATTTATACTTCCCAGGCTGCAGCGTCCCCTACTTCATGGACAATCAACACTCAGGAAGGGTCAGAGTCCAAGAGTCTCTGCCCAGGTCACCACATGGAAAACAATAGAACCACAGTCTGAACCACAGTCCATTTCAGTCAAAGCAGATCAGGCTGTGATAGCTCAATAGACCTGCTCTGCCTGGCCTGGGAACAATGGCCCCACACTCACCATGGTATGGCATGGCGACTCACTCATAGCTTCCTACAGCTACATCAAAGGAAAATCCATGAACAACCTAGTAAGCTACCTCTTGCTGGTGCTCCTGACTCCTAAGCCTACCCAGAGTCTTCAATTAGCTTGAACAATACAGCTGAGTCTCAGAACAGTAGTAGCTCCTCTACCAGTGGATCAAAGATCAAATGATGCAGATATTAGAGGCATTCTAGCTTTTCCCTAACCCCTATGGGCACACAAAACCCTAGTGTTGTTATAAAATAATGAAAATCCCAATTGGTCGATTTTACCAATACAGACCCAGGAGCCAGATACTGGGGAGAAAACCTGCTAGTTCAGAGAGGCAGAGAAAGCACCCATCTGACCCTGCTACTCACCTCACCTCTAAGAAGGAAAAGCTCCAAAAGCTCACCAGATCAGATGACAGCTCAGGGGGGATAGGCCAAAAGAACCCAAGGCCAAAGGCTTTCTAGCTCAAAGCTCAAAAAGCTCAGAAGCTACCAATCTAAAACTCCTTCCACTTTTACACTCTGTCTTAAATACATTTCAGCTGAAACTTCCACTCACTCTTTCATCCCTGTCAGCTGGTTTCTTGCTTTGCCTCTTGACCTAGGGTTAACAGTATTTCATCCTGTGCACAGAGAGCTTTTGTATTAAAGGTATATTCTAGGGCTGACGGAACTACACCATAATCACCTGTTTACGATAAACAGAAAGTTCTTGGAATTAAGGTTTGTGTTAGGGCTCAACCAGACCAAACAAAGCATAGCATTTTACAGTTCACAATCTAAGGGATCACACTGGGATCAAATATCCTGCAACACCCTCATCTTGGAAATTTTTTAAAATACAGTCTTCCACTCTCCCAGGGCACCTGTTTATCTTCCAAGATACAGGTCATTTATTTTGCACATTCCATTACATACTCAGTGTGCAGTGCATTCATCTATACCTCATAGATGGGAAGTCCTTTAGCCAAACTTCAGTCAAAGCCAAACAGTAACAACTATTAAAGAAATAAGTTGCCATTAACTTGAAAACAAGGAGTAGTTATTGAGAGCTCAATGAAAATGAAAAATAAAAGAAAAAGAATGTGGCTATTGCTAGGTATGTTGGAGTAGAAAGTTTATTATAGGTAGAAGAGAGAACATAGTCAGACACAGGGAAATCTGGAACAGTCTAGAGTTGACATGAACCTGAGCCATGTGAGAAGAGAGAAGAGAGGGAAGTGGAGAGCCAGAACAAAGGGACAGGAGGATAAATGATAAATGAAAAACACCAGGTAATCAAAACAGTTGGAATACATAAGGAAGAGCAGCTTGGAGGAGGGCAGCTCAACTCCTGGGCTAGAGATCTGGGTATGATACCCATACCTTGTAATAGGCAAGGACTGAGAGGTGCTGGGGGAACCTGACAGCCACATCTGCTTTGATTGTTAAGTAGGCATCTCAACCATTCACCCCAGCATTTGACACCTAAGAGTAGAGAGGATAAGTAAGTTGAAATTATTTCATTATAATCTCAAAAATTATTTTTAAAAGTTGAAAATGGCTTTATGGTCCAATATTCTTCATGGATTTCAGGTATGTATTACTGCACATTAATTATTACTCACACCTTTTCTCTCAGGTTGTGCATTTTCAAATAGGGGGTTAAAACATTCCTGTTAGGCACTACCACACTGGTTTCTCCAGATCTTCTGTGTTTATTTTTTAACTAGTTCAACTACAGACATTTGCTTTCCAGAAACAAGCTCAGCTCCTAATCCATATTCTTGATTCCATTGTGCATGAATCCCCCCAAATGTCAAGTTTTCACTTTTACTGACTGTCCAGAATTGATTACCTGACTCATTGCCATTTCCTCCTCCAACTCCCTTTTTGTTGTTGTAACTAAACCAGCTTCAAAGTAGGTCAGTGAACTCAATAATTACACAGGTCCCTCTTTATTTGTAATCACTCACCTCAAAAAATCCCAAACAAACAACAACAACAACAACAACAAAAAAAAACAGTGAGGTCATTGGACACTCATTCACAGGTCTCTTTTACTTCACAGTCACCAGTCAGGGCACACCTGAAAAGAGTTGCAGGACTATGTTCTAGGCACTGGGCAGTAGAGTTAGCATTCAGTGTTTAAATAAAGTATAAACTACATAACATGTGAATGACTGATGTAGAGGAGACATTGCTTTAAACAAAAACAAAAATCAAAGCACTAGAGAAAAAGGAATGAAATTCTTAATGACTGGGGATTATCAGAGAATATTAACTAATAAGAGAGTAGAGCACTCATGCATCAACAAAATAAAATTTAATAATACCAACAACTGACTTATTTATTTATTTATTTATTTATTTTTAAAAGATTTCTTTATTCATTATGTATACAGTGTTCTGTATGCATGTACACTTGCACGCCAGAAGAGAGCACCAGATCTCATTATAGATGTTGTGAGCCACCATGTGGTTGGTGGGAATTGAACTCCTGACCTCTGGAAGAGCACCCAGTGCTCTTAACCTCAGAGTTGAAAAAAAAAAAAAAAAAAAATGGCATACTGACTTGGAAAAACACACGCCATTCTCTTGTAGAGGGAAAGCTATTAATAAGATACTGTTTGATATTGTCCCTGTGTACACTACTAGCTGCTGAGACCTGTAACCTGACAAAGCTTTAGCCAATAGCCTGTATCTCAATTTGAACTGACAGAACTGTATCAATGAGGATTGTACATATGGACATAGGACAGTCTCTTAATTCAAAATTCAATATTCACTAGATTAAGTTACCTCATCTAAACTGTACACCCACCAATCTGGTCTGTTTTCACTTGCATTCATAAATTAATAAATACATGTTGGGAAGTTACAAATTAAAAAAACCTCACCCTGCCACATTTCTAGATAATCCTGGTGAGCAAACATGTATGTTCCAGGATCCTAATCTCTAACAGGCCTGGTTAGCATATTACTTATATGTGGAGTGTTTTACAGGCAGTCTTCCCTCAGCTAAATTCTAATTGATGCCACTAGTTTTTCAGCAATGGTAAATCCTTTACATCATTAGTTCTACTCTTCTATATCACAGTTTAATACTGGAGTGCTCTCTGACACAGGCCATACCATTTACAACCCCACAAAAATCCAAATGGATCATTTAAAATTGAGAGAACACCAACAAAGGTCACCAAGAACTATGCCTAAAAAGGTCACCTAAAGGTCACCAGACTAGTGACTCTACCCCAAGGTCACCAGGAACTAGGCCATGGGTCAGCAATTCCAGAAACAAGGTCATTAGATTTCCTACCCAAGGAACAGCCTGTGTATAACCACAAGAATGGGAAGGTATCTTATCTCAGGGTGGGGCATTTGTTCTGAGCAGCCCACTAACCTTGTAGTAGAACCATTCCACAGCACAGAAATTACCCAACATTCCTGAGACCTATAGATAGCTCACCCAATGTTAGTTATGTTAGCTAGCCAATCACTTTGTAAAAAGCTTACCCTTGCTGAATGTCACCCAATCCTGTAACTATTAAATTGGAACTTCCTTGTCTTTTCTCAAACCCAAATCAAAACCCTGACATGAGGCTGCTGTGTGTACACAGTCTCTTACACCACAGGCATCATATTTGGGTCTCTAACAAAGTAATGAAATACAGTAAATAGTACTAATAATGTTAATGACTAAAATAAAAGTAACAGAGTGCATTTTACAATGATCTCAGATGCTCTTTTCAGACAGGACATTTTATCATGAAAATGTTTTCATGAGGCATAACATGCCTGTTAAGCTTAAGCCTTGTTTACAACATTCTCTTGAAAACAAGGTTCAAGATGCATCGTAACATCATAACATCAAATGATGTACAGAGAGTACATAATCACCTTTGCAGATATGGTCTCCTAGGGTATGTATGTAATTATGGTAGGATGCAAAGCCCCGGACACTTTCTGAGAATATGACATCTCATAAAACCTAATGAAAATATAGATTCTTCCCAGAAAATGAACATGTACATAAAACCAACCACATATAAAACAGGTACAGAGTAAATGTCAGGAGAGGGACAAAGTTAAAATAACTAACACCAAATAAGTATCACTGTTGCTGTATCTGGAATTTCTATCTTGTTTGGAAGGCAGAGACAGGAAGACTGTTAACCCCTGTATTTAAGGCAGGGTATCTGCATAAAGAAAAGCAATGTTTCCCTTCTCCTGTTCCTTTTTTTCTCCTCCCCTTCCTCCTCCTTCCTTACCTCCTATATGTTAAGCAAATGTTCTACCTCTGATTTGTATTCCTACCTTCTGTACAAAATAGGCAGAAACAGATAGTCTTTGGATATAATAAAGCCAGATGCTAAACCTCACTAAAGCTTAAAGGAAGTAACTTGTTATGGGATAAATTAAAGAGAACACAGAGAAGGCAACAGGCATAGAGGAGGCTATCCTAGTAACAGCAGTAACAGAACAAGATAAAAAGACTCCAGGAAAAGTTTTTTACAGATGGCACAATGGCTGGCATTAACAAATAAATTGCTACATGCTTCCATCCTTTAGGTGGGAATTCTGTATTACTATCAGATTATGAAGACTTTGTTAAAGGAATTTACTGTTTAAAAGGTTAATTGTCCTTCCACAGATAGTTACTGTGAATTAGGTACCCAATACTGTGCTAAGTCCTGAACATACAAAAATGATTGATGTAAACACCAATCTTTCTCTATAAGCTTACAGTCTTGTGGGGTAATCCACCATAAACAAACCTATAGACCATGCATAGAAATGTATACATCACTATAAATTCCACTATGAAACCTAAAGTATAGCAAGAGGTACCTAACACCCCAGAAAAGATAAAGAACATACATATTCAAAGGCTGAGAGATGAGAACGTTTTAGTTCAGTAGGTGAAATGAAAGAAGGTGAATTTGTTTTCAGTATACTAGAGAAGAAGAAAGGAATGATGATGATCATGATGATGATGATAATGATAATAATAAAAGATTAAAGAAGGATGGTAGCCATCCCTCTCTGCTGCTGCTGTTTTTTTCATCCTTGCACCCTCTCATGTGACTCTATGCCCTCTAGTGGTGATGGGAGGCAACTTCTCCATCATTTCTCTCTGGAACTGTTGATGGTTTAATCAGCAGAGCCTGCAGGGCTGGTGGTCCCCAGGGAGAGCCCAGGATGGGGAGGTTCTGTCAGGGTGACTCCAGGAAGTGACCACGCTTCCTCAGGCCGGTTCTGGATGGAACTCGGAACCCCGGTTGCCAGGTAACGGAGGCCAGCAGCAGCAACAGCAGCCTGGACAGACCAGCCGGTCCAGAGGAGCTGGAGAGATGAGTCTGTTCTGCTTCCAGACGTCCAGGGGCTCAGGTCTCAGAGAAGACAGCGGTGGTCGCCTATGCCGCTGCTGGAGACACGTGATGCTCACCCTGACACGTTTCTGGCCTGTTCCTCCCTGGGAGACCAAGGTAACCAGGGCCGCCCTGCAGCAGGGAAGCTTTCTGGTCCACCCCACCCCCCATCCACCATGGTCGCAGCCTGGGAAAGTGTTCCTGTTGGGACACTGAGGGATGCTTATCATGTTCGCTTCCCGCTTCTGTGTAGGGAAAGGGGTCGTTAGTGCCCCTGGGGGTTTGCACACTTAGAGCCTCCCTCCTGCCCTGGTCTTACCTCATAGCGAAAAGGAGTGAGCCTTCCTGCATGGCATCCCCATGCTCAGCAATGATGGCTTGGACTATGTGGAGCAGATGATTCCCTATTTGCCCGCGGCTGTGCAGAGGGAAGACAGGGTATCCCTCTGCTTCTTTCTGGCCCTTTATCCAAAGTTTGCCATTATTTGGATGGTTCTGGACCTGATCCTGAAAATGTAGGAGAGCAACAGCAGCCTGGACAGACCAGCCAGGGATCTAGACAGCCCTCAGATCTTCTCCTGCTGTTTCCCTGTGCCCTCACATAACTGGACGTCTGAGTCCCAGCAGCCTGGGACTCAGACTTTAAGGCCTGGCCCCTTAAAGTGGCATGGCCAAGCATGGGATATTGGGGCAGGGGTGGGGCTCTAACAGGTGCCATTCCCCTTCCCCAGGGAGTGTCACACACTACCCTTTCTCACGCCCTGATCGTCCTTTCCCTGTTTGTGTAAAGGATTCTGGACCCCATATGCAGTGTTTGTTATGGATGGAACCCCCAGTACCCTCAAACCCCTCCCTGGGAAGATTCTAATAGTTCCTTCTAGATGTCTGGGTGGGTTGGGGACACGGGGCCTTAAGGGTGACACCCCCGTGAACTGTCACAGGTATAAATCCTTCAGGCCCGACTGTGAGGAGGATTAGCAGACAAAGACATGAGTGGGCTTGGGGTGGAGGGGGAGGTGAGAGGGGAGCGTTGTTTGGGGCGGCCAGGGTTGAAGACCAAGCCTTTGGGGTTCTCTCCCTAGGGACTGTCCCCAGGACCTTGCCTGCTGGTAGAGGACAGAGGTTTCCCACAGGGCTCATGGGTTTTGAGCAGCAGAGGGAGGGACAGGAGCGGAAGGGCCTTGGGGGACACCCATGCCCTGCCCCGCAGCCCTGAAGTGAGGCCAGGCTCCCATCACCATGTCCGTCTTCCCTGCTCTTACCCACAGGGCCATCTTATCATTCTTGTCCCAGTGGCTGCAGAAATTCCCCCAGTTTTTCTGTGGGGCCCCGGACCTGGCCATCATGAGGTGGCTGCTAGACTATGCCAGGATCCATGAGTCCACTGAAGAGTTGGGCTGCAAATCTGGGGAGATCCTCTGGGCAATGGATAAGCCCGGGATAAGCTGAAGTCCGAGGAGGAGGAGAAGAAGGAGGATGATTAGGAAGAGGGTGTGGACCCGGGGGAGGTGCCTGGTGAGCCAGCAGCTGATTCCAGCCCCGTGTCCCACAGGGGAAGTGTCCTGAAGCTCTGGCCAATGAAGTAGAACGGGATATCTGTCAGCTTGACCATTCTGCGTGTAGGAGAGGGGACTGTGCTTTCCCTGGTATGGAGAGGCCATCTTGGGCTAGCTCACCCCATTCTGTGTGCCTTCAGGCTGCTTCCCTATCCCAGATGACAGCTCACCCCTCTCTGTGCTCAGATCTTGGGCTACTTGGGGCCTCAACTGCAGAGCTGCCCATGCAAGAGGCCTTGGTGGTGCAGGAGAAACGGAGCCTGGGTTCGGGGGCAGATGCTAAGCTCCAAGAGGAAGCTGAGCTCTTGGATCCCATGGCTGTGGGACTCACAGTCTTGCCAGAAGCTGGACCAGTGCAATCTCTGGCTTTAGCATCCGAGGACACACAGGCCCTTGTGGACCTGGCGGATGAGCTACTGTTTCTCCCCACTGTGGTGCACTTGGGGACACCCGATCCCCTGTCCTCGCTGCCCGAGGTAGACATATAGGTGGTACAATCACTGGCTGAGCTGCACCCAGTGCCTGCTCCCCTTAGAGAAAAGATTCCCTTTATTTTGTATATTTTAAATTGCTGTTTTTCACTGTTGCATTATTGTTGTTGGTTTCACATTATTATTAAAAAGGTGTTGCTTACTCAACTTAAGTGATGTATTCGGAGATAGCGCCTTCCCATCTGCCCACAGTAGGTGGAGCCATTCCTGGGCTGTGGTCCTTGATGAGCCAAGGGGTATGGAGCCTGTTTTTTGTTGAGAGTTTCCTGAGAGTTGGGAATGTACATCCATCCATAGAAGATGCTGCCAGGTGTGTAGTTGGTGTCCAGGGGGTCTACTGGGATAGATTGAGTCCCAGAAAAAAAAAGCCCAACAGGGCAAGTGCTTGACAGCAGACTTTTGGGGCCACAGCTGGGCCAAGAGCTAGGCTCTGAGGACCAGGACCAGGAACAGTACCAGGACCCAGCTCTGTGGGCACTCCCTGCGGGGGAAAACCTATAGTTTGAGATACAGAGTACATTTTGGGGGATCATTTAAATCCATGATATTTCTACATAGCCATGCCTGTTTTGGAACTCAATCTTTGGAGCTGGGAATGGTGGCATATACCTGTAATCCCAACACTCAGGGAAGAAGAGACCTGAATTTGAGGCTAGCCAGGTCTACAATGTGAGTCTAGGCCAACCAAGGCTACACAAGGAAATTCTGTCTAAAAACAAACAAATGAATGAATGAATGCACAAATACAAAAGAGAACTCACTCTGTGGATCAAGCTGACCACCGTCTCAGAACTGGACTCCCAGGTCTAGCATGAAAGGGATGCACCTTTGAGGCAAGCTAAGATATTTTAATGACCTATTCTTGAATCAAGGAATGAAAGGAAAAAAAAATAAGATGTACAAAGGTACCATTTTTCTTTTAATGAATGGTAGTAAGTCTTCAAATTCTACATTTATTGACAATTGCAAATCATTTCTGATGTTGTCAATAAGTGAGTTTTCTCCTTTGCTTTAATTTTATACATTGAAAAATGTTTGAGTATGTACGTTCCAGTGAGAGGACAACTTATTGCCTTTTACTATCTGTTTACATCTCACTTATGAGTTTTTGACATGAAACCAAAAGTCTTTTGACCAGTGAAAAAAATGGTCATTATTTAAATTTACAAATTATTTATTTATGTACTGGTGTGTGAATTTGCATATACAAAGGCCCAAGTATAGAAATATTAGAAAAATTCTATAGGAGTAATATGGGCTACCCAGAAATTGAGCTCAAATCATCAGGCTTAGAAACAACCAACTATGCCCACTGAGACAATTCTCTGACATTCACTGGTAGATCTGACACAGTGTTATGAACAAGTCTTTGCTCCTAAGAATGAACTAACACATTCCAAAAAAAAAAAGACAGCATTATATCATTTTAATTTGGACATAACATTTATTATTCCTTATATGACAATAGGTTTATAATCTGGATAGAAGACAATATTTTACTGATGTAATATTTCAATAAAGTTTATTTGAGTATCAATGAACTCAGTGGGGAATGACTGTGGTAAGCAAAACTGTCAACATGACTTTGAACATCATATAACAATGACCAAAATAAACCCCACAAAGCTGTCACCAAGTCTTCACACATCTGTCATGGCCTAAGAACCCATAGTAACATTACACACACAAAACATGCTTTTTGAAATAAATATCTTTGCTGTTACATTATTTAGCTCCTCTAGATAATTCTCTCAGAAGGCAGTACTTCAACATTATGTGTCGTGTAGTAAATAATGGAACCATGAAGAATGGAACATTAAACAGGTCATACATACATATAGATATACATACATATAGTCATACATACCTACATACACACTATTAAGCATTTTGACATTAACGTTGGTAAAAATAGAACACATTGGGGGAACATCTTCCACCCGTGGATTCGTACTGAGAAGGCTGACATATGATAATGGAGCTTTGCCTAATTACTGACATCCAAATCAGGCTTGAAAAAAAAAAAAAACACATCTTAAAGGTATTTGTGAAAATGAAAAACAAAAGCACCACACTTTCTCAGAGACCCTTCCTTGAAAAGCAGGATCACACCCTACCTGATATAAATAAGCAATGGATCACATAGATGATGGAGATCCCATTCTATACTTTGCATCAGAAAAATACTTATCACCAAGTGTTATTAGATGCACTAGATCAACAGCAGCCACAGAAAGAATATCAGAATGACCTAATAAACTTCTGTGATTGGATTTGATACACATACAGCAAACTTCAATAGCTATTCCATTGTTTCAAAATATAGAACACAACCACATTTGGTGACCTCCTCCATTACATTATAAGTGAACATGGTAAATAATTTACTTCATCCAAGGCCATGTTTCTTTTCATGATTAGATTCTTAGGGTGTACAGATATTAGCACATTTATCCTATATTATATGTCTAATACCCACTTATGAGTGAGTATATACCCTGTGTGTCTTTCTGCTTCTAGGATACCTCACTCAGGATCATCTTTTCTAGATCCCACTATTTGCCTGCCAATTTCATGATTTCCTTATTTTTAAATGCTGAGTAGTATTCCCTTGTGTAAATGTACCACAATTTCTATATCCACTCCTTAACTGAGTGGCGCCTGGGTGTTTCCAGCTTCTGCCTATTACAAATAAAGCAGCTACAAACATGGTCAAGCAAATGTCCTTCTTGTACACTAGATCAAATTTTGGATATATGCCTAGGAGTGATATAGCTGGATCTTGAGGTAACACTCTTCCTAATTTTCTGAGAAATTACCACATTGATTTCCAAAGTGGTTGTACAAGTTTACAATACCACCAGAAGTGGAGGAGTGTTCCCCTTTCCGCACATCCTCTCCAGCATGTGTTGTCATTTGAGTTTTTGATGTTTTCCATTCTGATAGGTGTAATGTGATATCCTGGGTTCATTTTGATTTGTATTTCCCTGATGACTAAGGAAGACTTTTGAGAGGGGCAGGAGTTCCACAAGGAGAGCAACAGATGAAAAAATACTGGGCACAGGAGTATTTTGGGGGGCTGATACTCCAACCAAAGACCATGCATGAAGATAACCTTGAACCTCTTCAACTCCTGACTAGATATATTCCAAGGCAGCTCAGTCTCCAAGTGTATTTCTTAGTAATGGGAACAGGAACTGTCTCTGATATGAACTCAGTGTCTGGCTCTTTGGTCACCTCCCCTTGATGGGGGAGCAGGCCACAGAGAAGGACAATGCAGCCAGTTCTGATGATATCTCATAGGCTAGGGTCAGATGGAAGTGGAGGAGGACCTCCCCTATCAGTGAACTTGGGGACAGAAATGGGAGAAAGTTAGGAGGTTGAGTAAAGGAGGGGATGAAGGATGCAGCCACAGCGTGGATACAATGTAAATAAACTGTAATTTACAAAAACATAAATTTTTAAAAAGTGAAAAAAGAAACAACCTTCAGATACTAGAAGATTTTTGTTTACATCCCTGGATGTTGTTTTTTGAGAAAGAGATTTTCTGTATGGCCTTGACTGACCTGTCATGCCTTCTAGACCAGGCAGGCCTTTAACTAACACAGATAAATTTCCCTCTGTCAGTCATAGTGCTAGTATTAGAGGCATGTGCCAACAGTCCAGGCTTTGATTTTTTTAAATTTAATTTAATGTTTTATTTTTGCGACATGGTGTCTCAGTGCATCATTGCCAATCCAGGAATCTCTTTGTAAACCAGGCTGACTTTGAACTCACAGAGACCTACCTTCATCTGCCTCTCAAGTGCTGGGACTACAGATGTGTGTCATCATGCCTGACAAGACTTTCTTATAGCCTAGTCACACTATGTGATTTCAGACATATCTAGCCACACATCTAGCCTGTTTTTTTAGACAATGTTTCTCTCTAGCCGTGCATGTCCTGGATTTGCTTTGTAGACCAGGGTGACACTGAATTTACACAGCAGTATGCTCGTGTCTCCTGGAGAGACGGGATTAGAGATATGTGCCACAAAGCCTGGCTCAGATTTTTTTATTTCAATCATATATCTATATGATTAAAACATAAATTGAAACATATACATATGATTAAAACAAAATGTATATATTAATATATAACATATTTATTAAATATATTGGTTTATATTACTATATTTAGTGAGAATATATTAATTATACATATGAATATTTTGGTATTTTGAGAGAGGGTTTCTCCTTTAAGCCCTGGCTATCTTGGACTAGATCTGTAGACCAGCCTGACCTTGAACTCACAGAGACTGGCCTGCTTCTGCCTGGCAGAGTGCTGGGATTAAAGGCCTATGCAAACTCTTAGTATTTAGGCACCTGCTTCTGGCTTTCCTAGCAACCTGTGATGTCATTATGTGTCGACAGCCAGGAAGGGCAGGCATGGTTACTTTGCTCCTTAAAAGAATCTTCCTGCCCAATTTGTCTCTCTCTTGGCCTCTCTTGTTCTCTTGCTATTGCCTTCTTGTCCTCTCCCCCTTCTCTGTTGGGGTGCCCCCTTCTCTCTCTTCCCCTATCATGTCCCATTCTCTCCTTCTCTGTCACTCTTCATCTCCATCTGAGAGCCCACCTGACAATGCAAACAACTGTAAAAGAAAAACAGCTATGACTATTCCCATCCTTGAATTAAAGCCAGAGGCACATAGCTCTTGAACGGTAGGATGAACTGCTCTGAGATAGCCTTGAATTTAAGCCAGAGGCAGATAGCTCTCAAAGGGCAGGATGAACTGCTCTAAGATAGTTTTTTTTTTTTTTTTTTAAATAAGGGCAGGGTGAATTGTTTTGAGAAAACTCACAAATGGCCAAAAACTGCAAACAACTAGCTGTAAACTATCTTCATGCTATTCTTGCTGACCAATCAATGTATAGAGCAAAAGTGGCCAGATTTTTAAGTATAAAACCCTGTGCTTTGCATGCTCGGGGTCATCTCCTGTCTTTAGTGGGGCAACCCTATCACGATTTGAATAAAACTCTTGCTTTTGCACCAAGTTGTGGTCAGTAAGTGTTCCTTGGAAGGGCACAATCCTGAGCTCCTGAGCATTGAGACTCCAGGTCTTACAACGTGAAACTAGAAAGCTTTTGCAATCCATTCCTTAATGATGAAGCAGCTTATAAAATGGGAAACATCTTTACCAGCTACGCAACAGACAGGTTTATATGTAGAGCATTCAAAGAAGTCATGAAATGTAAACATGAAGAAACAAACAAACAATCTAGAAAAGATCATCCAGAGTGAGGTATCCCGGAATCAGAAAGACATACACGGTATACACTCACTTTTAAGTGGATGCTAGACCTATAAGATAGGATAAACATACTAAAATCTGTACACCTAAAGAAGATAAATGAGAAAGAGGACATGGATTAAGATGATCAATCCTCACTTAGAAAGACAAATGGGATGGACATAGGAGAAAACAACAGGACAGAAGCTTACCACAGAGGACCTGTGAAAGATTCTACCTAGCAGTGTATCAAAGTAGATGCTGAGACTCATAAGCAAACCTTGGGCAGAGCACAGGGACTCATATGAAAGAAGGCGGAGTTAGTACGACCTGGAGAGGACAGGAACTCCACAAGGACCAAATATATCAGAGCACAGGGGTCTTTTATGAGACTGTATCTCCAACCAAGGACCATGTATGCATAGAACCCAGCACCCCTGCTCAAATGTATTTCATCTTAGCTCTGCATCCAATTGGTTACCCTACTAAGTGGAACAAGGACTATTTCGGACATGAACTCAATGGCTGGCTCATTGACCTCTCCCCCACCCCCAAGGAAAGATCAGACTTGCTAGGCCACAGAGGAGGACATTGCAGCCAGTCCTGATGATACCTGATAAGCAAGGGTCAGTTGGAACAGGAGGAGGCCCTCCCCTATCAGCGGACTTGGAAAGGGGTAGGGAGGAGATGAGGGAAGGAAGGTGGGATAGGGAGGTGATGAGGAACTGGGCTACAGCTGGGATACAAAGTTAACAAGCTGTATCTAATATTAAAAATAAAAATTAAAAAAGTGGGACATAAAACAAAGTTGTAAAGATGAAACACAAAATGCTGACAGATTTCTTTTGTTTGAAGACAGGATATTTCTGAATAATTTTGGCTGTCCCGGACTCTCTTTATAGAACAGCCTGTGCTTGAACTCACAGAGATCCACCTACCTTAAACTTCCTGAGTGCTAGAAATACAGATGATCACCAACAGCCTGAGCTGCTGACAGTTTATTTTGTTTTAGCATTTTATTTTTGTTGTTGTTTCATGCACTACATCCCAACTGCAGTTTCCTCTTCCTCCACTCCTCCCAGCCACAATCTATCCACCTCTACTCTGCCCACCTCACATCGCCTTCAGATCCACTGCTTCTTTATTTTCAATGAAAAAAAAAATCTGATGGCCTAACAAGTTACAAAAAGACTAGGAATAATCCCTCACATCAGAGTTGGTCAAAGCAATACACGAGGAGAGAAAGTATAGGGAGAGCAGGAAAAAGAGTTAGAGACACCCCCGTTCTCACTGTTGGAAGTCCCTCAGCGACATGAGGATAATAATCATAAGGTATATGCCAACAATCTAGGTCACAAGACTCATAGCATGTTTATGTTTTTGTCCTTCAGACTCTGTGATCCCCTATGAGCCCAATTGACTCAGTGGGCCATGCTCTTGTTGTGTCCTTGATATCTCTGGTTCCTACAATACGTATTACCTCATTTCTGGGGTTCCCCTGGATACATCATTGTCTTTGGCTATGGGTCTCTGCATCTGTTCCCATCAGACACTGGGTGATGTCTCTCTGATGACAACTGGGCTAGGCACTCATCTATGATTATAGCAGAGTATCTTTCATTGACATATGTTGCCTGTCATGTTTACAGATATCGTGTGTCTCTAGGCTATCTTGACTCTGGTTCATGGTCATCCAGGCAGTGTCAGGCATGGACTTCCTCTCATGGTGTGGGCCTCAATGTATTTTCTGCAGTGTATTTCATATTATTAGGTTGGGGATTTCCTTCTAGTATCTTCTGTAGGGCTGGATGGCTGCATATATACTGGGTATAGTAGTCTGGGTTGGCATCGGCGGTCTCTTAGTGTCTGCATGATATCCATCCAAACCCTTCTGGCTTTTATAATCTCTGCTGTGAATTCTAGTGTGATTCTGATAGGTCTACTTATTATTTGAATGATGTTTTGGTATTAGCAGTGTCATGCATAGAACAGTTAATTTTCATGATGTCATCCCCATATAAAATAGAATCTCCATAACATAAGAAAATGAAAAATGAACACACTTTAATGTGTGTTGAGGGAATTAAGACAAAGAAGGGACTAATTTGAGGTAAAAATAAACTATATATAAATGCTGCAAAAAAAATAAAATACTTGTAATTCAATTATGATATTTTAGAACATAACTACATCAGAAAATTTAATTCCTAGTCCATCAATATACCCAAAAAGTTATGTAGCATTTTGACTTTGCATGATGATGAATATTTTTTTCTATAACTCCTCATATGTCAGTTACTATTGTTTAAGTGATTTCTGAATGAATTACATGACATTATTCAAAGCAGAAAATTTGGTAGTTCTAGGTGAAAGATGATTATATGCATAGTTTATTTTCCCTCTAACACTCTCTTTATAGGAAAGGATTTATGAGAATGATTTACAATCTGGGAGTCAATTAATTCAACAGTGGATGGCTAAAAATGGAAAATCGAGGAATCTATCAGTGGCTTAGTCCATGAGGCTGGTTGGCGCAACGCACCTTCAAATACACTGAAATCCTCAAGACGAAGGTTCATATCTCCTCTTTACATTAACTTCCAAATGAAAAGAATAACCAGGTCATAGCAATGCCTAAGAATAATTTAATGACGCAGAGTACAAAAGCAGACAAATTACATATTTATCCTGATCATAATTGAAGCTAACATGATATACCTGTCCTTCAAAAACCATCCAGGTTAGAAACAACTCTGCATCGCCGTTGAGCCACTCTACAACACACCTCCCTCATAGGGCAACCCACATTGAGCACAAGGATTCACCTCCCTCCTGCTACGTGTGTGCAGGGTCCCTAGGCCCAGACCAAGCATGCTCCTTATGTGATGGCTCAGTCTCTGCAAGCCCCCTGGGGGCTGAGTCAGCTGTTTCTGTTGGTCTTCTTGTGAGGTTCCTCACACCTCCAGGGCATTCCATCTTTTCCCCAACACTTACTCAGGATCCCTAGAGCTCTGCACCTTTCTTAGGTGCAAGTCTGAGCATCTGTCCAAGCTCATTTCTGGCTGGAGTCTCTGAGACAATGGTCAGGTTAGGGTCCAGGCAACGGGGTTTTACAGTCCCAATACTGGGCGTTCCCAATGGGGTCAAATATCGTCCAACAGAGCCTGATATTCTTCTCCTGTGAGAGGAGCCTCAAGTGTTGGTTTGATCTGCTCCCATGGTACATCTGGGTCCAGAGAAGCTGGTCCCTGTTCCTCTTCCACTGTTCTCACCTGTTGCTCCAGGAAGAGCTGGACAGGGCAGGAGTCGCTGGATTCTGGGTAGGCCTCTGTGAAGAAGGTGAGCTCGGGTCTTGACATCAACGCTTCTGCACACTGGCCTCCTGCAGAACCCGATGTCAACAAGCTGTCCCGGGAAGCCTCCTGCTCAATGCAACACGATGCTCCAGGAGCCCTTTCTGGGCCAGGAGAGGCAGGCAGGTCCTCACCTTTAGCTGTGCTGCCTCCAGCGCGGCCTTTCTGCCTGGCCTTTCTGTTCTGGAACCATATGTGGACGGTGTCCTCAGGCAAACCTGTGCTCAGTGCCAGTTGCACCCTCGTGGCATAGTCTGGAGATGGAGAGATCTCAAAAGCTTGCACTAGCATGCTGATCTGTGCTGGACTAAGCCGCGTTCGAGGCCTTCTCCGTTCTGAGGGCAGGCCTCTTGCTTGTTGTACCCTGGCGACAAGCTTTTCAGGAGGCTGTTGGGAGGCTTCATGGCTGGAGCCTGCGGTGGTCTGCTTTGAGGTCTTCTTCCTCGACATGCCAGTTCTAGTTCTGCGGTTTTGAAACCACACGCGGATGGAGGACTCTGGAACTCCGAATTCCCTGGCCAGTTCCTGCCTGGTCCTGAAGCTCGGGTAAGGTGTCTTGGCGAAAACTGAGAACAAGACTTCCTTCTGCTTGGCCTGCCAAACAGTCTTTTGACGCCGGGATGTCTTTGCCGTGCTGCAGCCACCCACATCTGCCTGATCTTCCATCCTGCCAAGGACACTTTGACAGGAGTTCTTCCTCTCCAGTGTGTACTCACAATAACACCCAGGATAGTGCAGACTATGGCAAATGCGTAAAGGCATCTGCTGCTCACCCTTAAATACCGACCTAAGGCCCCACCCACTCCCTTGAGGCCTCCAATTACAGGCCAAACCGTGGAACGCTCTTCTGCTTCCAAACTGTGAAACCCTTCCTTCCTCCTGCGAATTTTCCCATATCCCACCCTAAAGCAGCCTTTCCAGAAACAGTTGACCTTGCATTCTACCCAAATTCCACTGCTTAGCTCACAGTACGCACCTGTGTTGGCCCACAAGGAGTTTGCGGGCAGAGTCTAAGGCATGGCTTCTGATGATCGGGCAAGGAGAAGAAGCATAAGCCAGGAGCAGTCTTTGCCTACTTTAACAAGGTCATTCATTCAGCTCTGCCTGATGCTCAAGGAGGAACGTGGCTAGAACAGATCTTGCACTCTGTGTGTGCCCTCTGCCTTAAGTTCCTTTGAGCTCCAGTCTCCCGGTGTATGATTTCAACAATCTAAATATGGTTAGGACCCTGCAAGTCTAAGCATTTGGGCAAAGAGTAGACTCATCCTGCAGAAAGACTCCTGGAATGATTTCTGAATTTCTCCTTCAGTGGCAGGCCACAGAAGGTGTCAAGTTCCCTCTTGGATCGTCTGGTTCCACCTATTTAATCCGCCATACACTTTGTCCTACTGGAGAAATTTTACAGATTCATAGAAACTGTATGAAACTTCAGAAGCACACAGTGTGGATCCCAAGACTTTTGGGAGAGGATACTGAAGTCATTTCCTTCATTTCAAGGAACAACGTTTGTTGCTGCCATTAATTTGGATCTCTGATCATTAGGCAGTGTTTTCCAGAACACACAATTTACGGTACTGCCAAATGTGCCTGTTGTTCTTCAGGGTGTGGCTTTGCCCTAGATGGAGGAGAACAGTAACAGCTGAGCAGTTCTACCCCTGCCTTATTTTTGCATCTCCTGTTTTACATGTGCCATAATTTTAACTTTTTTCTTGCAGTCCCCATCGACAGTACCTGGGTGTACAATAGATCCTGTAGAAGTTATTCTGCTTCTTCCAGAGATCCTCTTTACCATCCCTGAAGACACAGGTCCATAAACAGCTGTATTTCCTTTGTAATATAGAAACCTTGCGGATAGGGTCAGAGGTTTATCTGCAGCCAGATGCAAAGCTGTGCTGCTGCATGCAGTGGTGTGTATCAAATCTGAAATCCTCAGTTGAGATTTTCCTACCTGCCTAGTACCACATGGCTGCCTGATGGGAGACAGCTCGTATTATTGCATGAGGGGTGTAAGCCTGACAGGCCCCTCTGTTTGTTTACTGATGGCAAGAGGTTAGCCTGTATGTCCCTCTCGGTGCTGTGATCCCTACACCAGTGCTTTCCCTTGCCACAGCTGCCATGAAGCCCCGGGAACCTTTGCATTAACTTGGAGCCAGAATCTGCTTGTTCCTTTCTGTGAATAAAGGGACCACTTGCCTCTGTGTTAACACACCTCCTATTTTGAGTTCTAGTGATTTTAACCTCTTTTTTTTTTTTTTTTTTTTTTTTTTTTCTAAATTCCCGGATTCACCCAAAATAGCACACCGGGTGATTTGAGAACTGGGAACTCTAGCTGTAGCTTGTCTTGTGAGGTCGGCATGATGCTCCTGAGAGCCAAAAGCAGTGTCTCTCTTAATCATTCATTTCTTGGGGCTGCTCCTCCTCTTCATGCTCTAAATGCTCTCCTACATGTGATATTTACAGTATCATGCGCCAAGAATGGCATCAGTGCTTATCTAGTGTCAGTCTGGTACTGCCCTCTTGAGAGCTTAACCCAATCTCTGTATGAAGTTGGTGAACAGTCTTCTCCAGGGCCTTGAATTACCTTAGTGAATGAGGCAGTTGTTTTGCACAGGCTCCTTAACAGATCCCTGCACTCTTAAACCTGCAAGATGAGATTATTCAGTGAATTCATCATCAGAACAAATGAGGGACCACCTGGGAATGAGAAAAATAACTGTGATTATTTGAATTGAAGCCAGGTGCAGATAGCTTTTGAAGGGTGGTGTGAACTGTTCTGAGAAACAATCAGCTGTAAAGTATAGAGCAAAAGTGATCTGATTTTCAGGCATAAAAACCCTGTGTTTTGCATTTTCAGGGTCATGTCCTGTCTTTGGAGGTGCAACCCTATCTCAACAGCAATAAAACCTTTTGCTATTGCATCGAGTTGTGGTCTGTGAGTGTTCCTGTGAAGGGTGTAATCCTGAGCTCCTGAGCAGTGAGACTCCAGGTCTTACATTTTGGTGCATTGCCCAGAAAACAGACCTCAACAGACTGGGCTCAGAGGTCGAGCTCGGAACATGTTAGTCTGATTTCTGGTATACCACTGTTTCTCTTTAGTCACCTATCTGGACCTTTTTGGTCGTCTTCTCAGTCACTGCGATAGACAGACTTGTCAGAATATCGGTTGACTGGGAACTGGAGGATGCTCCAGATTCCATTTGGGGAGGCTAGGTCTGGGATGGTCTTCCTCCCATCTGTTTCTCTTCAGAGACAGCCACCATGAGGCAGCCTCTCAATCAGAATTCTGTGGTACCACCCTTAAGGGTGTCCTTGTCAAATTGCCTGTCTTGTCTTGGAAGCTTTTGCAATCCATTCCTTAATGATGAAGCAGCTTATAAAATGGGAAATATCTTTACCAGCTACGCAACAGACAGGTTTATATGTAGACCATTCAAAGAAGTCATGAAATGTAAACATGAAGAAACAAACAAACAATCTAGAAAAGATCATCCAGAGTGAGGTATCCCGGAATCAGAAAGACATACATGGTATACACTCACTTTTAAGTGGATGCTAGACCTATAAGATAGGATAAACATACTAAAATCTGTACACCTAAAGAAGACAAATGAGAAAGAGGACACGGATTAAGATGATCAATCCTCACTTAGAAAGACAAATGGGATGGACATAGGAGAAAACAACAGGACAGAAGCTTACCACAGAGGACCTGTGAAAGATTCTACCTAGCAGTGTATCAAAGTAGAGGCTGAGACTCATAAGCAAACCTTGGGCAGAGCACAGGGAATCATGTGAAAGAAGGCGGAGTTAGTACGACCTGGAGAGGACAGGAACTCCAAAAGGACCAAATATATCAGGGTACAGGGTCTTTTATGAGACTGTTTCTCCAACCAATGACCATGTATGCATATAACCTATCATCCCTGCTCAAATGTAGTCCATGTGAGCTCTGTATCCAAGTGGGTACCATACTAAGTGGAACAGGGACTATTTCAGACATGAACACAATGGCTGGCTCTTGACCTTCCCCCTCCCAAGGGAGAATCAGACTTGCTAGGCCCCAGAGGAGGATATTGCCACCAGTCCTGATGATACCTGATAAGCTAGGGTCAGTTGGAACAGGAGGAGGCCCTCCCCTAACAGTAGACGTGGAAAGGGGTAGGGAGGAGATGAGGGAAGGGGGTGGGATAGGGAGGGAATGAGGGACTGGGATATAGCTGGGTTACAAAGTTAATAAACTGTATCTAATATTAAAAAATAAAAAGTGGGACATATAACAAAGTTCCTAAAGATGAAACACAAAATGTTGACAGTTTTTTTGTTTCTTTGAAAACAGATTTTTTTTCTGAACAATTTTCCTGTCCCAGGCTCTCTTTATAGAACAGCCTGTGCTTGAACTCACAGAGATCCACCTTCCTTTAACTTCCTGAGTGCTAGGAATGCAGGTGCTCACCAATAGCCTGAGCTGCTGACAGTTTATTTTGTTTTAGCATTTTATTTTTGTTGTTGTTTCATACACTACATCTGAACTGCAGTTTCCTCTTCCTCCACTCCTCCCAGCCACAATCTATCCACCTCTACTCTGCCCACCTCACATCGCCTTCAGATCCACTGCTTCTTTATTTTCAATGAAAAAAAAATCTGATGGCCTAACAAGTTACAAAAAGACTAGGAATAATCCCTCACATCAGAGTTGGTCAAAGCAATGCACGAGGAGAGAAAGTATAGGGAGAGCAGGAAAAAGAGTGAGAGACACCCCCATTCTCACTGTTGGAAGTCCCTCAGCAACATCAGGATAATGATCCTAAGGTGTATGCTAACAACCTAGCTCACAAGACTCATAGAATGTTTATGTTTTTGTCCTTCAGACTCTGTGATCCCCTATGAGCCCAATTGACTCAGTGGGCCATGCTCTTGTTGTATCCTTGATATCTCTGGTTCCTACAATACGTATTTCCTCATTTCTGGGGTTCCCCTGGATACATCATTGTGTTTGGCTGTGGGTCTCTGCATCTGCCCCCATCGGATGCCGGGTGATGTCTCTCTGATGACAACTGGGCTAGGCACTCATCTATGATTATAGCAGAGTATCTTTCATTGACATATGTTGTCTGTCATGTTTACAGATATTGTGTGTCTGTAGGCTATCTTGACTATGGTTCATGGCCATCCAGGCAGTGTCAGGCATGGACTTCCTCTCATGGTGTGGGCCTCAATGTATTTTCTGGAGTGAATTTCATATTATTAGGTTGGGGATTTCCTTCTAGTATGTTCTGTAGGGCTGGATGGCTGCATATATACTGGGTATAGTAATCTGGGTTGGCATCGGTGGTCTCTTAGTTTCTGCATGATATCCATCCAAACACTTCTGGATTTTATAATCTCTGCTGAGAATTCTAGTGTGATTCTGATAGGACTACTTATTCGTTGAATGATGTTTTGGTATTAGCAGTGTCGTGCATAGAACAGTTAATTTTCATGATGTCATCCCCATATAAAATAGAATCTCCGTAACCTATGAAAATGAAAAATAAACACACTTTAATGTGTGTAGAGGGAATTAAGACAAAGTAGGGACTAATTTGAGGTAAAAATAAACTATATACAAATGCTACAAAAAATTAAAATTCTTGTAATTCAATTACGATATTTTAAAATATAACTGCATCAGAAAATTTAATTCCTAGTCCATCAATATACCAAAAAATTATGTAGCATTTTGACTTTGCATGATGATGAATATTTTTTCTATAACTCCTCAAATGTCGATTACTGTGGTTTAAGTGATTTCTCAATGAATTACATAACATTATTATAAGCAGAAAATTTGGTACTTCTATGTGAAAGATGATTATAGGCATAGTTTATTTTCCCTCTAACTCTCTCTTTATAGGAAAGGATTTATGAGAATGATTTACAATCTGTGAGTCAATTAATTCAACAGTGGATGGCTAAAAATGGAAAATCGAGGAATCTATCAGTGGCTTAGTCCATGAGGCTGGTTGCCTCAACTCACCTTCATATACACGGAAATCCTCAAGAAGAAGGTTCTATCGTCAATGAAGAAATAGACTTGCTACCAAAGCAAAAGGGAACAGGCAAAGAGTAAAACATTCCTTCTTCTATGTCCTTGTATAGGTTTCCAGTAAGATGAGGCAAAGGTGAGTGGTTGGTTTTGCAGTATGAAGATACAGATTAAAGGTGTGATTTTCAGCCTTACAGATTCAGAAGAGAAGTAGAGAAGACTACTTCAAAAAAGGAAGAGTACTTCACAATTGTGTCCGTAATTTGGGTGTTTTGCTTAATTCCACATGCAGTCAAGTTAAAAACCAAGACTCATGATCACACCTCTTTTCAGCTTGAAAGATAATCCTATCTCCTCTTTACGTTAATTTCCAAATGAAAAGAATAACCAGGTCATAGCAAGGCCTAAAAATCATTTAATGACGCAGAGTACAATAGCAGACAAATTCCATATTTATCCTGATCATCATTGAAGCTAACATGATAGAACTGTCCTTCAAAAACCATCCAGGTTAGCAACAACTCGGTATCGCCGTTGAGCCACTCCACAACACATCTCCCTCGTAGGGCAACCCACATTAAGCACAAGGATTCACCTCCCACCTGCTACGCATGTGCAGGGTCCCTAGGTCCAGATCAAGCATGCTCCTTATTTGATGGCTCAGTCTCTGCAAGCCCCTTGGGGGCTGGGTCAGCTGTTTCTGTTGGTCTTCTTGTGAGGTTCCTCACACCTCCAGGGCCTTCCATCTTTTCCCCAACACTTACTCAGGATCCCTAGAGCTCTGCACCTTTCTTAGGTGCAAGTCTGAGCATCTGTCCAAGCTCATTTCTGGCTGGAGTCTCTGAGACAATGGTCAGGTTAGGGTCCAGGCAACGGGGTTATACAGTCCCAATTCTGGGCATTCTCAATGCGGTCAAATATCGTCCAACAGAGCCTGATATTCTTCTTCCGTGAGAGGAGCCTCAAGTGTTGGTTCGATCTGCTCCCATGGTACATCTGGGTCCAGAGCCGCTGGTCCCTGTTCCTCTTCCACTGTTCTCACCTGTTGCTCCAGGAAGAGCTGGACAGGGCAGGAGTCGCTGGATTCTGGGTAGGCCTCTGTGAAGAAGGTGAGCTCGGGTCTTGACATCAACGCTTCTGCACACTGGCCTCCTGCAGAACCCGATGTCAACAAGCTGTCCCGGGAAGCCTCCTCCTCAATGCAACACGATGCTCCAGGAGCCCTTTCTGGGCCAGGAGAGGCAGGCAGGTCCTCACCTTTAGGTGTGCTCCCTCCAGCGTGGCCTTTCTGTCTGGCCTTTCTGTTCTGGAACCATATGTGGACGGTGTCCTCAGGCAAACCTGTACTCAGTGCCAGTTGCACCCTCGTGGCATAGTCTGGAGATGGAGAGATCTCAAAAGCTTGCACTAGTATGCTGATCTGTGCTGGATTAAGCCGCGTTCGAGGCCTTCTCCGTTCTGAGGGCGGGCCTCTTGCTTGTTGTACCCTGGCGACAAGTTTTTCAGGAGGCTGTTGGGAGGCTTCATTGCTGGAGCCTGCGGTGGTCTGCTTTGAGGTCTTCCTCGACATGCCAGTTCTAGTTCTGCGGTTTTGAAACCACACGTGGATGGAGGATTCTGGAACTCCGAATTCCCTGGCCAGTTCCTGCCTGGTCCTGAAGCTCGGGTAAGGTGTCTTGGCGAAAACTGAGAGCAAGACCTCCTTCTGCTTGGCCTGCCAAACAGTCTTTTGACGCCGGGATGTCTTTGTCTTACTGCAGCCACCCACATCTGCCTGATCTTCCATCCTGCCGAGGAAACTTTGACAGGAGTTCTTCCTCTCCAGTGTGTACTGAGAACAACACCCAGGAAAGTGCAGACTATGGCAAATGCGTAAAGGGTTCCGCTGCTCACGCTTAAATACCGACCTGAGGCCCCACCCACTCCCTCGAGGCCTCCAATTACAGGCCAAACCGTGGAACACTCTTCTGCTTCCAAACTGTGAAACCCTTCCTTCCTCCTGTGAATTTTCCCATATCCCACCCTAAAGCAGCCTTTCCAGAAACAGTTGACCTTGCGTTCTACCCAAATTCCACTGCTTAGCTCACAGTACGCACCTGTGTTGGAACACAAGGAGTTTGAGAGGAGAGTCTAAGGCATGGCTTCTGATGATCAGGCAAGGAGAAGAGGCATAAGCCAGGAGCAGTCTTTGCCTACTTTAACAAGGTCATTCATTCAGCTCTGGCTGATGCTCAAGGAGGAACGTGGCTAGAACAGATCTTGCATTCTGCGTGTGCTTCTGCCTTAAGTTCCTTTCGGCTCCAGTCTCCCGGTGTATGATTTCAACAATCTAAATATGGTTAGGACCACAGCAACAACAACAAAACTGCACAAGAATCTGAGTGCCTGGGATGCTTTGGGACATTCAAATCTTTTATCTTAATTCTTGGTTACATAGGAAGCTATTAAGGAATGTGGTTGTTTGAATGAAAATGATCGCTACAGTATCATATGTTTGAAAATCTGGTCCCCATTTGGAGGAACTGTTTTGGAAAAATTAGGAAGTGTGATCTTGTTGAAGAGGTATGTCACTGTGGGTGGGCTTTGAGGTTTTAAAATCCCACATTATTCTCAGTTAGCCCTTTGCCTCATACTTGTAGATCAGGATGTAAGCTCTCAGCCACTCTTCTCTCTGGTGCTCTGCCTGCCATTCCTGTCTGCCACCATGGTCCCTGCCATGATGGTCAGGGAATTACCCTCTGAAACTCTAGGTACCCAACCAACCGTATCTTCTATTAGCAGCTTTGGTCATGATATCTTAGCACAGTGATAGAAAAGTAACTAAGACAAGGGGTTTGAAAACAGGAGAGAAATGCTTTGAGGTACACTTAGCTCAAAGATCCCTTTGTCCTGTAGAATTAATAACAAGATTTCAGGAATTTCAGGCCTCACAGCCTCCCGACCCAGAAGGCAGAACCTACTCGTGGAGTGGAGGAGGGGCTTGCGCGAGGTGCAGTGCAGGCTCAGTGAGCGCCTCCCTTGTCATGCGTGAAGGAAGCGCTGTTGTTATGGCTACAGACGCTGAAGGTAAAAACGCTGAGCTCCTCCCAGGCCTGGTGGGCGGTGGTGGCGAGGGCGGCAACTGGAACCTGCTTCCCTCGGGCGGTCTCAGCTAGTGGACTACTTCATTCTGGTAGGCAGAGACAGGGAGAAGCCAGGTAAGGCTGTGGGGCGGGCGCCGCCTGGGCTCTGCCTCCTCCCCAGGGCTCCGCCTCCACCCCGGGATCCGCCTCCAACCCCGGGATCCGCCTCTGCCCACCCAGGTTCCGCCTCCCCCCCCACCGGGGTTAGGGTTAGGCCCCGGGATCCTCCCTCCACCCCAGGGCTCTGTCCCCATCGTCCCCTCTGCTCTGCCTCTGCCCCAGGGCTCCGCCCCAGGTTCAGCTTCCTCCCTCCTCCCCGGCTCTGCCTCCTTCACCTCCAGGCTCTGCCTCCGCCCTCCGCCAGGCTCCGCCTCCTTCCCTCCCTGGGCTCTGCCCCTGCCCCGCCCTCCTCCAGAGCTCTGCCACTGTCCAGCTGTCCAGCTCCAGTTTCTGACTCTATCTCCCGGCCTCTGCCTCTGTCCCCACTAGGCTCCGCCTCTGCTTCCTCGGCTCCACCTACCTCCTCCCCAGGCTCCGCCTCCACCCCTCGGGCTCCTCCCCCGCCCCGCCCCAGGCTCCGCCTCCATCCCCGGCTCCGCCTCTCTCGTCCCGGGCTATGTCTCCTGCCCCCTCATGCTCTGCCTCCTTTCCCTGGGCTCCCCCGCTCAGCCTCTGAGCTCTGCCTCAGCCCCAGCAGCCATCCAGTGAGCTAGGTGGTGCTAGGCCTGGCATCATCGCGGCTGGGAGGCGGGAAGGAGAGAGTGTTGGGTCCCAAGGTGTAGGAGCGGCAGATCCACAGGTATCAGCCATCAGGGTGCAGCCGAGCCTGGCTGGCTGTGGGCGTTTGTGAGGGACCCCCAGGATGGGGGTCGCGGGCGAGGCCAGGGCGGCCAACCGGGCGCTGGCGGGCTGGGCGGGGGAGAGAGCCTGCCAGCATTCAGACAAGAGCTTCTGTGCTGGCTGCTGGTACCCGGGACTGTGCCCTATAGCCGCCAGGGGTTGGGAGGCGGGAGCACAGTGTGTGGAGTTCCTAGGGATACACTTGTGCCCTGCATCCTGAGGAAGAGTGATGCTGGGGCCAGTCCTCCAGGAATGGAAGTGCAGAGAATCCGGTGCTGCCTCCTGCCTGCCCTGGGGCGGGTGGGGTGGGGAGCTTGGACATCCCAGTCGAATGAATGCCTTAAAAATGTACTTGGAAAGGCTACAGGATCCGTGCACATTTCTAGGAACATTTTTTTCAGGACGTATGTGCCAGCATTCCAGAATGAAATGACACTTCTTAAGTAAAGACAGCCACTGCAGGTGCTCTCTCTCACTTAGATTACCCGTGATTTAATTGTTCTCTTTATTCATCAGAGAATTCTTCATAAGGAACAGTTTGGTAGATACACTGCTGTTTATACTTTGATGGACTTGCACAACCAGGAGTATACAGGGTTCATCAGGGCTTATTTTCCTATTTGTATTTCTTTGGGTTGCTATGTGTAGGTAATCAGGATGTAATAACAAGGTTACTGTAGAGCTGGGAAAGCTCTTTTATTTCAGGGTAATTCCAGTTTTACACTTGCAAGGAATTTTAGCTACCAGCCCAGCAGCCCCTTGTCTCAGGAGGTGCTTAGGTTGTGTTTGGATGATTGTTAGTCGTTGGTAGCACTAGTGTACTAATGTTCTACTCATCTCTTTTTTTATTATTTATTCATCCCTAAGAAATTGTTTAAGAGAAGGGACCCTTCACATTTTTTTTTTTGTTATTACCTAATTGAGGTCATTTAAGAGAATTGCTTGCAGGTCGGTAGGATGGCTGAGCAGATAAAGGCTCTTGCTGGGCAAGCCTGGAGACCTGAGTTTGATCCCTGAATTCCTGAAAAGGTGGAAGGCAAAAATGATTGCACAGAGTTGTCATCTGACCTTCCCATGTGTTCACTAGTATTCATCCTTTACCCACATCATGAACACTCCCCCACACACACACAATAAAAAAAAAGAAGACTGTGGGCTGTATTTAGAGAATCTTCTTGCTGCTCCAAAATGTCATGTCATTTCATTTTTCAGTCTCTTACAGACATAGTCTTACCCAGACTGCCAGTGTGGAGAATCAACTTTGTTTTTAATCTTGTTCAGTTTTTAGTTACATTGTTCTCCTTACAATTTTATTTAGTTTGGTTTTTTTTGAAACAAATTTTCTCTACAGAGACCTGGTTGTCCTGGGCTTCCCTATGTAGACCAGGCTGGTGTTGAACCTACAGAGATCTGCCTTCCTCTGCCTCCCAAGTGCTGGAGTTAAAGACCACGTGCAGCTTCCCCACAAGAATTTTGAAACAATAACAAACTTAAAGATAGTTCCAAATATGTACAGTTAATTGCTGTTTTACTTTGCACATTTTGAGAGGAAGCTGCTGACCTTATGCCCTTATGCCCTGTCACTCAGAATGGTTTAGTGTTGATTTTATACAAACAAGAACTTTGTCTTACATAATGACAGTGCAGTTATCAAATTTGGTAATTCATGCTGACACAGTATTGCATTTAGTTTGGGGTTTTGTTGACAATGTCATTACTCACATAATTGTTGAGGAAGTTGGTACATTTAAGTGTTGTATTGTTTCCTTATCTCTTTAGTCTCTTTCAATATGGAATAGTTCCATCATCTTTTTCATGATCCTGTCACTTTTGATGACTGTTGGTCAGTTGGATTTTGTCTTCATTAATTTATTTATTTGTTCATTTTACATCCCACTCACAACCCCACTCCCTCCTCTACTCCTAGTCCTACCCTCATCCCACTCACCCATTTTTCCCAGATAGTCCCCAACCAACCCACCCTGGCACATCAAGTTACATCAGTATTAAGTACGTCCTCTTTCACTGGGGTAAGACAAGGCAGCCCTGCTAGGAAAATGGGATCCAGAGGGAGCAACAGAGATAGGAGCCCAAGTCAGATACAGCTCCTGATCTAGTTGTTAGGGGACCCACTTGAGGACAAACAGCCCATCAATTTCATATTTGGAGGGGTCCTAGGACTAGTCCAGGCATGTTCTTTTATTGGTGGTTCAGTCTCTATGAGGCCCCATGGTCCCAGGTAAGCTGGCTATGTAAGTCTTGTGGTGTACTACCCCCTCCCAGCTCCCTAAATCTTTCCTCTAACTCTTCCACGAGATTCTCCAAATTCTGCCTAATGTTTGTTTGGCTGTGGGTCTCTGTAACTGTTTCCATTATCTGTTGGATGAAGCCTCTCAGATGATAGTTATGCTAGTACCTTTGTCTACAAGCATATCAGAGTATTATTAATAGTGTCAGAAGTTGAGTCTTTCCCATGGTTTGGGTCTCAAGTTGTGCCAGTCATTGGTTGGCCATTTCCTCAATCTCTGTTCCATCTTTTATTCCTGCATATCTTGTAGGTGACAAATTTGGGTCTAGGGTTTTGTGAGTTGGTTACTGTCCCCCTCCCTCCTCTGGCTAAAGGATGTGTCTACTTCAGTTTCAATATCCCTGCTGCTAGGAGTCTCAGCCAGGGTCACCCCCATATCTTCCCAGGTACCTCCAAATTTCCTGGTCTTCATCTTGTCTCAGAGATGCCTCAACACCAATTTCCCTTCTCTCCTAGCCCTCTTACCCCCATCCCCACTTTACCCACACATGATCCCCCTCCTGTTCCTCTCTTCACCCCCTCCCTCCCACCCACTTCCTCTCTCCCTCCACTTCCCATGTCTGTCCCCTTCTTAGTGGGATTCAAGTATCCTCTCTTCAACCATCCATGTTACTTAGTTTATTTAAGGTCTGTGGGTTGTACCATGGTTATCCTGTACTATATGGCTAATATCCCAGGTTAGTTATTTTTGTAGACTCTCTCTAAGCTCTCTGTGTTCTCATGGATCAATGCATAAACGTGGACAAGGGTATCACAAAAGTGTAACACACTGTGTCCTGTCAGGTGGTACATACTTTGACTTTGATTACTTGTAATCAGTGTTTTCCAGGCTTTTCTACTACAGAGTTAATACCCTGCACCCCCATGAGTACCTTGACACTCTGTGTCTTGGTCCTCATCAGAATGTTAATGCATTTGCCATACACTTACATCAATATGGATTCATGATTTATGTGCCTTCTGTAGTGGACTGGACTGTTACTGTTTGTTTTAGTCTGCTGGGACTAAGTGACAAATGATTTATAAACAAAGGCTTTACTTTTCACAGTTTTGAACTCTGGAAAGTCTAAAGTTAAATTATAAGGTCTAGTTGGGGGCATGCTTGTCTACAGTCCTGTTCTCACTTTAAACTCAGTGTTCTAAAGGGCCACATGATTTTATAGGATCTCTTCAATAAGGTTATGAACCTATTTATAAGGGCTTCACCTCCCAGACCTGAGTACCACCCAAAGTTCTCTTACAGTTCTATTATTTGTGTCTCAGGACTTCAACATAGAAAATTTGGGAGGACATAGATATGCAGATCATTTTGATGTTTAAATTGTTTTGTCATTTGACCAATGAAAGCTTATAAATCTGGCTTCTGTGTCTTTTTTTTTCTTTCCATTTTTAATCTTAATTTTTATTAATAACACTTCATTCACTTTGAATCCCTCTGTGTTCCCTCCCTCCTCCTCTCCCAATTCCATCCTTCCTCCCCCTCCTCCACACATGTGCCTCACCAAGTCCACTGATGGGGGGGTTCCTCCTCTCCCTCACTCTGATCATTGACTATCAGGGCTCATCACCAATAGCTTCACTGTCTTCCTCTGTGGTCTAGTAAGGTTGCTTTCCCCTCAGGGGAGGTGATCAAAGAGCAGGCCAATCAGTTCATGTCAGAGACAGTCCCAGTTTCCATTACAATGGAACATACTTGGAAACTGAACTGCCATAGGCAACATCTGTGCAGGGTTCTAGTTTATCTCCATCGATGGTCCGTGATTGGAGTATCAGTCTCAGAAAACACCCCTGTGCCCAGATTTTTTTTTTGGTTCTCTTGTTCTCCTTGTGGAGCACCTGTCCTCTCCAGGTCTTATTATTTCCTACTTCTTTCATGAACTGCTCTGCACTCTGCCCAAAATTTGCCTACAAGTCTCAGCATCTTCTCTGATACCCTGCAGGTTAGAGCCTTTCAGATTCTCTCTGTGGTAGGCTCCTGTCCTGTTCCCTGTTTTCTTCCTCTTCTGATGTCCATTCTCTTTGCCTTTCTGAAGAGGATTCAGCATTTTATCCAGAGTCCTCCTCCTTCATAAGTTTCTTTAGGTATACAGATTTTAGTATGTTTATCCTATATTATATATCTAATATCCACTTATGAGTTTATATATACCCTGTGTGTCTTTCTGCTTCTGGATGATCTTTTCCAGTTCCCACCATTTGCCTGCAATTTTTATGATTTCCTTGCTTTTTTTGCTGAGTAATATTCCATTATGTAGATGTACCACAATTTCTGTATCCATTCCTCAGGTGAGGGGCATCTGGGTTGGTATTATAAATAGAGCTGCTACACACATGGTTGGGCAAATGTCCTTGTTGTATACTTAAGCATCCTTTGGATATATGCTTATGAGTGGTATAGCTGAATCTTGAGGAAGTGCTATTTCTAATTTTCTGAGAAAGTGCCAGATTGATTTCCAAAGTGATTGTACAAGTTTACATTGCCACCAGGAATGGAGGAGGGTTCCTCTTTCTCAAAATCCTCTTCAGCATGTATTGTCACTTGAACTTTAGATCTTAGCTATTCTGATGGATGTAATGTGAAACCTCAGGGTTGTTTTGATTTGCATTTCCCTGATGACTAAGGGCATTGAGCATTTCTTTAAGTGTTTCTCTTCCATTCCTCCATTGAGAATTCTCTGTTTAACTCTGTAGCCCATTCTTTAATTGGATTACTTGATTTGTTGCTGTTTAACTTCTTGAGTTCTCTATATATTCTGGATATTAACCCTCTTGTCAGATATAGGTTTCTACCCCTGTGCAAATGGAATTTCCACATTGCTTCTGATTTTCATTGTTGCCACAGTTCTCTTGATATAAATAAATGTAACAAAAGTCTTTGTTGGAACCAGTCAGCTAATATTAGAAAAAAATCCATAATTTGAGATATAGTCTAACTTTTTGGAATCATTTGGAGACAGTATATATTTACATAGCCATGGATGTTTTAGAACTCAATCTGTGGAGCTGGGCATGGTGGCATGCACCTGTAATCCCAGCACTCAGGGAGCAAGAGGCAGGCAGATCTCTGTGAATTTAAGACCAGATTGGTCTACAAAGTGAGTCCAGGACAGATGAGGATACACAAGCAATTTCCCCTCCAAAAAAACAAACAAACAAACAAACAAAAAAAAAAAAAAAAACCAAAAAAAAACAAACAAACCAAAGAATTCACTCTGTGTACCATGCTGACCTCAAACTCAGAGAGAGGGACTGCCTCTGACTCCCAGTCTAGGATGACAGGGATATACTTCTGAGCCAAGCTGAGATATGTTTTTAAAATGACCTATTGTTGAATCCAGGAATGAAAGGATAAAATGAGATGTACAGAGGAACCATTATTCTTTCAATAAACAGTAATAATTCTTCAAATTCTTTAGTTATTTATACTTCCAAATCATTTCTGATGTTGTCAATAAGTGAGTTCTTTCCTTTGCTTTGTTAATTTCATCCATTTAAAAATGTTTGAGTGTGTTTGCATGTGTACACACCTATGCCATGGTGTGTATGTGCCAGCGAGAGGACAACTTATTGCTGTTTATTACCTACATCCCCTATGTGAGTTCTAAACTGGAAACCCAAGTAGTCTTTTAGCCAGTGAACACACTGGCACCTATTTGGGTTTAATTATTTTTATGTATGTGGTGGTGTGTGAGTTTGCATACACAACAGCCCAAGTATAGAAATATTAAAAAAAAATCTGTAGGAGTAATATGGGCTACGCAGAGATTGAGCTCAAATCATCATGCGTAACCACAACCAACTTTACACACTGAGACAATTTTCTGACATTCACTTGTAGTTCTGAGAAAGAGTTATGAACAAATCTTTACTCCTGAGAATGAATTAACACATTCCAAAACACAAAAGCAGTAAATCATTTTCATTTGCAAACAGCATTTTTTCAAATTATTTCATTTTCTCCCATCCTTAGATGACAATATATTTATACTCAGAACATAAGACAGTATTTTACTGATGTAAAGTTTCAACTAAGTTTAATTGAGTATCAGTGAGCTCAATGGGGAATGTTTGTGGTTTTGCAAAACTGGCAACATGATCTTGACGATCATATAAGATTGGTAAAAATAAAGCCCACAAAGCTTTCACACACTCTTCAAATCTCTATCATGGCCTAAGAACCCATAGTCACATTACACACACAAAACATGCTTTTTAAAAATAAATCTCATTGTTGATACAATACCTAGCACCTCTCAATAATTCTCTTAGAAGAAGACAGTACTTCAAGATGATGTGCCTTATAGTAAATAAGGGAACATGAGGAGGCATGGAACTTCAAACAATACATGCATACATACATACATACATACATACATACAACATATATACAATTAAGCATTTTAACATTAATGTTGGTAAAAATACGTTGACAAAACAAAACACATTGGGGAAACATCTTGAAGGGTGGCACATGAGAATCAAGATTTAAAATTGTAGCCATGACTAATTGGTGACATCCAAACAAAGCTTGAAAACAAATGTTTCAAATGAATTTGTGAAAACATGAAAATCAAAAGCACCACACTTTCTCAGAGACCCTTTCTTGAAGAGCCTGATCACACACTGTTTGATATTAATAAGGAATGGACTACATGGATGATCAGAATGCCATTCTATCCATTGCAGCAGAAAAACACCTATCACCAAATGGAAATGCATAAGAAGATGAACAACAGCCACAGAAAGAAGATCAGAATTACCTAATAAATGTTTGTGAATGGATTTGCTACACATAAAGCAAACATCAAAACCTACTCCAATGTTTCAAAATATAGACCATAATCATAATTGGTGATATCCTCACATTACCATGTGAACATGGTAAATAATTTACTTCCTTCAAGGCTATGATAAAAACAGATTTAAAAAGGTTTCTTTTCATGAAAATGAATATATCTATTATGCCCAAAGACATTAAATCTTTTACATAAATATGGTTGCTCTCTTCTATGAATTCTTTTCTACTTCTTGACATCAAGATGATATATAAAGGATTCAAGATATTTACAGAACTAGAGATATGGCTGTGCAGTTAAGACAAATTCATTTCCAGGATCTAGATTGGGGTTTTGAAAATTTCCTGTAATCCCTGGTTAAAGAAAACCAAATGGTCTGTTCTTCCTGTAGACCAGAATGCACAGGCACATAAACACACAAAGACACATTGTTGTCCCATAATGGAAATTAAAACAAATTCCTAAACTAATATGTTTACTCATGAATATTTTTCATGTGTAACCATTTATTCCTGTAGCTCAGGTGTTGAGGTACCTACAGGCTTGTCTACAGAGTTTTTCTTCATCATGAATTCCTTCATGTAACAGACATCAAACATGTAGGTTTGAAGTCAGAGAAATGAATCCTCAGTTGGTGGTGTCATTTGGGAATGTTTAAGAAATGCAGCCCTGCTGGTGGAAATATGTTACTTGGGATGGGCTTGATAGTTTTCAACTGCATATCATTTGTAGTTCCCACACTCTGCTTCATGCTGTAGGTTGAGGATCTGAGCTCCAAGCTTCCTACTTTATCTGCCATGTATGACACTTTTGATGTCCATTTCATAGTGATCCCATATCCCTCTGAAACAGGAACACAAAGTAAACACTTTTGGAAGTTGCCTTAGACATTGTGTTTTGTCACAGAAAAGGCACTAATACACACCATAAATTTTACAACTGGATGATTCATTTAATGTAATTGAAGAGAATTGTAAAATCTAAAAGGGTTACCTCAATGTATAAATTCATAGACCTTTTGTCCATATGAGCTTACAACTGAAAACAAAACAAGGATGGATGTCATAATGTATGAATACATTGTTGACACTTGTTAAAATCTCCCCGCCCAATTAATCTTGCTTAAATGAATGCAAGTTGGTTGGTCAAAGATCTTAACAAATCTTTTATTCTAACAGATATCCTTCAGAATGGATTCTTTCAGGTTCTCAAAGTCTACTGTGATATGCAAATGCTTTATCGTGTTGCTTAAACACTCTGAATCTCTGTTTAAGTTCATAGTCCATAGGAAAGCCACAGACTTCCCAATAGCTGACCAGCTTTTGTTATTCATCGTTTGTTCCCCAAAATGTGTTGGTTCCATACCATGGCTTCTGTTCCCCTAAACATAATGACTGTCCCAAACTACAATTTCTCTTTCCTAACACATAATATGTATTTCTAACCACAAAAGAACAAATGGATATGATTGGTTCTACTGTAAAATCTACATTTTGCATCAGGTGACATCATCAATGAAATAAAGACATCACATATCCCTAAATGTTGATTGATGGAAAAAAAAATATTTGTAAGACAGCACAGACAGTTTTGATTCTTCAAGCTCAGAACCTCTGTAATTTTTCTGTCTCAGTGGGTGTGTAGGTGTCACAGTTGAGCTCCAAAGATTGTTATGTGGCCCTAATCAACCAGTAGTGCCTGGATGACAATAAGTTTTTGTCATTTGCATTGAACTAGTGTTTGAGTTGTATTGAGTGGACTGAAGAATACAGAGGCCTTACCACATTGATTATATTCACAGAATTTTTCTCCAGTATGAAACTTTTATGACCATGAAGACTATAGATATGTGCAAGGCCTCACATTTTAACACATCTATAATGTTTCTCTCAGTACAAATTTTTTCATGATGATGAAGATTATACAAATGTTCATAGTCTTTCTTTCTGTGCAGTATGAATTCTTCCATGACTTTGAAGATGATTCTGATGAGCAAAGTTTTACCACATTGATTATATTCATAAGATTTCTCTCCATTATGTGTTCTTCATGTCTTAGGAGATGTTATGTTCACAGCATTTCTCTTCAGTGTGTGTTCTTTTATGTATTTGTGGATTGTTATGCCTTGCAAAGGCTTTTCCACATTGGTTACATTCATAGGGTTTCACTCCAATATGTTTTCTTGTCTTAGGAGATAACTGTTACATGGAAAGCCTTTATATTTAGTTATATTCAGAGTTTTTCTCAGTATGCATTTTTTGTATTAGGAGATGACTGTGTTGTACAAAAATGAAACCACACTGTTTACATTCATAAGGTTTTTCTCCATTGTGTGTTATTTTATGTTTTCAGAGACTACTCTGAAATGGGTATATTCATGAGGTTTCTCTCAGTGTGTGTGTTCTTTTGTTTTTGGAGACTACTATTACATTCAAAGGCTTTACCACATTGTTTACATTTATATGGTTTCTTTCCAGTATGGGTTCCTTTTATGCATTAGGAGATGACTGTTACAAAAATATTTTACCCCACTGGCTGCCTTCACAAAGTTTCTCTCCAGTGTGTGTTTTTTTTATGTATTAGGAAATGACAGTTATATGCAAAATTTTTATCACACTGATTACATTTATATGGATTCTTCCCAGTGTGTGATCTTTCATGCATTAGGAGAGAATAAAAAATGATTTACCACATTGGTTGCATTCATAATATTTCTCTCTAGTATGGGAGAGACCAGGACTAGAACCAGGACCAGTATTGTCCTGTTTCACTGTCTCCTAATTAATCAGCTAGCCAAGAATATTTTGAGCCACCACTGGTGGTTAGAACTCTGGAAGAGTCTCGTGCTTTTAACCTCTGAGCAGTCCTGTTAGCCATCCCTCTCTTCTGCTGCAGTTCCTTTCATCCTTCCACTGTCTCCTGTGTCTCTGAGCACTCTAGTGGTGATGGGAGACAACTTCTCCATCATTTCTCTCTGGAATGTTTGAGGGTTACATCAACGGAGCCTGTAGGGCTGGTGGCCCCCAGGGAGAGCCCATGATGGGGAGGCTCTGGCAGGGTGACTCCAGGAAGTGACCATGCTTCCTCAGCATTGTTTCAGGTGGAACTCAGAACCCTGGTTGCCAGGTAACCAGAGGCCAGCAGCAGCAACAGCTGCCTGGACAGACCAGCTGGTCCAGAGGAGCTGGAGAGATGAGTCTGTTCTTCTGCTTCCAGACTTCCAGGGTCTCAGGTCTCTTGGAAGTCAGCGGTGGTTGCCTGGGCCGCTGCTGGAGACATATGGTGTGCTCACTGACACGTTTTTGGCCTGTTCCCCACCGGGAGACCAAGGTAACCAGGGCCACCGTGTGGTGGGGGAGCTTTCTGGTCCACTCCCACCCCCCATCCACCATGGTCGCAGCCTGGGCGAGTGTTCCTGTTGGGTCAGTGAGGAACACTTTTCAAGTCCGCTTCGGTGTAGGGAAAGGGGTCGTTGGTGCCCCTCGGGGTTTGCACAGTTCAAGCCTCCCTCCTGCCCTGGTCCTTCCTCAGAGCGAAAGGAAGCAAAGCCTTCCTGCATGGTATCCCCATTGCTCAGCAATGATGGCGTGAACTTCGTGGAGCAGATGATCCCCTATTTGCCCACCGCTCTTTCTGGCCCTTTATCCAAAGTTTGCAACCACAGGAGTGGTTCTGGACCTGATCCTGAAAAGGCAGTAGAGTGGCTCCACCAGGGATCCAGCCCTCAGACCTCCTCCTGCTGTTTCCTAGGGCCTGTGCCCTCACAGAACCAGGACGACAGCCTAGCAGTAGCCTAGGTGCCTGGCCTGGTCCTTTAAAGTGACATAGCCATACATGGGTGATTGGGGCAGGTGTGGGGCTCTAGTAGGTGCCATTCACCTTCCCCAGGGAGTGTCACACACACCATTTCTCAAGCCTGAGCATCCTTTCCCCCTTTGTGTAAAGGATTCTGGACCCCATCTGCAGTGTTTGGGATGGATGGAGCCCCCAGCACCCTCATCCCCTCCCTGGTAAGATTCTAATAGCTCCCTCTAGACATCTGGGTGGGTTGGGGACACGGGGCCTTTTGGGTGACACCCTCGTGGACTGTCACAGGTATAGATCCTTCAGGCCCTACTGTGAGGAGGACCAGCAGACAAAGACGTGAGTGGGTTTGGGGTGGAGGGGGAGGTGGGTCGGTCAGGGTGGAGGATGAATAATGGCCAAGAGCCTTGCCTTTGGAGTTCTCTTCTTAGGGACTGTCCCCAAGACCCAGCCTGCTGGTAGAGGGCAGAGGTCTCCCCCGGGCTCCTGGGTTCTGAGCAGCAGAGGCAGGCAGTGGAGAGGAAAGTCCCCGGGTGACACCCATGCCCCCTGCATTCCCAAAGCAAGGCCAGGCTCCCGAACCTGTGTCCCTCTGCCCTGCTTTCGCCAGCAGGCCATCTTCTCTTTCCTGTCCCAGTGGCTACAGAGATTCCCCCTGGATTTCTGTGGGGTCACACACCTGACCCTAGTGAGGCAACTGTTGAACTACGCCAGGGTCCCTGTGCCCACCATGGAGGTGGACTGCCAGGCCAGGGAGATCCTCTGAGGGATGGAGGAGCAGGAGATCAAGAGGGTGAAGCCCGAGGTCAAGGATGAGGAGACCGGTGGAGGCACCAGGTGATCCTGCTGCAGGTTCTAACCATGGGTCACACCGGGGAAGTCTCCTGAATCTCTGGCCCAGAGGAGAAAAGCAGGACGCCTTTCAGCTCAGCCTTCTTGTTGGAAGGAGAGGGACTGTGCCTTCCCTGGCATGGAGAGGCCTTCTCTGGCTAGCTCACCCCGTTCTGTGCCCTGTGCTCAGATCATGGGCCCTTTGGGGTTTCGACTCCAGAGCCTCCCGTGCAAGAAGCCTCAGGGGGCACGGGAGACGTGGAGACCAGCTTTGGGGCAGATGCGATGCCCAAGAAGATGCTAAGCCTCTGGAACCTGCAGCTGTGGGACCCCAGGTCATGCCTGAACAGCTCAGCCTCCTCTGGCTTCAGCATCTACTAATGTGAGGTCCCCTGTGGACCTGCCCGATGGGCTGCTGTTTCTCTCTGCTGTGGTGAACTTGGAGGCCCATGGAGCCCATGTCCTTGCTGCCTGAGGTGGACATATAATCAGTACAATCGCCAGCTGAGCTGAATCCAGCGCCTGCTCCCCTTCAAGATTCTCTTAATTTTATTTCTTTTTTAATTGCTCTTTTTCACTCTTGTGTTATTGTTGTTGGTTTGATATTATTGTTTAAAAAGGTGTTGCTTACTCATTTTAAGTGATGTATTCGGGGATGGGGCGTCCCCATCTAACCACAATGGGCTGAGCCATGCCTGCGATGTGGTCCTGGTGCTAAAAGGGGCCTCAACTTGATTGCAGTTGATGGGGAAGCCCCACCCATCAACTGTTGGGAGAGCCATCCCTGGGCTATGGTCCTTGGCTGGGCATACCAAGGGGAGGGAGCCTGTGTTTGTTGAGAGCTTCCAGCGAGTTGGGCTTTTGCATGCATCTATAGAAGATGCTGCCAGGTGTGTATTTGGTGCCCAGGGGTTCTACTGTGATAGATCAAGCCCCAGAGAGAAAGTCTTACAGGGCCAACGCTTGACAGCGAACTTTTGAAGTCACAGCTGGGCTCTGGGTGAGTAATCGGGACCAGGACTAGGACCAGAGTACTACAATGGAGATACAAAATGAATAAAGCTTAATTTATATTAAAAAATAAATAAATTTGAAAAACTTTGGTCCTCTGGAATGTCTCAGGAAATTTTGTGTTAGGCTGGAGAGCATTATATCTCTCAGATTGGTTGGCTACTCTATGTCTGCTTTGAAGTTTGAATTCCATATTTTGAAATTAAAAAATAAAAAATAGTGTACTCTGGGGAATCATCGTCCAAATGTCTTGGGAAGCATGCACCACAGGATTTTCAGTTTATAGTAAGGAGCTTCTAGGACACTGTGCCCATTTCAGTTCCTGAGACCTGATGTCCTCCCTCAGGCTTTGTAGCATTCAGGACACCTGTGTATTTCTGCATTCCCTATAACTCAAAAAAGCATATAGAAACTTGAAAGAACATTTAGTCTTAGACATTAATCTTCTTTATCCTGTATAGGTTGCAAATGTCAGTATTCTTCAGGGAAGCCAACATTACATTCTGTTTCTGATAAGGATGTAAGAAGTCTGATTGCATGCATTGAATTTGTTATACCCACAGTCTTACTGTGGCCCCTCTATCCTGTGCTGGATGTAGGATATTCCATCTGACCTAATTCATGTGACTCTAGATTGGTACATCCAGCCAAGGAACTTTTTATTCTACTAAGGTTTGCTGAAATCTGATTCCCTGTTGAAATCCCAGCCCTTGCCTACAAAAGTCATCCATTCCCACATGCATCATAATTAGCACAAGACAATTTATAAAGTTATTATAGATACATGTCCAAAGAAGACATAAATTTCCAAGGAAGTAGAAACTAGCATGTGAGCATCTGACTCTATATTTAAATCTGCATCTGTAAAAATGAACCCTTACATAAACTGTACATGAAAACATTTTTTCACAAATATCCCCTTTTTCCCACTGGAAAATGTCTGTCCCTATAATTGAAAAAAAAAAAAAAAAAAAAAAAAAAACCAATCACTTCTGCTTAAGGCAGACTGGTCTCTTTCTGACTTCTCACTTTCTATATTACCTCAGAAATATAATGGAGTCATGAAGTTAACACCATCTACCCAAGCACTGAAAAGCCTACCTCTTCAATCATACCACAAAGATAACAAATCTTCAAATAGAAAGCTTGTAAGGAACTGCACATGTACAAATTGCATTAGCTAATGTGCTTTCATATTGCTGGAATTTAATGACGTTACCTACAGAAGATGCTTTAACATTCCCTGTTTTTGTAGAGACATGTGTTTTCATCAGAGATCCAGTCATGATTTGTATGATCAGGTTCAACAAGTTGAGGTCATTTAAAATAACATTTCTTTTTCCATTGTCCATTATCCATGATTTCTACTTCTTCAAGAAAGAATTTTAATTTATTATAATGAAGAATATACCATTCATATTATTCTGCTGTAGAGTTTTATTAATCCATCTTCCATAATGCTCATTGCTCACCCTGCTTGCCTTGTTCTCATAACACACTATGTACCACTTGATCAGTCACACAACACTGTTTCTGAGCTCTGAGTATCTAAACAACTACTAGTTACAGAAAGGCATTGTTGTAGTTCCCCACAGTAAGAGGTTTTTATTTTCCCTCATGACAAAATAAAAAGATATGAAAATAGGATATTCTACTGTCATTCTAAACCAGGAAATTTCTTCTGAAAATCATAAAAATGAAAATTTATGTTTGAGAAACAATCTACTCTCATAACCTTCAAATTACAGAGTAGGATATAACAGAATCTTCTCAAGTTCAAAAACTGAAATAAATTACATGAAATTTAATGACTTTCATTTTTTTTAAATCAGAGAAGGATCAACTAAATCAAATGTGGCTGGTGATACCAATACCAGCACTTTGTAGGCAAAGGAAATCAGATATCCATGAGTTTATGCCACACTGTTCTACATATGAGGCTTGAGGCCAAGAAAGGTAACACGGAGACATTTTATTACAGAAAGAAAGTAAAACATGAATTTCAAACATGAGATAAAAGTAATGTTTCCAGGTCAACAAAGGCTTTATTACTATTATGTGAAGAATTATTAACCCTTATACTCCCCTACCTGAATAAGAGATTTAGAATGGTCTGACACAGGCTTCAATCATTGAATTTGATTTAGTAACAGCTTAATTTAATTTTAACTAAATTTTAAGTGACTTCTTTCTTAAATGGTTTTTATGCCTAATGTCAACACAGGAATTCTTATCTGGTCTTAACAAAATGATGTAACACTTGGGGGCAAAGATTAAACCAAGGAGTGCTGCACTGGAAGCCAAGATAGAGAAGGCTTCCATAGCCACCATGACCTTCCCCTTTGTGCTGTGGTAGACAGGGAGGAACGTGATCCACACACAAAAGAATACTTGCATGCTGAATGACAGGAACTTGGCTTCATTGAATGTGTCAGGCAAATTTCTGGACAAGAAGGCCATAGCATAGCTCCCAAGTGCCAAGGAGCAGAGGTATCCCAAAACACAGTGGAAGGCAACTGCTGATCCTTTGTTGCATACAATGATGATGAGGCCACGTTCAGCATGAGCATCATGATCAATGAAGGGTGGGGTGGTAAGCAGCCAGATTCCACAGAGAAGAAGTTGGATCAGTGTGCAGATGGGAATGATGAAATTAGGGGCCCTTGATACCATTAACCACCTCACCAATCTAGCTGGAACAGTGACCTTGAATGCAATAACCACTGTGATCGCTTTGGCCAATACTGTAGAGAGAGCCACAGTGAACAAAATTCCAAATGCTATCTGCTGCAAGAGGCAGGTGGCTGTGGTGGGCTGACCAACAAAAAGCAAGGAACTAGGGAAGCAGATGATGAGTGTCAAAAGCAGGGTGTAGCTGAGAGCCCGATTATTGGCCTTAACAATGGCTGTGTCTCTGTGCTTCAAAAAGACTACAAGAACCATAGCTGTGAGTGCCGATAAGCTCAGTGCTGTGGTGGTGAGAGCCATCCCCAAAGGTTCTTCATAGGATAAAAAGCTCACAGATTTCTGGAGGCAGTGATTCTTCTCTGAGTTTGCATAGTGACTTTCTGGGCACATCAAACATTGGTCCATATCTGTTCAGAAATTAAGGTAACTGTGAATCAAATGTCAGGTGATCCATTTCTCCCTAAGTTGTTACTCAGCCCTAGCTGAATAAAATGCTCCCTGACTCACCCTCCTTTACTGTTTCAGTAACAAATGTTTTTTAACTTTTTTTTAAAGATTTATTCATTTATTTATTTCATTATGTATACAATACAATGTTCTGCCTGCATGTACATCTGAACACCAGAAGAGGGCACTAGATTTCATTTTAGATGGTTGTGAGCCACCATGTAGTTGGTGGGAATTGAACTCATAACCTCTGGAAGAGCAAGCAGTGCTCTTAACCTTTGAGCCATTTCTCCAGCCCCCAACAAATGTTTTTTTTAATAATTTACATAATTTTATTATATGAACATTACTTTGAAGATGACCGATCCCATGAAATTGGCATTACAGACAGTTGTGAGCTGCTGTGTGTGTGCTGGGAACTGAACCCAGGTCCTTTGGAAGAGCAGACAGTGCTCTTAACCACTGAGCCATCTCTCCAGACCCTCAGAAACAAATGTTATGTAGTCTGTGAATCATTTTAAATCTGTACAACCGTTATTGCTTTTGATGACAAAAATAAAAGAATCCGAATCCTTTTTCTTTATCTTTCTATGTTTTGCCTGAAATTATGACTTTGTTGCATCTATTTTATAGGTCATAAAATTCTATAAATGATTGTGTACTCTTAATTTCATTCAGAGATAACCTTATAAAATGATCACTAATTTCTGTGTATATATTTTGTCGAATAGGGACAATAATCTTTGAAATTAATTTCTTATAAGGTAATCATTGATTTGGACGTTATTTTTACTTATTTTCATAAATTTTGGGTACACCAATTTGGTTCCAACTAGAATGATTTTTAAATAATACCATTCCATTTTTGATGCTTAAATACTTCACTAGTAATATGTTGTTACTTTTAGCTATCGAATTATTTTTAATATATAGGGAGATAATTTTTGAAATAATTCTAGGTATAAGAAAAAAGAAGTTTTAAATACTCGGCTCCTTCCATTTGTAACCTTTATCTTGAATTAAAAAAAAAAAAAATATAACCTAGATTTTTAATGAAACCTTTCTGTTATATTAAACCCTTGGGTATTTACAAAAACTAACACCTCATCAAATAGTTTCCTCTGTTTTATATTTTGAACTAAACATTTATCCAGTTTATTGTCAGGAGTATCAAATCTCTATTTTGATATGTTGTTTAATTTTTCTTTAGTGATCATTGAACTCAATAATTTTTCTTTCAAGATATTTCTCTTCTTCCTCTGCACACCCTACACCCCAGTTCTCAGACTGTGTCATTTCCCAGCAACCACCATGATCTCTGTCCCCAGAAACTAGCACAGACCATGGAGCAGCAGTTTTCAGGACTGCACCCCTATCTGCAGTCCTCAAGACCTGCACGGATATGGGAGCAGGAGGACACAGACCAATCTGGGAAACAACAAGGATCAGGGAGCAGCAGTAAAACTAAAGACTGCAGCCATCTGGGACCATGAGCTCTATGTAAAACCTCAGAAACCATGAAAGATCACTAGGCCTGCTAATAGCAGAGTCAACCAAGTGGCTAAGGGTCAGTGCACAAATACCAGAAACAAATCCCAGGGCCATAGGACAACACCAAAACCCACCTATCCTACCACTGTCAGCCCTGATGATCCTATCACACCAGAAACACAAGAAAACGATTTTAAGTTTGAGGTTATAGAAATGATAAAGGACTTAAAGGGAGAAAATAAATACCTTAAAGTACTGCAGGAATATACAACTAAACAGGTGAAGGAATTGAATAAATCCCTTAAACACAGGAAAATACAATCAAACAGGTGAAGGAACTGAATAAATCCCTTAAAGAAATACAAGAAAATACAACCAAATGAAAGAAGGAAATAAATAAAACTGTCCAGGACCTAAAAATGGAAATAGAAGCAATAGAGAAAACACAATCCAATGCAATTGTGGAGAAGGAAAAGTGAGGGAAGAGAACAGGAGCTACAGACAAGAGCATCAATAACAGATTACAAGAGATGAAAGAGAGAATCTCAGGTATAGAAATCAATAAGTAGTCAAAGGAAATGTTAGAGCAACCCATGATGGTGGTGACTAGGGTGCACCTGAGAGACAGGGGATCTGAAACTCAGAAATTGGTGAGTGGAGGGGGCAGCTGAGCCCAGAACATCAACATTGAGTCTTCCTGGGAGAAAGGGGACAAACAGTGAGCTGAGACCATTTGGATTCAGATCACCCATGCACTTCTCTGGGGAGTTTACTGGGCTTTTTTCTGTGGACTTCTCCTGGGGACTCAGTCCCCAGGCACTTTTCTCTTGCAGGGGTGACCCACAGTGCCCACAGCTCCTAGCACAGAGCACAGTGCCAGATGTTCTTAGTACAGAACCCCAAGCTTGGGATCTGAGGCAGAGAAAATTCAATCCCCCAGCACTACCCCCTGACAGACCCCCTTGATGGATCTGCCTCCTTGGTGGAGGTAGAGGCTGTGCAGGAGGTCCGCAGTGCCTGCCACAGAGCACAGTGGCCAGCCTCAGTGTTCACAGCTCCTAGAACAGAGCCCGGTGCTGGCAGCTCCACTGGGCTAACCAGTTCCACGGCTTCCCATGGCCTTCCAAAAAGTATCTATTCTAGTGGCTTCCTAGATCTGCCACGGTGGCTGGACTTCCAGTGTACAACAACACTAGCCCCCAATTTCTGCTGCTGCAGCACCACTGAGCTGATGAATTGCCTACAATCACATTCTCCCAGCAGGACCAAATCTGAGCATAATGAACAGGGAGAACCCTTGTGCTTTCCAATTGGTCCTGCTAGAGAGTGAATATGCCTTCAAGTGAACCCTGGATCCAGGGTCCCTCTATGCTAGCAGCCAGATACCAGATCCCTACCACCCACAGCCCCACTGAGGGCAACATAGGGATTCTTAGGACAGTTTTCTCAACATTGAAATGCCTGCTCTGCAGGTCTACTAGTGAAGTCAAGGCAAACAACTCCTGGAGCACAGGAAGATGTGAATACCAGAAGGTCAGTATGACAGGCCTGGAGACCACTGAGGTATTCAGGAAATCTGCTCATGCACATTGCACCCACGAACAGTGGCCATGAACAATGTCAGTGTCCACACCCACTCCTGTGCCTGCCCCCTCCTCCCCACGTTCAAAGCATCTACACATGCTAGCACTCTTTCCTTCAAGACACACTTCCATGCACACTCACATGCTTGCTTGCCTGCAAAAGTGCTTCTGTGCCAGCAGTCTTTCCTCACTTAGATATAGCTGAAACACTAACACACAAACCTCAAACCAGGGGAATCTTTCACCTTCCTGAAGAATAGTCCAGACACAAGAGAAAGATGGATCCAGTCTGAAATAAGGACTCCAGGAACAAACATTGAAGGTTACAGATAAGCAGATGGTCAGAGGTTGGCCTGAGAACACACCCAACAAATACCAGTACATCATGGCTTCACCAGCAACACCTAAAATCAATGGACATTTCAATTCATTGGAAACACTAAAAAATGACTTTAAAGCTATGCTTATCTAGTTATTAGAGGCACATAGAGAGGAAATGAACAAATCTCTCACAGAAATAGCCACAGAAGTGTAGGCAAATAAAGAGGAAATGAACAAAGCTCTCAAAGAAATATAGGCAAATACAGCCAAACAAAGAGAGACACAACTAGAAGCACAATTAGTGGCAGATACAGAGGAAACAAACCAAAAACAAGCCATCATAGAAAGCCAGGAATCCACATTCAAACAGATGAAAGAAATGTTGCAAGGCATGAAAACAAAATTAGACTCAATAAAGAAAACACAAACAGAGAAAACCCTGGAGCTTCAGAACTTAGAGAAAAGATCAGGAACTACAAAGTTAAGATCATCAATAGAATACAAGAGATGGAAGATAGACTCTCAGGTGCTGAAGATACACTTGTAGAAATTGATACAACTCTCAAAGAAAAAGTAAAATTGGAAAAGATCCAAACACAGAACATCCAAGAAATCAAGGATGACATGAAAAAAATGAAATCTAAGAATAATAGGAATAGATGAAAGAGAAGATGCCAGGCACCAAGTTCCAGAAAATATTTTCAAGAAAATTATAAAAGAAAATTTTCCCAACTTAAAGAAAGAAATGTCCAAAAACATACAAGAGGCCTCCAGAACACCAAATACACTAGACCAGAAAGGAAACTTCACCGCCCATCATAGTCAAAACACTAAACCTACAGAATGAGGAAAAAATATTAAAAGCAGCAAGGGAAAAAGGCCAAGTAACATATAAAGGTAGACCTATTAGAATCACATCAGATGTCTCAACAGAAACTATGAAAGCCAGAAGAGCATGGACAGGTGTCAGGCAGACTTTCAGGTAGCAAAGATGCCAACCGAGACTACTATATGCAGCAAAGCTTTCAATCAACATAGATGGAGAAAACAAAATATTCCACAACAAAACTAAACCTAAACAATATCTACACCACAACACAGTCCTACAGAAGATACTATAAGGAAAACTGCAATCCAATGAATATAACCACACCCAAGAAAGCATAGATATAGATAACTTCACAACTAAAATTAAAAGAAAAGAAGAAATGAAACAGTAACACCACCAACTCCACAACAAAAATTAACATTTATTGGTCACTATTATCTATCAACATCAATGGACTCAACTCTCCAAAAAAAAAAAAAAAAAAAAAAAACAAAGACAAACATAATGGTTTCAGAAATAGGATCCAACATTCTTCTGCATCCAAGAAACACATCTCTGCAACAAAGATAAGCACTACCTCAAAGTAAAGTGCTAAAAATGTTTTTCAAGCAAATGGACCCAGAAAACAAGCTGGGGTAGTTATTCTAATACCTAATAAAATATATTTTTAACCAAAATAAAAAAGATGAGGAGGGGCACTTCATTCTCTTCAAAGGAAAAATCCATCAGGAGGACATCACAATTCTGAACATCTATCCCCAAACACAAGAGCATCTACATATGTAAATGAAACAATATTAAAGCTTAAATCCAACATTAATCCCAACACCTTAAATAGTGAATGACTTCAACACTCCACTCTCACCAAGGGACAGATAATCTAGACAGATGCTAAATAGGGAAATAAAGGCACTTACAGAAGTCCAAAATAAAATGGACTTAATAGATGTCTATAGGATTTTTCACACAAATTCAAAAGTGTATATATTCTTTTCAGCACCTCATGGAACCTTCTCCAAAATAGACCATATAGAGGATCACAAAGCAAGCCTCAACAGATAAAAGAGGATTGAAATAACCCCTTGTATTCTATATGACCACCATGGACTAAAGCTGGGCTTCAACAACAAGAGAAATAGCAAAAAGCCTACACAAAAATGGAAACTTAACAACTCTCTACTCATTGACAGCTGGGTTAGGGAAGAAATAAAGACGTTAAATACTTCCTAGAATTCAATAAAAATGAAGTGACAACATTCCCAAGCTTATGGCACAAAAAGAAAGAAGTGCTAAGAGGAAAATTCATAGCACTAAGTTCCTTCAAGAAAACACTTGAAACATCTCATACAATTAACTTAATGGCCCACCTAAAAGCCCTGGAAAAAAAGAAGCAGACATACCCAAGATAAGCAGACAGCTGGAAATACTCAAACTCCAGGCAGAAATCAATAAATTAGAATAAAATAAAACGATTCAAAGAATCAATGAAACTAAGAGCTGATTCTTTGAGAAAATAAACAAGATACACAAACTGATAGCCAATCTAACTAAAAGGCAGAAAAAAACTATCCAAATGAGAAAAATTAGAAATGAAAAGAGGGACATAACAACAGACACTGAGGAAATCCAAACAATTATTAGGTCTTACTACAAAAGCCTATAAGCCACAAAATTTAAAATTCTAAATGAAATGGACAATTTTCTTGATAGATTCTACTGACCAAAAGTAAATCAAGATCAGGTTGAAAGATTGAATAGTCCTATTATCCCCAAAGAAATAGAAGCAGTCATCAAAAGTCCCCCTTCCAAAAAAAAGCCCAGGGCCAGATGGTTCCAGCGAAGAATTCTACCAGACCTTCAAAAAAGTGCTAACTCCAAATCTCCCCAAACTATCACACAAAATAGAAACAGAAGGAACATTACCAAACTCATTCTATGAAATCACAGTCACCTTCATACCTAAACCACAAAAATAAACAACAAAAAAGAGAACTTCAGACCTATCTCTCTTATGAACATTGATGTAAAAATGCTCAATAAAATACTTGTAAATGGAATCCAAGAACACATAAAAGATATCCTCCACCATGACCAAGTAGGCTTCATCCCAGGCATGCAGGGGTCATTCAATATATGGAAACCGATCAATGCAATCCACTATATAAACAAACTGAAGGAAAAAAAAAAAAAAAACAAATGATCATCTTCTTAGATGCAAAAAAACTTGACAAAAGCCATCACCCATTCATGTTTAAAGTCTTGGAGAGATCACGGACACAAGGCACATAACTAAACATAGTAAAGACAATATACAGGAAGCCTATAGCCAACATCAAACTGAACGGAGAGAAACTAAAATCAATCCCAGTGAAATCAGGAACAAGACAAGGATGCCCACTCTCTCCATATCTCTTCAACATAGTACTTGAAGTCCTATCTAGAGCAATAAGACAACTAAAGGAGATCAAGGGGATACAAATTGGAAAGTATCACTATTTGCAGATGACATGAACGTATACATAAGCGACCTCAAAAATTCAATCAGAGAACTCCTTCAGCTGATAAACATCTTCATCCAATTGGTTGGATACAAAATTAACTAAAAAAAAAAAAAAAAAAAAGAAAGAAGCCCTCCTGTAAATCAGAGACAAAAAGGACAAGAAGAAATTAGGGAAACAGCATCCTTCACAATAACTATTAGTAACACAAAGCAACTTGATGTGACTCTAACCAAACAAGGGAAAGACCTGTTTGAAAAAAACCTCAAGTCTCTGAAGAAAAAAATAACAGAAGATATCAGAAGATGGAACAAGCGCCTGTGTTCATAGATTGGAAGGATTAACATAGTGAAAATGGCCATCCTGTTAAAGCAATCTACAGTTTCAATGCAATTGCCATCAAAATATCAACACAATTCTTCACCGAACTTGAGAGCAAAATTCTGAACTTGATATGGAAAAACAAAAACAAAAACAAAACAGAATTGCCAAAAAAAAATTCTGTACAACAACAGATTGTCTGGAGATATCTCCATCCCTGATCTCAAGCTGTACTACAGAGAAATAGTAATAAAAATTGCATGGTACTGGCATAGAAACAGGATGGTGGACCCAGAAATAAACCTAAACACCGATGGACACTTGATTTTTTACAAAGAAGCCAAAACCATCAATAGAAAAAAGACAGCATCTTCAACAAATGGAGCTCGTCTCCAACCCAAGGAAGCTCATTACACCAAGGAAAGCACAAGAGACAAATAACCTTACAGCCTTACAACCAGAAGAAAGGAATAACCTTACAGCCTTACAACACACACACACACACACACACACACCACCACCACCACCACCACTACTACTACTACACTACTACTACACTACTACTCAAAATATCAGGAAGTAACAGCAACTGGTCTTTAATATCTCTCAACATCAATGGCCTCAACTCACCAATAAAAAGACACAAATTAACAGAATAGATGCCCAAACAGGAACCCTCATTCAAGAAACACACCTCACAAACAAATACAGAGATTACCTCAGAATAAAATGTTGGAAAAGGTTTTCCAAGCAAGTGAACATAAGAAGTGACCTAATAAAATAGAGTTTCAACCAAAATCAAAAGAGATGGAGAAAGACACTTCATATTTATATTCATCAAAGGAAAAAATCCACCAAATGACATCTCAATTCTAAACCTATATGTCCCAAATGCAAGGGCACCCACATTTGTAAAATAAACAGGAGTAAGCTTAAATCATACATTGAACCCTAGATGTTATTAGTAGGAGGCTTAAACACACCTCACTCACCAATGGACTTATCATAGAGACAGAAAATAAACAGAGAAATAACAAAAATTATGGGTCAATTAGTCTAACAGATATCAATTAAACATTTCATCCAAACACAAAAGAATATACCTTCTTCTCAGCACCTCATGGAAGCTTCTCTAAAATTGACCATATCTTTGGACACAAAGCACTCCTCAACAATTACAAGAAAATTGAAATAACATCATGTATTCTAGCAGACGACCATGGATTAGAGCTAAATTTAAACAACACCAGAAACTAGTGAATGCCTACAATGTCATCAAAACTCAACAACTTTCTACTCTGTGACTACTGGGTTCAAGGAGGAAATAATGAAATAAAAAAGTTTCTAGAATTCAATGAAAATGAAGGCAAAACATATGGGACCACAATGAAAGCAGTGCTAAGGGGAAAGTTCATAGTGATAAGTGTCTTCATAAACAAAGTGGAGAGAGTATGTACTAGCAACTCAATGGCTCAGCTAAGAGATTTAGATAAAAAAAGAAAGAAACACACCCAACAGAAGTCTATGGCAGTAAATAATCAAGCTCAGGGATGAAATTAATAACCTTGAAGCAAAGAGAACAATACAGAGAATTAGGAAAACCTAGGATTTTTATTTTTTTGAGAAGATCAGCAAGATAAACAAACCCTTATCTAAACTAACCAAGACAGACAAAGAGAGAGAGAGAGAGAATTCAAGTTAGAAAAATCAGAAATGAAAAGGTGGATATAACAGCAGACACCAAGGAAATTAAAAGACTCTGTAGATCATATTTCAAAAATCTGTTCTACACAGAATTGGAAAATCTAAATGAAATGGATGACTTTCTTGATAGGTACCAGTTACCAATGTTAAATCAAGACCAGGTTAACAATTTAAATAGACCTATAACACCCAAAGAAATAGAAGCAGTTATCAAAATCCTTCCTACCTGAAAGAAGCATGGGCTGGATTGTTTTAGCACAGATTTCTATCAGACTTTCAAAGAACTAATACAAATAATTCTAAAACTGTTCTTCAAAATACAAACAAAAGGAACATGTCCAAACTCATTCTATGAGTTCAAGACACCCTGATACTTAAACTACACAAACACTCAACCAAAAAATAAAAAAAGAGAAAATTTGAAACCAATCTCCCTTATGAACACTGTTGGAAAAATACTCAGTAAAATACTTGCAAACTGAATCCAGAAACACATCAAAATTATCATCTACCATGATGAAGTAGGCTTCACCCCAGGAATGCATGGATGGTTCAACATATGAAAATGCATCAACCTAATCAACCATATAAACAAACTCAAAGGAAAAAAAAAACATGATCAGCATTAGATACTGAAATAGGCTTTTGATAAAATCCAACACTAGTTCATGAGTGAAGTCTTGGAGAGATCAGGGATTAGGGTTCACATACCTAAACACAATAAAGGCAATATACAGCCACCCAATCGCCAACATCAAGTTACTTCAGAGAAACTTACTGATAAAATCAGAGACATGGCTGTGGACTATCACATTATCACTTCAATATAGTACTTGAAGTTCTAGCTGGAACAATAAGACCACTAAACACAATCAAAACAATAGAAATTGGAAGAGAAGAATTCAAAGTATCACTGTTCAGAGATGACATGATAGTATATGTATGCAAGCCCAAAATTCCACCAGAGAACTCCTACAGCTTATAAAGATTTTAAGCAAACTGTTTGGATACAAAATTAATTCAAAAAGTCCATAGTCCTCCTTTATACGAGTGACAAAATGGCTTAGAAAGAAATTAGGAAAAAAAAAAAAAAAAAACAGCCCTCATAATAGCAACAAATAATATAAAATATCTTGATGTAACTCTAACCAAGCAAGGGAAAACCATGTATGATAAGATCTTCAAGTCTGAAGAAAGAATTTGAATATTTTAGAAGATGGAAAGATCTTCCATGCTCTTGGATCAGTAGAATTAAAATAGTAGCAATTCCCAACCTACCAAAAGCCATTAATGCAATTTTCATCCAAATCCCTACACAACAATTTGTAGAACTTGAAAGAATAATTCTGAACTTCATTTGGAAAAAAATTTTACACCCGGGATACTCAAAACAATCTTGATACAATAACAGTTGGAGATATGACTACCCCTGATTGAAGATTATACTACATTGATAAAGTGTATACAGTATTGGCATGAAAACAGACATTTTCGTCATTGCATTGAAAACATGCTTATAAATCTAAACACATATGGACACTGACTTATGATAAAGAATCTAAAAATACATATAGGATAAAGGACAGCATCATGATGCTGTTAATGTCATGATGATGATAAAACTGGATTTCTAAATGTAGAATAATGCAAATAGTTCCATATTTATCACCTTGTACAAAACTCAACTCTCAATGGATCAAAGACCTCAACATAAAAAAGGTACACTGAACCTGATAAAAGATAAATTGTTTAATAGCCTTGAATGCTGTTGGGAGCCACTGGTCTCCCAGGCTGCTTTGGTATTTAGATCTCAGTGGAAAGACTGCTTTCACCCTGACTTTTACTGGAGTCAATGATAAGCTACCAAGTCTTATCTCCTTTTGTTTGAGACAGCAGGTGAGCTGTTTTGTCAAAGTCATACCTTTTGCTTGACTTCCCTGTGAATTCATTCATTGTACTAAGGTGCTTTTGTTCTGACTTAAAAGGAGTCTAGAATAAAGCAAGGCATATAGCTTCACTTAGAGCCTCTCAGAAAGCTGCCATGTGTTTTGTGTTGATTTATTAATTTTAATCCTCACTCCCAACTCAAGAACCGTTACTCTCTTCCAGCAGGCTCTGGCAGTTTGGCACTTGAATGTGGGGCTTGAGATACAAGGACTCAGTGAAGGACACTGTGGGTATCGGCAAACTCGAATCATAAAGTAAAAGGGGTGCAGAGAGTAAATCTGAGAGTAAATCCGAGAGTAAAAATGGAACATTCCAAGAGCCTTATGTCTTTTGTATGGAATTTAATTAGAGATAGTCTGTATATGTGGTCTGGAACTGAGAAGTGAAACTTTCAGACTTATAGAGAAAGAAAGGGGTTAGAAGATGGGAGGCTTCAAGACAAAATGAGATTAGACAATCAGCTCCTTCAGAAGAGTTATATGTCCCTCCTAATAATAATAATTTCTTGTTAGGAGAAGACTTTGAGGATAACTTAGATCCTGATGGAGTTGCAGAGTTGGAGGAAGAACAAGCTAGGCAAAAAGGAAAACTGAGTTTTATGGTTTTCCCATTATGGAACAAGCTGATGGGCAGGATAATATAGTGAGAGTCCATGCAACTATATTTTTTTAAACAAATACAAGGATTGAAAGATACATGTTCTCAATATGGTGCTACAGCACCTTTTACTCAAGTTCTGTTAGAGTCCTTGTCTACGGAGGCCCTCTGCCCATGGGACTGGAAGCAATTTGCAAGAGAATGTTTAGCAGGAGAAGATCATTTGTTATGAAGTTAGAATTTGCTGAGCAGTGTCAAGCTATGGCTAAAATCACTCAAGCTAGGGGGAAAAAGACAGCTTCTCAGTTTTTCCAGCAAGAAAGCTAATGGTTAATTCTGCTACTAAGCTTCCATGGTCATAAAAAATTAAATTCAACAAATAGCAAGGTATTTTTTTCTGTCCACTTTTAATGTATAAGTTTACCATGTTCAATATGTTGTGGTTATAGATTATTGGTCATTGGGTATTTTTAAACTCTGTAACATAAAGTTAACTTACTTAAAATGTAGGGTTAAAACCATTCTAAACAACAAATGGATATAACTCATATCCCAAAATTTGGAAAACTAAAACATGTTCACATAGCAATTGATATTTTTCAGGATTTATCATGGCAAGCCCCTTAACAGGAAAAGCCACAAAACAAATTATTAGACATTACTTAAAATGTTTTGCTACAATTAGAATTCCTTCCATTATAAAAACTGATTATGGTACTATATATATTAGTCAACCTTTTCAGTGCAAGTTTTTGAGTGTAAATAAATATGTCATAAAACAGGTATTCCATATAATCTTCAAGGCCAAGGAATTATGGAGCCCACCCGTGGTTCTCTTATGAACCAATTGCAAAAAATAACAAAGGGAAAATCCTATCCCTAAATCTTAATCATGCTGTTTTTATTTTAAATTTTTTGAATGTAGATATACAAGGCCATTCTGCGGCTGATAGGTTGTGGCACCCTAATACTAAAGAATATTATGCCCAAGTAAAATGAAAAGGTCCTATTACTAGCATATGGCAGGGCACAAACTCCATATTAATATGGGGAAGAGGGCATGCTTGTGTTTATCCTCAGGACACCAAAGTAGCCAGTTGGATCCCAGAAAGGCTGTTGTGATTTGCAGGAGTTGTTTCCCAGATGGAGGATATTCCTGCTGCTGACCATGGTAAATTCTGTCCTGATGGTGAATGGACAGCTGCATTGGGCTTATGATCCTGACACACCTTTGTTTAATTCTGCTCCTGAAAAAAGATGTTATGCAGAAAATCCTCTTACATAATGTGACTGGACTTGATTGATCTGGTAATGAGGACAATTCTCAACAAAATCAGAAAAAATAAAAAAGAGGACTGACTATGAGACTTTGGTCTGATTCTAGTTTTCAGCAAACCTATATTTGGAAGCATGTCACAAAAACTCTTGGGAGGCCCTGTAACTGCCTATATAAATTCTCCTTGTGCTTTGTTGTTTGGAAATGTTAAGGTTTTTACACAAAATTCAATTTTTAATGTTTCTTGCCATCAAAATAAACTAACAAACTGTATTTCTAAGCTTTCAAATGGTTCTGATTGTTTGACAGCCTTTTATTATGGTTCCTGTGAATGTTTTTCAGGCTTGGTATTTAGATAAGGGGTCATCTTTTAAGTCATCTCTTATGGAATGTTATTTTGGCCTTGGCTTATTACTCTGATTAAGAGCATGTCTCCTACCAGGTACAATTAAAACCTCCATGAAGGTCTTTTAGAATGTTAAAGCTCAGCTGATATGCATAAGATTAAATCCAAGTGGAGATTGGTAGTCAAAAGAGAGGTAAGATCTCTCTAAAAATTTTTCAACCTAAGACAGGGCATAAATGATGGAATTCATGTACCAATAACATGTAAGAATATATCTTTTTTATAATAATTTTTATTTTTTATATTAATCACAGGCTATTTACTTTGTATCACAGGTGTGGCCCCATCCCTCATTCCCTCCCAATCCCACCCTCTCTCCCTCATCTCCTCCCTGCCCCTTTCTAAGTCCACTGATAAGGGAGGACCTCCTCCCCTTCCATTTGACTCTAGCTTATCAGGTCTCTTCAGGACTGGCTGCAATGTCCTCTTCTGTGGCCTAGCAAGGCTTCTCCTCCCTTGGGAGGGGGGTGTCGAAGAGCCAGCCATTGAGTTCATGTCAGAAATACTTCCTGTTACCCTTACTAGAGAACCCACTTGGATACTGAGCTACCATGGGCTATATCTGAGCGGGTGTTCTAGGTTGTTTCCATACATGTCCTTGGCTGGAGAAACAGTCTCATAAAAGACCACTGTGCCCTCATATATTTGGTCCTTGTGGAGCTCCTGCACTCTCCAGGTCTTACTAACTCCCTCCTATTTCATATGATTCCCTGCACTCTGCCAAAGGATTGGTTATGCATCTTAATGTCTGCTTTGATACACTGCTAGGTAGAGTCTTTTAGAGGCCCTCTGTGGTAGGCTCCTGTCCTGTTACTTGTTTTCTCCTACATCCAATGTCCATCCCATTTGTCTTTCTAAGTGAGGATTGATCATCTTACCTTGTGGTCCTCTTTCTTGTTTATCTTCTTTAGGTGTATAGATTTCAGTATGTTTATCCTATCTTTCAAGAGAGACAAACTAAGACAAGCACAATCTTCTACTCCATAGCTTAAGTTATGGTCAATTTTTAAAATATAAAAAAAGACAGACCTATTTGGATCTGCTGGTCTGCCAGGCTGCTTTGGTATTTAGATTTCAGTGGAAAGACTGCTTTCACCCTGGTTTTTATGGAGTCAGTGATAAGCTACCAAGTCTATCTCCTTTTGTTTGAGACAGTAGGTGGGATGTCTAATCAAAGTCAAACCTTTTGCTTGACTTCCCTGTGAACTGATTCACTGTACGGAGGTGCTTTTGGTCTGCCTTAAAAGGAGTCTGGAATAAAGCAAGGCATCTACCTTCACCTAGAGCCTCTCAGAAAGGTCCCATGTTATACGTGTGGGTTTATTAATTTCAATCCTCACTCCTGACTTAAGAACCATTTGATCCTGCCTGCAGGCTCCTGTAGAATGCACTGAACAGGCAAAGGCTTTCTGGCTAGAGCACTGATAGAAAACGCACCATGGTGAACAATTAAAAATTCCACCTCACGGAACTTAAACATTTCTGTAAGGCAAAGAACACAGTTATTTAACCCAAGCAGCTTCTTACATAATGAGAAATTACTTTACAAACTTCACATCTGATAGCATACTAACTTAAAGATTATATAAAGAAACTAGATATCAAAAAAGAAATAAAAAATGATGTGCAGACCTAAACAGAGTGTTCAATAGAGGAATCATAAAATTATTGAAAAAAAAAACTATACTTAAAGAAACATTCAATATCCTCAGCCATCAGAAATATCAAATGCAAATCAAACCTACTTTGACATTCCATCCTAAAGCTGTCACAGTGGACACCTCATTTTGGCAAGGATGTGTATTGAGGAGAACACTTCTCAGTTGTTGATGGGAATATAAACTTGTATAGCACTACAAAATCGATATGGCAGTTCATTAGTGTGTTGGGAACTGATCTCCCACAGGATCTAGCCATATAGCCCCTGGGCATACACCCAAAGAACACCCCACCTCACCACAATAACACTTGATCAAATATTTTCATTATAACTTTATCCATAATATCCAGAAACTGGAAATAAGCTAGATGCCCCTCAACAGAAGAATGGATAAAGAAATATGATACACTTCAGATAACAGTTTTCTCAGTAGTTAAAAATGACATTATAAAATTTGTAGGCAAAAGGATATAACAAGAAAAAAAATCACTGAGTGAGATAACCCAGATCTATTCAGACAAATTTAGTATGTATCCCTTACAAGTGGATAGTAGCTCTTAGATCACTAAAAACCAAACAACAGTCCATTGACTCAGAGATGTTAGGTCAATGGTTCTTACCCTTTCTAATGCTGATTCACATTAGTACAATTCCTCATTATGTGGTTGTTCCCAGCTATAAAATTATTTTCCTTGCTACTCCATAACTGCAATTTCCCTAATGTAAATATCTATTTTTTTTCTTATGGTTTTAGAAGAGCCTAGTGAATGTCTTGTTAAGTTATTTTTAACTTTTTATTCACATTGCATCCCAGATGTAGCCTCCTCCTTCATCTGCCACCATTCCAACCTTCCTCCACTTCTCCTCCCTATACCACTCCCCCATCCCACTGATTGTGGAGTTCCTCCTCCCCTTCCATTTGATCCTAACCTATAAGGTCTCATCAGCACTGTCTGCATTATATTCCTCTGTGGCCTGTAACGTAACCCCAATTCAAGGGGAGGTGATCAAAGAGCCAGCCACTGAGTTCATGTCAGAGACAGATGCTGTTCTACTTAGTGGGGAACCCAGTTGGAGCCTGAGTTGTTATGGGCTACCTCTGTGCAGAGGTTCTAGGTTATCTCCATGAATGGTCCTGGGTTAGAGTCTTAAAAAAGACACCTCTGCCAAGACTTTTGGGTTCTGTTGCTCTCCTTGTGGAGCTACTGTCCCTTCCAGGTATTTCTATCTCCCCCTTCTTCCATAAAATTTCCTGCACTCTGCTCAAGGTTTGGTTATGGTAGTGGGTGTCTTAAAGGAGTCCTGATTGAAAATGACTGGTAAAGAGGCACCACCTAATGGGAACAAATGAATCTCCATAAGAACGTGAAATGGAATATATTTTACAGGTGAACTGGAGATGAGTGTAAAAAAGGAACAAGAGGGTCAGTGAGGTTGGAGATGAAATGAAAGGAGAGAGTATTGGGAGAGGGGGCTGGAATTAGGGAAGGATATCTGTTCATTTGGAAATATTATATAATCTATGAAGGTGATCCTATTGAGGAGTCCTAGTAATACAGAGTAAATAATCTCAGCTGGCCATCTCTTGTAGTCAGGCAAGGCTTCCAGTGGTGGAACTGCATTGCATTCAATTGAGATTTTGGACAAGAAGGTCCCATGGAAATCCCCAAACACAGAACAAACTGATTCAAGAAAAAGTCTTGCTCTCTACAAACATACAGAATGGTGCCTAATTGCAGAGGACAACATCCACACAACTCACTGACTATGGAAAAGTTGAGCTGGTGCTCACACAGATTATTAACCCCTATATTCTACCTCTTTAGTTATTATAAATGTAATTTTTATTCACCTGAGATAATTGTCATCTCAGAGACTTACTGCTTCTTTCTGCTAATTTAGGCATAGTCCTAAAAGCTTATAACCTCCACACAATCTATCCTTGGCCTAGAAGGTTTTCAGCCTGAGAATTACTGATTAATTGGCTCACCATTCCCTGCTGGCTGTTTCAACTCAGCTATTTTGGCTCAAACTCCTTTGTCAGCTGATTTGTTCTATCTAGCTTATCTTTCTGTTTCTAAATTTTCCTCCTTGTCCTCAAACTAATTTCAGCAATCTTCTCTAATACACTGTATCCTTGTCACTTTCTGGCTGATTTGGTCTTCAGTTGAGTTCTCTCTCTGCAACCTCTATCTCTCTTACTGTCTGTAAAACTGCCTCTACTCTCTCTGAAATGCTTCATTCCCCCTCTCTCTTTTGTGAGAGTTGGGTGTATCCTATTCTGACAAATCTTTATCTGATCTGACATTTGATTTTCCATTCAATTAGAGATCATGTTCCACCTCTAGAAATGATCCCTGAAAGTATAGTCTTTAGACATAACTTTCAAGCATGGGTGCTTCCTTCTACAAACTATCTTTATCTTCCACGTTTGTGATTAAAGGTGTACTCCAACACACCCAAACCTAATCTTTTCTTTACTTGAAACTTGCTCTGTACCAGTCTAGGCTTGAACTCAGATCTGCTTGCCTCTGTCTCATGGATTAAAGATGTGTTTGTATTCCAGTAGAATCCCACAGACCTGGAAGAACTTTAGATGTGATTTCTTGCCAGAGCAGCCATGTTCTGAATTAAAATTACTCTACAATTTATTCTGTAGGATTCTGAAAGTGAAACCTGGATACCAACTTAGCCACAGAGCTTATGTCCTATAATGTGTGCTCACTATAAAATAAGCTAGCGTGATGTTTTTATGGACCTTGTGGAAGGAGGCAAGAAAAATCAGATCAGACATAAGGATCACTCAAGGAGAAGGTGCCCATGAATGACACTTCTTGGGTAACCAAACCAAGAGACTGGATAGCCCAGAACCTGTAGTAAAACCACATATAACTGATCTAAATTAACCAATAAAAGAATCCCAAATGATAATCGGCTGTATCCATAGATGAGTGCTGTATGCAATAATCATGAGAGAGGATTCCTCTGACAGGAGATCAGAGTGGATTCAGAAATCACAGCCAGACACTGTGTGAAGAAAGTCTAAATTGGGGGTCTTGAACAAATCCCTCCCCCAATAACTCTTACTGAGAGGAGGAGGTGGGAAAATTATAAGAGGCAGAGGGGATAGAGGGCACCAGTAGATCAAGGTCTTCTGAATCTAGTATGCAAGGTGCATATGAGCTTACACAGACTGAAAGAGTGAGCACAAGGCCTATATGAGTACACCAGGTCCTCTGCATATACATTTTAGCTATTAGCGTAGTATTATTATGAGACTTCTGCCTATGAGGATAAATGTGTCTCTGATGCTTTTGCGTCCTCTTGGGACACTTTAAATTTCTAATAAAAAAAAAAAAGTGAATCTGTTCCTCCTCTTAGGTACTTTTTTTGGCTTAGGTATTGAAGACTTCTGCAGACAAGTTGGAGAGTTCTCTTTAAGCCTGTATTTACCTGTCTCATTGGAAATCTCATTGTCTGCACAAGGAGTGCAATCAAAACAGCATGTAGCCTTGCCTTCCAAGGCAGACTTTCTGAATCCAGGCCTACAGCTCTCACTGCACACAGACTGAGGAATCTGAAAGAAATGAAAACTATTAGTAAATGTTTGGAATTTTGTGAAAAATTTGAGAGACTGGCATATTTCTAAGTACCATCAAATGTTAATCTCAAAATGCTTACACTTACAGTGAAAGATTATGCATTTTGGTGTTTCTAGTTTTGGAACATTTTGCAGTACACATCCCACATATTAAAATCGAGGTCCACTGTATGAAGCTGTTGTTAAGAGTAGGTCAGAATAGTCGTGCTCTAGAAGGTCATAGTATGACTTATGATTGAATTTTCTCCGTTCTTACAGGATACTAGGGGGAGCTTTAATATCCACTGTGATTGTGAATGTTGACTGAAAACTCTATGGTTCTTGGATTCATCATGGAAACAAGTCTTTGGGCATTTCTATGAGGAACTATATAGAAACATTTACCTGATGCAGATTAAGCTACCACACCATGGGGGTCAGTATTACATTGGCTACTGTCACAGAAAGAAAAGGAGTAGGGAAATAAGCAACCACATTTTTTGATCTCTGATTCTGGTCTGTGAGTTTAGTGTCATCACATCCTGTGGCTCCTAAAACATTATCTTCTCACCATGGTGGCGTGCATGCTCACAGAGTCAGCCAAAACAAACCTACTCTCCCTTCTGTTGCTTTCCTTGACTGTTTATCTGAAGTAGCAAATCAAACACACACACACACACACACACACACACACACACACACACACACACACTGAAACAGACATCATGCTATTCTATGCTTCTAGAAGCTGACAACAAAAATGCCACCTTACCTATCACTCAAATTTCTTACACTGAGTGAAAAAATAAACCTGCAATCAGTGTTTTGCAGCAATGATGGAAAACTAAAAGACACTGTAGTCATAAGAAATATGTGAGCATTAATAAGATTAAATGACTCTGAAAACATTCTATGTTGGCTTTCTATGGGAAGTGCCTATTGGTTGCTAAATATTGATTGGTAATGAATAAGTTTCATTACATCTTAAAAATTATTTTTGTTTTTATCAAAGGTCAAAATGAGATAAGACACCACTCACATTTATAAACTTTGTAGGCCATTCAATCATCTGCTCAGATAAAGACAACTGTTGACCAAGGGGAGCATCTGAAGAAAAGGTTCCTACTTTCACTTTTAATCCAAGACCCTTTGGAAAGTTCCAAAAGTTGAGAATGTCATACTCTGAACCTAAGTGTTTTCTCCCATCCATTACTATGTGACCTCTCACATGATTTTTCAGTAGGAAGTTCTTTAGAAAAGGAAGAAACTGAAAGAGATGTAGGAACATAGCTTGCATTACATCTAAGATATTAAAAACATTTTCTTTACAGAGTACCACAAAGAATCTCAGTATTCCCTCATTATAATGAAAAGCATCTTTAAGGAGGCAACAATGTGGCTGAGTAAATGAAAAGTACTTCAATTGAAATGAATTATAACTAAGCTTGTGGATTCTGCTGATAAAAAGTTTTGGAAAGCTAGTCATACCTATGAACTTTTGGAATACATGCAATGCTTCCATCCCTGCAATATGAACCCTGATGTGGAAAATACTCTATACAGTGATCCTTAACTTCATAAACCTGCGGCAATAATCAGAAGTATTTTGACCTTAAGGATCTATTGCTCCTACCACTGTCTGAGGAACATGCCTTTGCTTATTGACAATATGTTCTAAAACTTATGATACCCAATTTGAGTGCCTCAGGAACTATTTCTGACATGAACTCAATGTCGAGCTCTTCTACCACCCCCCTCTTCCTGAGGAAGGAGCAGCCTTGCTAGGCCACAGAAGAGGACATTGCAGCCAGTCCTGAAGTGACCTGATAAACTAGGGTCGGATTGAAGGGGAGGAGGTCCTCCCATATCAGTGGACTTGGAAAGGTGCAGAAAGGAGATGAGGGAGGGAGGGTGGATTGGGAGGGAATGAGGGATGGGGCGATAGCTGGGATACAAATTATTTAATGTGATTAATATAAAAAATAAAAAAGGTTAAAAAAGGAAATAATAATTAAAAATATCACACTGCTGAAATTAGAACACACAAGAAGGGATATTACCTGCCAGGGAAAGAATTCCTTTCCTTCTCTGTTAGCATGTGTTTGTGTTTGTATTTGCTGAAGATTCATTTCTTGGAGACTGTAGGCCACAGCATACACAGCATTGTATATATTGTAGCTCTCTTCACTCATGACTGGGTCAAAAAGGTGTCTGGGTAGTAAAGCCAAAGAAGCATTGGGTTGGCAGTTTTCTAAGAGTTGACAATCAAACTCAGAAAATGAGCACTTGAAGAACAGAAACCAAAACTTAGGAAGATAAGTGTCTTCTGGGTATTTGTAAGGATTAACTGTTTGAATGAAATCTGTAAAGTCACCCATCTCTTCAAGGTGGTGTGAAAAAATGAGACTCCCATGAAATGATTCTACCATGAAATAATCAGCAATGTTATCAACATCCCATTGAGAGTTCAAGATCCAGACTTTCCATGTCACCAACAATTGCTCAATATGTCGCATTAAACCTTGCAAAGAAACAACATCCCCATAAATAAATATAACATTTGCTGATGATTCCTGAATGTTCACCAGATTTTTCCATAAAGTCCGGGAATATGCATTCCAAGAACTGGGGATCATTTTCAAAAAGCCTATGCAGATGCTATTACTCTCCATATCTTTTCTCAACTCTGATAGAATCTGAGTCCCTCTGTGGTCATCTGGGAGAATCAGACCAACCCAGGACCAGTTGAAATGAAGCATCAAAGAAACTATGGCAATTGATAGAGATGTGTCCTTGGAGGCCATCTGATAGAGAGAATTAAACTGACCTAGGTCATTTAAGTTAGAATCGAAAGGACCAAAAACAAGCTGGAGAAAAAGAAAATTAGAAACAAGAACAACATTGGCATCAAATAGAGTATCAGTCCTGAATCAACAGATGTAAACAGTTAGTATGAAGATGGTTTTGTAATATTTAAAAAGGCAAGCCCAATGGAGACTTTTCCAAAAAAGAAATTACTGATAAGTCTCAAGCTTCAGTAAGGTAGCTGTTCTCACCCACCTCTCCTTCCTTTCTATTTCAAGTGGTGGAAATGTGGATCTATCATCCAGTATCTATGTACTTTTCTATATGCAAGTATCTATGTACTTTTCTATATTGATATATGATTTATCCTAGCCCTCCTATTTTACACTTTCAATCATCTAATACTGTCAAAAATGATATTTGACTCCTAGTTTTAACAACCCAGCCCTCACCTGTGGTATTTTGTAAATTTGTAGCAGTTTTCCAAATTGGGAAGATAATTTCCATGATGTTCCTGTGAGTGCTGCAGGTAATATGCTCTTCAGCCCACAGTTGTAATTAGCTAGAGGTTGCCTCAACTTTGTGAGCCAAATTAAGGGAGCAAGAAGGACACTCACTTCATAAGGGGCGGCATTATACAGATCAAAGCCCAGAGTTGTGTTTGGTAGAAGATTAGGGTTTCTGTTGATTTCCTCAATGGCAAATATCAGGGCCAGAACAAACTGGTAGTTCTTAAACTTATACCTAAACAAATTTATAATAAAAAAACACATACAGGAAGAAGAATAGACAATAATCTCTCATATTTAATGCAATGGGTTTTATGATTCATATGAAAATATTTCTACATTATTATTTTAATATCTTCTCATGAGCGACTATAATTAAAATGGGCATTTTAAGTAGGTAAGATTTGTTAAGACCCTACAGCATTTACTTCATTAGTTATGTTCTCAGGAAAACTAACTTATTATTATATTGCTTTATTTATCTTGTATGTGTGGAAAAATAAATGGTCCATGAATAAGAAATTGGGTTCTGACAGAACATCAGAACTTTTGGCATCTGGAACTTGGCCCTTCAGCTTAAACAATTAAGAAATGTCATATCTTGAACCAATCACCTAGTTTTTGTGACAATAACTAGTTTAAAGTATAGTTCAAAGTTAATTCAAAGCATATATTGCCATTTCTGTGATATTTTCTGAATGTGATGGCCTTGAACACACCATACAAATGATGGTGCCCTTGAACTCATGGAAATATTCTTGCCTCTGCCTTCAAGTGCTGGGATTAATTCATGTGACTCCACATTTAAATTTATTTTAATGTTTTGTGTATTGATAAGCTTGTGCATCAATAGTGTGGATGTGAGTCTGTGTTCATGTACAGGTTCATGAGTGTCAATAACTGAGTATAAAGGAGAAAAGACATCCAGGGTGAGTCCAAGCTGTCCACATTATTTCAGAGTGACTCTTAATCATTTGTTTAATTATTCACTGACTGACTGACTTATTTGATTGATTGAGACAGAGTCTGACCATGAAGCACTGGCTGACCTGGAACACACTCAGGCCTTGAAATCACTAAGCTTCTTTCTGCCTCTCCTTAACCAGTGCTGTGAAGAAGGTATAGTAATACACTAACTGATCCCACATTTTCTTTATTGTTTTCAGCATATAAGCCTGGCACTCTGGAGAGAAAACTTGTAGAGAGTCACCTCTCTCGGGTTCTACCTGCCATATGATCACTGGATTGTAACAGTACATTTTGTTTGGGGGAGGTCCTCACAGTTGTATATGGATCATTTTATCTTATTAGGAAGTTTCTTGATCTTTCTAAAAATAACATGGTGAGAAAAGATTTTACTCTCTTCCTGATGCCAAAACACCCACATAACAGAAATAGCATTTCAATTTAGTGTCAAAGTGTGCTGTTCACAAAACAGTTTTCTTATGGCTGTATTTAGTAAATTGTTCCTCTATAAAAAGGCTACATATTAAGATGATTTCATAGTTTTATGGATATTATTTATATTTTTAAAATGTATAGGGAAGAAGATTAATTGTACATTAAACATACTTGAAAAGAAAGGGTGCATCTTTAGATGTAGGTTTCTTTTTTGCAGAATTATGGCATTCTAGTCACTATTTTTGTTGTTGTTCTTTTCTTCATTGTTTGCATCTCTGATTCTTTGTGCTTTCCTATTCATTTTTCAAAACTTTTTTTTTTGAGAAACTCCTGGTTTGTCATATGTATGACATGCAGGCCGGCTCAAGGATCATTGTATTATTTTCTTTCATAATATAAACTCCTTTTCTAGGAAGCTGCTCTGATTTACAGACTGTGTTCCTTAAGTATGTTTCTTATGAACTTAATGGTAGACATTTCTAGGAAATTCACACAAAATGAAACAAAACCCAACCTCAAAATAATATACCTTTTCTCCAGTACCTAATGGAACCTTCTCAAAAATTGACCAGAGCACTAATATGAAGAATATGTAAAGAACTGAGAAAGTTAAAAGCAACAAATAAAGTCCCAATTAAAAAATTGGCACAAAACAAAACAGAATTATCGATAGAGGAATATGAAATGGCAGAGAAACACTTAAAAGCTCAATGTCCTTAGTTATAAGGGAAAAACAAATCAAAACGACCATGAGATTTAACCGTACACCCATCAAAATGGCCAAGATCAAAAACTCAATGGACAATACATGCTGGAGAGGATGTGGAGAAAGGAGCACACCCCTCCATTGCTGGTGAGAATGTAACCTTGTACAACCACTTTGGAAATCAATCTGTTGATTTCTTAGACAATTAGGAATAGTGCTACTTCAAGATCCAGCTATACCACTCCTAGGCATATACACAAAATATGCTCAAGTACACAACCATGTTTTTAGCAGCTTTATTTGTAATATCCAGAAGCTGGAAATAGCCCAGATTCCTCTCAACTGAGGAATGGATACAGAAATTGTGGTACATCTACACAATGGAATATTACTCAGCAACTAAAACCAAGAAAATCATTAAATTTGCAGGCAAATGGTTGGAAGTAGAAAAGATCCTCAGTGAGGTATTCCATAAGCAGAAAGACACACATGGTATATACACACTTATAAGTGGATATTAGACATATAAAATAGGATAAACATACTAACATCTGTATACCTAAAGAATTTAAGCAAGAAGAAAGACCCTGGGTAAGATGATTAGTCCTCATTTAGAAAGGCAAATGGAATGGACACAGGAAGAGGGAGAAAACAGGAAACAGGACAGGAGCTTACCACAAAGGGCCTCTGAAGGACTCCACTGATAACGGTATCAAAGCAAATGCTGAAACTCACAGCCAAACTTTGGGCAGAGTGCAGGGAATCTTATGAAAGAGGAGAGATACAAAAAAACCTGGTGGGGACAGGAGTTGCACCAAGGGAGCAACAGAACTAAAAAGTCTGGCCACAGGTGTCTTTTCTGAGACTGACACACCAACCAAGGACCCTACACAGATATAGCCAGTGGCAGATCAGTCTCCTAGTGGGTTCCCTAAAAGCGGGAACAGGGACTGTCTCTGACATGAAATCAGTGGCTGGCTCTTTGATACTTGCCTCTGAGTGGTGCTCACCCTTACCAGCCTAGAGAAGACGACAAAGCAGCCATTCCTGATGAGACCCAATAGGCGAGGGTTAGAGGGGAGGGAAGGAGTACCTCCCCAATTAGTGGACTTGGGGATGGCCAGTCCTGATGAGACCTACTAGGCTAGGGTCAGATAGAAGAGGAGGAGGAACTTCCCTATCAGTTGACTAGCTGAGGGGCATAGAGGAAAAAGCAGAAGCACTGGCAGACTAGGAAGAGAAGAGGGAGGGTGCTACAGCTGGGATAAAAAGTTAATTAATTATAATTAATAAAAAGAAATTTAAATATACATCTTTCATATTTATTATCTTTAATATGTATCAAGAAGGTACAAGATTGGTTATTGCAGAACTTCATGGCAAGACTCCATTGCTGAGGATACTATATAACTTGAGTTCCTGGACATGAAGAAATCAAGTTATTAATCACCTGGATGCCTTGCTTCATAGTGCTGGAAGGTGCTACACATGCTACCAAAAAAAAAATAAATGTAATATCAACTCTTATTCTTCTGTGAATCATGAGGGATGTAGTTATGATATTGTATGCAGGGTCTTATATTGTATGCAGTATGACACAAGAAGGGTTACACACATTATATGTGAAATCAAAGTTTGTCTGATTAGATTTTAAGTTCTCTTCCATGGAATGGAACACATGCTTAGCACCATAAAAACAACCAGAATCTGTGACTAGATAGGCATATACCCCAAGGGGGAACTTAGTACTGTTGTTCTACAAAAGAGACAATGTATGAAATCGACTCCTCATTTACTTTTGCTCCCGTGGATGGGTACATCCCTCAGCTTTCATCAGAGTAGCTTTTGTTTTGCAGAGGGAAAATGATACAAAAACCAATAGAGTTTGAAGTGCTCAGACACACATAGAGCTTACATATCACAACAATTTCAACAAGGCTGAGGAATCATGGCTGAAGAGAACTGGGAAGATTGTAAGGGCCAGAGGCGGTAGATAACCTCAAGAAAACAATATTTTCTGTCTTCAACAGGATAGTTGTACATGTAATCTCACAAGGACTATAAAGACATGTGCCAGAACATGTGTACTCAAACAAAACAAAATGCTAGCATGGAGAAGGAGATGGGCATAAAATCTCACCCCTAGCTGAGATGAAATAAGGATTTGAAAGTTACTGGGAGGGGGCTGGAGAGATGGCTCAGAGGTTAAGAGCACTGGCTGCTCTTCCAGAGGTCCTGAGTTCAATTCCCAGCAACCACATGGTGGCTCACAACCATCTATAATGAATCTGTCGCCCTCTTCTGGTGTGCAGGTGTACATGCAAAACACAACATTGTATACATAATAAATAAATAAATCTTAAAAAAAAAAGAAAGTTACTGGGAAAGAGTTTATCAGTTTATTCACTGTTATAACCCCTAGTTGGTCAACCACATACAAGGGAAGGCTCCAATTACAGTAGTACTTATAGAACACATACTGCACTTAATTGGCAAAATAAAGGAAATGAAAATTTAATTAGGTAAGGAGGTATGTGTAGAGAGAGTGGATGTGGTGTAGAAGCAGTGGTGTTGGTGAATACCAGCAAAATGTTTTGTATGAAATTATTAAAGAATTGATAAATACATTTAAAAATCAAAATAAAAGAAAATGTGCAATGGTGGGCCATTTGTTGAAACTGTAAATAGTTTCAAGAAAAGTAAATAGGTTTTGCCAATGGACAGGACAGATTCAAATGTATATCCATATAAATATAAAGATATTTATCATTTGACAACTTTATGCATAAAAGTCAAGGATTGCAAACACATTATCGACCACAATCACTACTACATATTTCATGATGAGGTGGCAGAGGGGCTCCAATCCTCCAAAAATACAATGGTGATAAAGAAATGGGAACTTCATAATCAAGATTTCATCACTTTATTTTAGATTCATGTTTTGAAAACACATAGAATGTCATAAACTGGTAAGCCACTTGGGTCTATGACCCACCTAGTAAGATTCTGGTCAATTTTACTGCCACGCATGTGTTCCTTATCATGAGGGGACCCTAATTATCAAATCAGACAAAGGTTAATTACACATACAATATGTGTGCCTATTTTTGTACAGGACTGCATATTATATAAAGCCCATCATAACTGTATCACTCATGGTTCAGAGATAAATTGGTATTACCTTTATTTCCTTTGGTAGTATGTAGCACCTTCCAAAACTATTAAATTTAGCTAGGAAAGATATAGCAACCAGGTGATTAATAGCTTGATATTTCCATGTTCAATAACTCAAGTTTTGTAGTATCTTCAGCAATGGAGTCTTGATAGCAAGTTCTTTAATATCCAATCCTGTACCTTCCTGAACACATATTATAGATAATAAATATGAAAGATGCATGATATGTAAAATTGTTAATGTAACTCAGAATTGATACTTTAAATATCTACAAATTCACTGAGATGTACAGAATTCTGGTCTCTTTAATTTTGGTGCCTGGAGATTTGACTTGAGATTTCTTTATAATAGATTTTATTTAAAGTATTTTTATTGCTAATTTCTACATTACTACTTTAGTCTTTGTATACTGTCATAGTGATCCTCAATTTTGTTGTTTTCATGATTGTATCTTGCTAAATTTAATTGCATCCTTCCTTATTTTAAATTATGATATGTACAGTATCTGTTGTTTTGTTTCATTTTAGGTGAAGTTTCTAGTCAAATCTATTAAGATTAAAAGAAACAAACATACTGTTTTTATTTTGTGTGATAGTTTTAAGCGTATTGGTGTTAGTTCTTTGAAGGTCTGGTAGAATTCTGTGCTGAAACCATCAGTCCCTGGCCTTTTTTTCTTCTTTTTGACAGGGAGAGTTAATGACTGTCCTTCACAATACTTTGAATACCCTTCACAATAGCCACAAATAACATAAAGTACCTTGGTGTAACTCTAACCAAGTAAGTAAAAGACTTATATGAAAAAAGAATAACTTCAATTCTTAGAGGAAAGAAATTGAAGAAGATATCAGAAAATGTAAATATCTCCTGTACTCATGGATAGCTAGGCTTAACGTAGTGAAAATGGCCATCTGCCAAAAGTTATCTACAAGTTCAATGCAATTCCCATCACAATACAAACACAATTCTTTATAGCCATTGTTAGAACAAATCAAATCTCAATTTCATATGGAAAAACAAAACAAAACAAAAAAGAAAACATTAAGTTAAAACAATCCATAAAAACAGATTGTCTGGAGTTATATCCATTCCTAATCTAAAGATGTACTACAGAGAAATAGTAATAAAAACTGTATGGTACTGGCATAGAAACAGAATGATGGATCAATGGAATCAAATAGAAGAGCCAGAAATATACCCACACACCTTTGGAGGTCTATTATCCAGAATATATAAAGAACGAAAGAAGTTAAACACCAACAAACCAAGTAATCCAATTTTAAAAATGGGGTACAGAGCTAAACAGAGAATTCTCAATAGAGGAATATCAAATGACAGAGAAACATCCTTAGCCATTTGGGAAATGCAAATCAAAAATTCCCTGTGATTTTATCTCACACCCATCAGAATGGCTGAGATAAAAAACTCAAGGGATGATGCATGCTGGAGAGGATGTGGAGAAAGGGGAACCCTCCTCTTTTTCTGGTGGTAATGTAACTTTGTACAACCACTTAGAAATCAATCTGGCACGTTATTAGAAAATTAGGAATAGTGCTACCTCAAGATCAATCTATACCACTCCTAGACATATACCCAAATCATGCCCCATCATTCAATAAAGGCATTTGCTCAACCATGTTCATAGCAGCTCTATTCTTAATCCCAGAATCTGCAAATAACCTAGATGTCCCTCAACGGAAAAATGGATACATAAAGTGTAGTATATTACGCAGAGGAATACCAATCAGAAATTAAAACAAAAACAAACAAGGAAATCTTGATATATGCATGCAAATAGTGGGAACTAGAAAAGATCATCCTAAGTGAGAGAACCCAGAAGCAGAAAGACACATATGATATATATCATCACATATAAGTGGATATTAGTCATATCATATAGGATAAACATAATAAAATATACAGCCCTAAAGAAGCTAAACAACAAGTAGGACCTAGGAAAGACACATAGTTCTCATTCAGAAGGCAAACAGGATAGACATTGGAAGTAGGGGAAGACAGAACATGACAGGAGCCTTTAACAGAGGACCTTCTAAGAACTCTACCCTCCAGGGTATCAAAAAAGATACTGAGACTCATTGCCATACTTTGGGCAGAGTCCCAGAATCCTTATGGAAGAAGAGGGAGACAGAAAGCCCTTCAGAGGAGAGGAATTCCACAAAGAGAACACCAGAGTCAAAAACTTGGGCTCTGGAGGTCCTGCAGAGAATGATCCTCCACTAAGGACCATGCATGAAGAGGACTTAGAACCCCTGTTCAAAGGAAGCCCATTGGCTTCTCAGTTTGCAAGTGGGTTTCCCTAGTAAGGGATACAGGGCCTGTCTATGATATTAACTCACTGGCAGGCTCTTTGATCACCTCCCATTGGGATGCAGCCTTGTCAAGCCACAGAGGAAGATGATACAGCCGGCCTTGATGAGACCTGATAAGCTAGGGTCAGATAAAAGTGGAGGAGGGCCTCCCCTATCAGGAGACTATGAATAGAGCATAGAGAGAGATGAGGGAGGGTGGGTGGAACTGGGAGGAGATGAGGTAGTGAGCTGCAGTGGGGATACAATGTGAATAAATTATAATAAATAAATATATAAATTATGTCAAATTAAAAAATAAGATGTTCAACATCAAAAAACCAAACCATTATTAAAAAAAAATAAACATGGAAGATAGGTTTGATGGTTCACACCATTAGTCACATCCATCACTCAAGAGGCAGAGGCAAATGGATCTCTGAGTTTAAGGCCAGCCTGGTCTACATAGAGAGTTTCAGGAGAGCCAGAAATACAAATCAAAACATTGTTTCAAAAATGATGGAAAGAAGAGAGAGCGAGAGAGAGAGCAAGAGAGAGAGAGAGAGAGAGAGAGAGAGAGAGAGAGAGAGAGGTTTATCTGGAAATTGTAGTGCATGCCTTTATTCCCAGGATTCAAACAGATACAAGCATATCTCTGCAAAGTCTACCTCAGCATGGTCTACACAGTAAGTTCCAAAACTGTCAAGGCTATGTAGAGTTAGAGAGAACCTATCTCAAAAAACAAACAAATAAACAAAATAAATATATAAGTAAATAAATAACAATGAACTAGCACATGAAACACACACACAACACTAAACAAAGTGTTTTATTAAGGTTATTTGTTGGGTGGTGAGAAAAGTGTGGAGGAAAGAGTTTATTTGGTGACTTTATTATGGTTACTATTGCTGTGATGAAACACCATGAACAAAAGCAAACTGGGAAGGAAAAATTTTATCATGCTTTTATTCCCACTTCATAGTCCAACACTGAAAACAAGCCAGGGCAGGAACTAAAACCAGGCCAGAACATGAAGTCAGAGAGTGAAACAGAGGCCACAGAATTTACTTACTTGGTGGCTCAGAATGGATTTCTTAGCTTCCTTCCTTAATAGAATTCAGAACTAACAGCCCTTGAATGGTCCCACTCACACTGGGCTGGGCAATCCTCCATTGGTCACTGATTGAGAAAATGTCCTATAGACTTGCCAAGAAGCCAATCTTATGGAGGCATTTTCTTCATTGATATTCTGCCTTTCAGATAATTTTAGCTTGTCTCAAGTTTATGTAAAACTATCCAGCACATTTGGCTTACACTTTTTCATCACTGTTCATTATTGGACAAAGTACAGACAGGAACTAAAGCAGAAGAGGAAGTGGAGGCAGGAGCTTTGATCCAGAGGCCATGGAGGAATGCTGTTTATTGGATTGCTCACTGTTGGTTGCTCAGCCTGAACCTGTCTTATTATGAAACCCAGGGCCACCTGTTCAGGAATGGTCCTATCCACAATGGACTGGGACATCTCACATCAATCAATGATTAAGAAAATTCACTACAGGCTTGCCTATCTTGTTGAGGCATTTACTCTGTTGTGTCTTCCTCCAATGCAGTGACTGTAGGTTTTTTAAGCTGACATAAACTAGCCAGCACAAAGAAATATAACACAAACGTCTACAAATGTTTTAGACAATATAAAAGGTTAAGAAATTATTATTAATAGTTGAATAAAAGTATAAGGTAATGAAGCTCAAAAGTAATCTTATTATATGGTTAATTTTAAATTATTTATTATTATATGTATTTTATATGTATTGGTGTTTTGCATCCATGTATATCTGTGTGAGTGTGCCAAATCCCTTAAAATGGAGTGGCAGATGGTTGTGAGCTGCAATGTGGATGCGTGGAATCGAACCCTGATTCTCTAGAAAAGTAGCAAATTCTCTTATATGTGGTTATTTACAATATTCTCATTAGGATAATAACAGTAACAGAACACACAAAAATTAATAGGAAAGATCATACATCAGGCAAATTTCTGCATTATTTCTAAATTTTTGCAGAATTATTATTCCTTAAATTTGCATACTTTTAAAAACTACAGTAAAAACAGCGTTAAGTGGCCACCCTCACATGATGAGCATTTTAATGTGCATATCCGTAGAATTAAATCAAATGTCTAGAAACACATTCCAAACAGATAAACATTTAAAAAATCTGTCTGAGAATTAAACAAGATTGGCCAAGAAACACTGAGATGCAAAACAAAACTATCAGATAGAAAAAGCTATATGTTGAGAAAAAAATGTACTACCAAAATTTTAATGGTGAGAGACCTGTGTTAAAATCAGCTGTATGTAGCATAGTTAATACTTGTCACTTAGCACCATTGCAGGTACTCAGGAGTCTCTACATTCAGTAGCATCATCTTTTCTTACAAGAGCATATCTGGACTAAAAGAAAGCCAGAAGTACCATATTTAGATAAAATTATTCATTCTCTGAAATTGTAACATGGAAAATATTCAAATCATTTGCCATTAAAGGCATGATAAAGAAAAATCATGAAGTTCCAGTACCATATAAGGAAAGCAAAATGAATAACATGAAAATTATCGCTTTTCATTTGAAAGAGGAAAAGAACACATGAAAATATAGTTGATATTTGATAGTGCAAAAGATTGTGAAACACACAGGGAAGTTTATATTCATACATTTTTATGTCATAAGATTTCTGAATGAATAACTGTACTTACTGTATGTAAAAGTCCTGGAAATATAGTTCCTTTAGAATGGTTTTGGTTGTGTAAAAAATATGAAGAGGAAAAAATGCACCAATCATCACATCTCCTGCACGGCGAAAATCTTCCTTGACTAATCCATAACATTCATCATCAGTAAAGGTACACACAAAATGGGGACTATACAGAAGCCCAAAGATAAAAATCCAGAACATCCTATTAACACACACATATGCCCAGCCATAAGACTGGTGGAATCAGCACTAACTATATCCAGCATGTATATATTAAGCTCAAGTGTTTGGGAATATCTGTTTTTCTCACTTTGTTAATGAGTGCAGCTGTCACCCTAATCACCCTTAGTTCTTCCTGACACTTCCTCCACTGCAATTGAGAGTTCTGAAACTCTGCCCTTAGGTTCTGCATCTGAGGTCCTGGGTTCTGCTTGAAAACAAGTTGGAAAATATGTTTTGAATCTTCTCTAGCCACAGGCACCATGATTTCAGCAAAGAAATTAGACAGCAAGAGCTCAGGGATCAACTTCCTAATGGGAGTGTTTTGACCAAGTTTGAAGCAAGAAACTTTTCCTATGACAAGTTTCGGTGAAGGCATCCTAGATCAGTGGAAGGCCTGAAAATACACATATTGCGCATACACACCAAAAAAGAGGACCATGCTTTTCCAAATCCAAAGACAGCCAGTGGAATTGACTCTTCCTACTAAGAATAAAGTCTTTCAGATATTCTTCCATGATACATACATCTGTATCTGCAAATGACTGTGATGTCTGCACCCAACACAATCAGGTCATTTCTCACTCTGGAAAAGCCAATAGTCCTGCTGCTTTCTTCACTTCTAAATCATTTACTTCATTTCAGTGCAGAAATCAAGTCCCCTGTTTACATTCTGAGATTTGAACTTCCATAGTTCTACACCACTCTTTTATCCTGGGTTAGTCACTGAGTAGAGGTGTCTTCCATTCCTGCATTTTGAGCAGTGTGTTCATCCACTGCTTACCCTGATTTGAAAAAAAAAAATAGTGTGTATGTGAGAAATACTAATCAGTTCTGTAAAATATACACTAATTTAAAGCCATCACAGTTAGTATTTTAACATACTATACTGATGAAAGTTATTCTGATCAGGGATCTATTCCCTAGCCCCTGGGAGTTTAGGTCAATAAATGTACTGTGTATTATGATATGGTAAGAACAGCAGCACCTCTAAAATAAATCAACTTCACTAAGAAAGGCTGGTTGAGTTTTGAGTGAACAGAAGCTCAAATGACAGCAATTTGAAAAGACCTACAATGAATATGTTAGCAGGCCATACTGTAGCTTGTCACGACTTCTTTTCTGTGTAATATTAACAATTTGCAATGACTACATAAGAGATAGAACCAATCCATTGTAAGACTATATGCAATGAAAAGACACAGGAAAACTTGCTTCCCAGTAAACCACACTTCAGTGCAATTCTGCATAATAGCTCAAACCCATGTCTCAATAAACTCAAAGGTGATACTCCCTTACAGCACTAACTGTGTATAATATGGAGTTAATTGACAAATTCTTCAAGAAGATTCTTTGATGCAGAATAACCATGAGACTTAAACTCATGGATTTGAGGGAATGTCCTGGTAAAAGGAGTGGGCATTTATTTAGTCTTTTTGTTCCAGAGATTTTCTGACAAAAATCATTGTTACAAGATAGGAGGAGAGTGATTTTGAAAATGTAATCGCTTTATTCCTCATACAGATATCATAGTCCAAGAAGAACATAAGATACAGCAAACTAGATTCTCACAAGTATTTAGAGATGACAATTGAAGAGAAATAAGTTCTTTAGTAAACACATGGGACTGACTGTGAAAGATGGGCTCATTTCCTGACTTTTAAGGTGCAACAGTACAGCTCTGAGCACCATGTCCTCATCAGAAGTTAGGAGAGCAGGCTATGTTAAAACTAGTCTTACTCTCATATCTGTCAAATTCAAGTATGAGAGTAAAGTTAAAACATTTTCATTTATACTTTTTCTCAATCTGTATTCCTCTGGGTGTCACTCAACTTTTCATATAACCACAGACACTTTAAAACTATACCTGGCAGACACAGGGAATCTATAGGAACCACACATCACCCAGAGTCATATATACCTAAAAGATATCTTACTGTAGGAAATTACTGTAAGAAATTCTTCCTAACCATTGGAAGCGCTATACTGTAGCCATGAAAAAGGAGACCTGAATGAAGGCTGTATCCCAAAGATCAGACAGAGTAAATCAAGGTACCAACATTGTTGTTGGAGAGCTGGTTCAGCATTTAAAATTACTGGTAAGACTTCCACAATTCAGGAAGTTGTCTCCTGGGCCAATGAGTTCTAGGCTCTTCTCCAATGTTTCTTCTAACTGATTCAGTTGATCCACTTGGACTTTAGTTTTATTCAGGGTGATAAATATGGATCTATTACCATTTTTCTACATGGAGACATCCAGTTAGACCAGCACCATTTGTTGAAGATGCTGTCTTTTTTCCATTGTATGGTTTTAGTTTCTTTTCTCAAAAAAATTAAGTCTCTATAGGTATGTGGGTTTATTTCTGGGTCTTCTGTTTGATTCCATTGACCCAACATTCTGTTTCTATGCAAGTACCCTGCAATTTTTATTACTATTGTTCTGTAGTACATCTTGAGATCAGGGATGTACTGTTGTGCAGGATAATTTTGGCAATTCTGGATTCTTTTGTTTTTCCATATGAAGTTGAGACTTTTTCTTTGAATTTCTGTAAAGAATTGTGTTGGCTGGGTACCCGGAAGGGCTCTTTAGCAATTTCAAACATGCTAGCATCCCTCTCCACGCGTCTGTCCAGAAAAAATCTTTCTCTGGCACTCCCATCTCCTACTTTTGTCATCACTTAACCTGCCTGCCTTCCATTGCCGCCGCCTCCACCACACACATTTGTTACGCTTCTGGCGGCTGCTCAGAACTTTATCTCACTGACCCTCTCATCTTCTCAGGTCTCTCAGTTCAAGGGTGCTGGACTTCACTCAGCTAGCTTGTACTGGACTTAACTATTAGGTAATCCAGGCCTCGGGACCCACCCGCTCAGCACTGAGGGTTTTAAAACTGCCTTCAAACGGCTTTAAATATTGCCACCGCCTTAGGCCCCAGGAATTAGGGTTTTATATTCCCTGCCTTGCTTGCGTGCTTATATGTGGAGCAGGGTTTTTGAATTGCGCCGACACCTGCTCAGCAGTGCCACCCAGTTTAGAACTGCTATCGAGCGGGACCGCCAGGCCATCAGCAAGGCCGCCAGGTCCTGGGACTCCAGTCTCACTATGCGACAGAGGGCACAAATAACAAATGGCAAGTCACCATGTTGATTTTAAAATAGAGAAGCCATGCCATACACTTGCCCCTCCCCAGCTCCTGCAAAACTCTAAGCTGCGTGTTCTAAACACTGGCTCTCAAAATATTTCTGACTTCTAAGCCCTTCCCATCTTTTAAAAATCTTTTCTGCCTGATGTCTGTACACTCTGCTCTCTCTCTCTCTCTCTCTCTCTCTCTCTATATATATATATATATATATATATATATATATATATATATTCTTATCCAATGATTTATATAATTTGCTCATTGGGTTTATATTCATAAGACTTCCTTAGTCATAACTGTTTATTTTATCTCCTTTTAGACTAAAAGCAACAAGCCTCATTTTAAATAGGTATGGACTTTTGTACAAATTTAAAGTTATATTTTTACAATATGCTATATATGCATGATTCAGCCCTGGTTCAAAATAATTTTTATATAATGCTAAAATTTCAAAGTTATAAAGGTCTATTTAAATTAAGCTAACTTAAGATGTATGTCTAATTGCCTATGTCTTTATCAATTCCTGAATTAATATATGCTGTGTCTTCCATCACAAGCTGCTTGTGATCTGGACTCACCACTAGACTTTCGGGCCAAAGGATTTGGTATAATACATTTAAATGTAATTTAAAAAAAAAAAATTGTGTTGGTATTTTGATAGGAATTGCACTGAATCTGTAGATCGCTTTTGGCAGGATGCCCATTATCACTATGTTAATCCTACCAATCCATGAGCATGGGAGATCTTTCCAATCTACTGAACACCAACATCACAGGCTCTAATATCAACAAACAATAAATTGAACCTCAGGAAACAGAAAAAGCTTCTGTAAAGCAAAGGACACTGTCCTCAGAACAAAATGACAGCCTACATACAGGGAAAGGATCTTCACCAACCCTAATAGCCAGAACCTGGGAACAACCTAGATGTCCCTAAACTGAGGAATGGATACAGAAATTGTGGTACATTTATACAGCAGAATACTACTCAGCAAATAAAAACGAGGAAATCCTGAAATTTGCAGGCAAATGGTGGGAACTAGAAAAGACCAACCTGAGTGAGGTATCCCAGAAGCAGAAAGACACACATGGTATATACTCACTTATAAGTGGATACTAGACATATAATATAGGATAAACCTACAAAAATCTGTACACCTAAAGAAGCTAATCAATAAGGAGTACCCTGGGTAAGAGGACCGTCACTCAGAAAGACAAACAAGATGGACATTGGAAGAGGAAGAAAACAGGAAACAGGACAGGAACCTACCACAGAGGGCCTCTGAAAGGCACTACCTAGCAGTGTATCAAAACAGATGCTGAGATTCATAGCTAAATTTTGGGTAAAGTTCGGGGAATCTTATTAAAGAAGGGGGAGATAGTAACACCTGGAGAGGACAGAAGCTCCACAAGGAGAGCAACAGAACCAAAATATCTGGGCACAGGGGTCTTTTCTGAGATTTACACTGCAATCAAGGTCCATTCATGTATATAACTTAGAACCCCTGCTCAGAGGTAACCCATAGCAGCTCAGCACCCAAGTGGGTACCCTTGTAAGGGGAACAGGGTCTGTCTCTGATATGAAATCAGTGGCTGGTTCTTTGACCACCTCCCCCCTAAGGGGGAAGCAGCCTTACAAGGCCACAGAGTAGGAAAATGCAGCTAGTCCTGATGAGACCTGATAAACTAGGGTCAGATGGAAATGAAGGAGGAACTCTCCAATCAGTGGACTTGGAAGGGGCATGGGAGGAGATGAGGGAGGGAAGGTGGGATTTTTAGGGAATGAGGGAGGGGACTACAACTAGGATACTATGTGTATAAGCTGTGATTAATATAAAAATAAAAATTAACAAAAGGCTTCCACAATTCTAGCGATTTATTCCCAGTACTGACATAGTAGTTCACAACTTTTGATAGGTATATTTTCAGTAATTCCTTACCTATTTCTGGCCTCTGCGGGCAATAGACAACCATGTCATACAAAAAACACATGTGGGAATAGACAAAACATATCTAAAATAGTATAACTTTTAAATGTTGAAAGATTGCTATGACTTGCCCCATTTTGAACACTGTGAACACTTCTAGTGAAATACCAAAGGTGGTTTGAAAAAAAAAAATGTTGCAAACAAACTAACTCAGGGTATGAAAATCCCAATGAAGAAGTTTCTTAACTAATAATTAACCAAATTTAAATACATGAAAACCCCTGGTAACGTCATCTCCACAAATTTCAGATCCCATGTACATGACACCATGTTAAAAAGAAGTGGAAGAAATTTCAAAGAAACCAATAGCATTACTATAAGTATGGTCAAAATACTTAAAAACACAAAGACAAAGAAAACTGTATAAGGAGATCAATCCATGACAGAAATATAGCTTGAACTTTTCAAGAAAACTCAAAATGAAACAATGCTAAAAAAGAAAACCCAATGAAATAATTACAAATTTCAGTGTAAATCCACACTAACAAAAAGAATCATTGTGAAAATAGAGTTGGGGAAAGAAGGCTAAATAGAGGAATTGAAACACTCAATAACAGAAAATGAGAAACTTTTTTTTAACAAGAAATGTTTATTGCCTCATGGCTGTAAAGGTCAGAAGTAATACATCAGTGTGATATAAGAACAGTTTGTTTTATTTTTAACTTATTTTTCTTCCTTTAATTCATTTTTTTTTCAATGCAGTTTATTTAGGAACCTTGAACAATCATCTGACCCTGGGGAAAGCCAGCCCACTTTAAATAGCCTCTGGGCAGCCAACCTCAGTATGCCACGTGGGCAATGCAGATAGGTCCACATACATGGAAGCAAGCCAGATCCTCAGCCTTAGCCAAATGTGGAGTTGTTTGTGACAGAGAGCACTCACCATCGGGAAGGTGGAAAGCGGAAACCAGCTCCATCTTTCAGGAGCGGCATTACGCAGCTCTCTACAGTCCCCCCTTTTTGTTTTGGACGCATCAGGCAAAAGTAGAGGTCTGATCTCTGATATTAGAAATAAATTGGGACTTTGTACTGATGTTCATTTAGGTGTCATCCACCCAAAGAGCATCAGACCCGTCCGATACCTTTTTCTCAGAGGCGGGACCTGGGGCATCAACCCGCATGCAATCAGACATGCTCTTCTCTGGGTCCAAAGCGGCTGACCCTGAGTGCAGTGCTTCGCCTCGCATCCTGAGCGTAATATTTTGGCTTTTTATGGTAGCCAACCATGCTTGGGGAGACTGTCCTGCTTCAATGGCTGTAAAGGCCTGAATGGTCATGGCTGCATTACGCTGTTGTGAGACTCTAATCTTGCATATATACCACAGGCAAACCAAGGTGACCAACACCAGAAGGCCTGCTAATGCTCCCATGCCCGCCCATTCCTTCGGATGATTCATGCCTGCAGCAATCCATGATGATAATCCTGTGGCTAGTCCTCGTCCACTCTGGTAGAATTTACCATGACAATGGCCACTCTCAGCTGGTCCATCGTAGTATCGAATTCTCCAGTCCAATTACCTAAAATATAGCTTGACAATTGTTTAGACAGATTTGCAGCACAGGGAAAATTCTCATGTTGTATGCTAGTGACACAAAGTCCAGCATACTTTCATTGACAGCCAAGTTGAGCGATTTGCCATAGGGTATCAGTTTGCTCCTGCACGAGGTCATTCCTCTGATTGAACACCATCAAGCTTCCTTTTAGTTGAGCATTAATTCCTTTATGTACAACTAAGGCATGAGCTACATTGGCTAAATGATTGATCAGGGTCTGAGTAGTCTGCCCAGTATAACTCATGGCTAATGCCCCGGTGGTAGCTCCAACAGCCGCCAATGAGATGGTAGTAACAATGGTGGCTGTAGTTCCAAGATCCCTTTTCTGTCTGAAGAGAGTCATAGCATGAGGGGCATCAACGGGCACAGGCACCCAGTGAGGCATGCGAGTAACCAGGGCATACCTAAATTTACTAGGATTCCAGCATTGGGCAAAAAAGCAAGTATCATTACCACAATAACTTGGCTCTATCTGGCTAATAATGAATAAAAATGGGGGATATAGACAAACAGGTGTGGGCTTATAGGAAATAGGAAATATTATGAGAAGCCTTAACCCCATCGTTGGAACATCCTGCGTCAGTTCTAGAACTAGCAGTGGTGGTGTCCGAGGTCTGAGTAGGTTAAGGAGACCATTGCCCCCAGGGGCGAGTTGTGCTCCATGCCAATTGACTAACTCCCTGTTTTCCTCCACTTTTGAAAGTCATTTAAGGTTCTTAAATTATTTTTTCCCCTTTTTTAGAAAATAAACCTTTTTTAAAGATTAAAATAATGTAGGCAGGAGAGATTGCTCAGAGGTTAACAACGCTGGCTGCTCTTCTAGAGGTTCTGAGTTCAATTCCCAGCAACCACATGGTGGCTCACAGACATCTGTAATGGGATATTCTGGTGCACAGGCAGAATGCTGTACAATGAATGAATGGATGAATGAATAGATGGATGGATGAATCTTAAAAAAAAAAGCCAACTTTTGTCATCGCAACAGCCAGGGCCCTGTGACACAGAGAATCCCTCTCTTACCAAGGTGCCAGGTTCCATCCCAGGGACCACACGGTGGCGCGCAAACCATCTGTCAAGGAATCTGGTGCCCTCTGGTGGCGCACACGTCACTTAATAACGAGCTATATGTATATAGTTATATTATATATAAAATATATATAACTATATATATAGTTATATATATAACTATATATAGTTATATATATATGTTATATATAACTATATATTTATATATATAGTTATATTATAGTTATAGTTATATATATAGTTATATTATATATATATAACTAGCTAGCTATATATATATATATATATATATATATATATATGATGTTTTCATTTAATGCTATGTATTTATTTCAATTTAATAAGAACAGACAAGGGCGTGTCTTGAGAGCAGGCTTCCCAGAGTCCTGTGGAGTCAGTATGCAGGAGGTCTCTGTGCTAGATCAAAGCAGGGCCTGGGGCCCCCCACCTGTGTCCATCCCCCAGTGCTCTCCCCAACCTGATGGTAAGATTCTGTTGCTGAGGACAAGACCTTCACAAGTCATTGGACACAGCAAATCCCAGCTGGCATCTACCGAGAACCATCACCCTTATAGACTGCTGTTTGAAATACTGGAACATACACTGCATGCCACCAGAAGAGAAAGGTGCACACCAACCCAGCCATACACCCTTCACACTCCAACAGTGACCTGCCTACAAGATTTGCTGGTGCATTTGTGGCATAAAGGTCACGGAAGAGACCAACTAATATCTAGTTGGGTTTCAGGAGGCCCACTCCAAGAGAAGGAAACTTGATCCAATACTGCTTGAGTGGCCAGGAACTTGAGTGAGTCTACAGAGGCCAAGGACATAAGAGAAATCTAAATACTACAGTTGTGCTAAAGGAGCACAGCCATACTCACAGATTGGTGCCTTTCTAGGCCATCATTGGAAACTTCCTCCTGCAGCAGATGGGAATAAATAGAGAGACCCACATCCAGTTGATATGCAAACAGTGAGAGGCCTTGGACCATTCCACCCTAAATGAGATGTCTCCAAAAACCCATGCCCCTACGGGCTCAAGAAACTCTGTATGCAGAGTGTAAGCACCAGAGTGGATGAAGGACACACGGGTAACAAGGCCTTGTCAACACAGCAGGACCAACACACATATGAATGCACCCCGATCCACAAGCTCGCTCTTCTTTCACTTTCCCCTGTTGGGGTTGCCTCGCCAGGCAAAGAGTGTGTGCTCAGTCCTGATGCCACTCTCTAATGCCACTCTCTCTAAGGTGGAGAAACTCTCTCTCATGGGGAGGAACTCTCTCTAAGGGAAAGAAACTCTCTCTAATAGGGAGGAACACTCTATTAGGGAGGAATTCTCTCTATTGGGGAGAAACTCTCTACTGGGGAGGAACTCTCTCTAAGGGGGAGAAAGTCTCTCTAATGGGGAGGAACTCGCTCTAAGGGGGAAACTCTCTCAATATGGAGAAACTCTCTCTAATGGGAAGAAACTCTCTAAACTCTCTTGACATGCTGGGGTGGGTGGGTGTGGACAGGAGAGGCAGGGTGATCCCCTTCTCTGAGGAGTCAGGTGAGGGATGATAGGGGAGACAGGGAGGGTAGGACCAGGAGGAGAAGAGGGAGGGGTCTAAGACAGGAATGTAAAATGAATAAATAAAATTTTAAAAATAAAAATAAGAAATGAGGGGCAGGAGAGATGGCACAGAGTTTAAGATTACAGGCTGCTCTTCCATAGGTCCTTAGCTCAATTCCCAGCACCCACATAGTGGCTCATAACAATCTATATTGAGTCCTGGTGCCCTCCTCTGGCGTGCAGACAGAATAGTGTACAAATAATAAACAGATTTTCCATAATAAAGAGAAGTACACCAGGAATCATAAATAAAGTTTCCCTCACTCCAAAAAGAACACTCATTCCCAATAATAATAATAATAATAATAATAATAATAATAATAATAAAAATGAAAATCTTAGTTTTCTGCAAGGGACTCTCATTGAGGCAACACACCAGACTAATGTGCAGGTCCCATGAGAAGCAACAGATGGCAACAGAAAAACTCAAGGCTATACTTGTGGGTTGTCAATGCTGCCTCTTCAGGCACCAGGCATCTACCTGGTACACAGGCACACCTATCCACACAGGCAAAACAGTCATACACGTAAAAATAAACAAATAGATGTAATTTACACTTCTTAGAAAAGGGGAAAAAAGCACAAGTGTCCATTAATAAGTAAAGCTAGTTCATTGCACACACAGCCCCACCTTAAATTTATGTATTCCCAGTTTAAATGTGTCCAGTTTTAATTCCCCTGCTCAGCCAAGGTCCAGCCAATCCCTGCTCACTGCAGAAGGAATCTTGGGGTCCCTGCCCCCCATTTCTTTTAGTGAGTGCCGACTATCCCAGTCAAAACAGGGCTGGTCCCAGGAAGGCAGACAGAGATTATAAATTATTCTTAAAGACTATAACAAGAAGCCAGGTGTGGTGTCACATGCCTGTGGCTGTCAGTGAGGCAAGCAGAGGCTGGTGTGAGTTCCAGGCCATCTGGGTTTGCAAAACGAGTTCAGGATATGCAAGGCCACAAGAGAAACCCTGTCTCCAAAAGCAAGGGTTTGCACCCCTGCTAGCTCTTCACACTCACTTGTCTAGACATGTCCTAAGTCATAAAGTATGACTTCAGCCAGGCTATAAGAAAGTCCTGCCAAGAACAGTGCACACATCTTTAATCCCAGCACTCGGGAGGCAGAGGCAGGTAGATGTCTGTGAGTATTTCTGGGAGTTCGAGGCCAGCCTGGTATACAAAGAGGCCTGGACATCCAGGGCTACACAGAGAAACCCTTTCTCAAAAACCCAAATTAATAATAATAATAATAATAAGATTGAAATAAAAAAATGAGAGCCAGGCATGCTGGCACATTGCCAGGTTCTTTTCACAAGGAAGGAAAACAGTAGAGTTTATGGGAAAAATAGCAGATGGAAGAAAGATTTGAAACTTCATTTTATTTCATTTTTAAAATCTCAGTTACATGAATTCTAGTGGATTGGAGAGATCAAAGATTTAAAATCAGTGGGTATTGTTTTAAAGTTTAGAGCAGAAGCATGAATAAAGGCTAGTTAGTTGCAGACATGTCCAGCCTCCTTCGGGGAAGAACTAGCCTTAATGCCCTGAGGGCACAAATTAGCCTTAATGCATTCTTTCCTGCCCACTAATTATACAATTGCCAGGAAACTGGCCCATAGGATCAGGCCAAAACTGTTTGTAGTCTTACTGCCCAAAGTGGACCGATCATTTAAAAAGTCAGTTTCAATTACACAATCATGTAACGCCAAAACATCTAAGTCCCTGCTTGAGGTTTTGCCCTATAAAAACCTTGCTTCCCTAGATCTCAGGGCTACATTCCTCTCCTTTGTCCACAGGAAGTTTGTGTCCCATGTCTGAACACGTATACAATTTTTAAAACCTCATGTATTTACAGCAGAGTGTATCCCTGATCTTTTGGGGTTCCCAAACTAGGCATAACAGTTTCACTCTGAATAAGACCATTAGTAATTTATAAACATCTCCCAATGACAATAAACACTTGTAGCCACAGAAAACAACCCAAAACCTACCCAATCCCCCTTAAGGAAAATAGGACATCATTCTCATTGATTTCTTCTAGCTGACATTTTGGACATGCAGAAATCCTTTTGGGGGCCCAAAGAAAATTGGAAAAATGTTTAATTAAGCAAGCAATTTTTCTGGTCCAGCCTTTGAATGTTGAGAAAATAATAAAAGTCCTGTTTAGAACAGTCTAAAACGCTGGACCAATTAAGATTTGTAGCTTTCTTCAAAGCTCTCTTGGGAACATGTCGTGATGAGAAACAGCAATTGAAGCAGTTCAAGCAGAATTCTGGAACATGCAAGATACTGAAACAGATGTGTCAATGTCTCAGCATGCTGGAAGAAGGATTCTGTCAGGTTTGGTCCAGCATCTCCAGTATTCACTCCTTTTGTTCTGCAAACATATAATTTCTCACAAGGATTATACAGTTCTAAAAGCATGAATGTAAGAGATGTTCAGAATGAAATTAAACTGTAAACCAATTTTATCAATGCCAATTAAATAAATGGCATAATAAATATTGAGGATATTATAGGCAAGGATTTATTGGCCATGTATTGTTGAAGTTCTGGCTAGAGACATTTTTCATGTCTCAGTCAGTTTTAGAGTTTTTCCCATGTGAAGGGATTATCAATTTATATTACCTGTTCTGTTTGGTATTCTTGATTTCTCTCTTCTTGTGTGTGGCCAAGGTTTCAGGTGGTCTTCCTCTGTGATATCTGATTTTTATTAGTTTGAAGGAACTCATAATTTCTCTTCTCCTGTATGAACATATGAAAAACCTCTTCCCCAGTGTGTAACACATTCCCTACTGTCCATTGTGAAGTTAGGGTATTTTTGAAATATATAGGCTGAAATAATTCAGCAGTTTTTTCTATAACCCAGTGTCTTTGTGCAGCTGTTTTTTGTTGTTCATTAACACTCAAGAAATTTAAGGTCAAAAAAGCATTATATAATCTATCTCGTGAGGGGGGTGTTAAAACCCCTCTCTGTTTGTTAAACATGTCCCTTAAAGTATGATTCGATTTTTCAATGACTGCTTGACTGGCAGGATTCTGCGGAATACCTGTTACATGTTTTATCTTATAATATGTAAGAAAATCTTTCCATTTTATTAAAGACATATGCTGTAACATTATCAGTCTTGATTTGTGTAGGCATAACCATAACTTCCAGAACTTCTAATAAATTTGTAATAACTAAATCAGCCTTCTTAGAACTTATGGCTTTTGTTCATTGGAACCCTGAACATGTGTCTATAGTATGGTGCACATATTTCAGTTTACCAAACTCTATAACATAAAGCACATGATTTGCCAAATTTCATTTCTTTAGTTACCAATAGGGTTACTTCCTGCAGTTAGTGGAGTTTAGTTATATAATGAACAAGTGGGACACTTTCACTCAATTTCTTTGGCTTGTTGCCAAGTGATAGAAAACTCTCTTTTGAAACCTTTGCTGTTAAAATGGTGTTTTAATGAAATTCTGAGGCCTCTAACACGCTTCCTATCAATAGTTGATCAATTTCATCATTGTCTTGTGCTAGAAGGGCCTTGTGGACCCATATCAGATCTGATCAATGTTATATACAGTGTATTATTTCTATTTTTGATTACTCGTTGTAATTGAAGAAACAGTGAAGTTAAATCCAAATTATCCTGAATTAGATCAGCAGTTTCTATATGCAGAAAAACCCTTTCTGCATATTGTGAGTCAGTGAATATATTAAGAGATTCTTGAAAATTTGATAACACCAAGAGAATTGTATATAATTTTGATTTTTGAACTGAATCATATGGATTCAGTTTTTAAGTTTTTATTTTGTTTGTGTGCCAAAAATATCCATTCTAAGACAGTCCTCCCTCTGCATAAGAATTCCTGTGAATGAGTGAATGAGTGGAAAGCAAGATAACCAAAATACAGGTCCTCTTTGGATCAATACAGTCTATATATGCATCTGTAATTTCCTTTCTGCCAGAGCCAATTCATTTTCATCTTCAGTTGATAACGTTCTTGGACTTTTAAAGTCCTTATCATCCTGTAAGGTTTGAAATAAGTTACTTAGCTCTTGAGTAGCTAAACTGAAGGTAGGCTATAGCCAGTTAATATCTCACAGCAATTTTTGGAAATCATTAAGAGTTTTTAATTAGGTTCTTCTATTTTGTACTTTTTGTGGTCGAGTTTTCTGTAAACCTATTTTGTATCCTAGGAAATTAATAGAATCTCTTCTTTGTAATCTTTCAGGAGCAATCTCTAAACCCCAACAAGGCAAAGTTCTGTTTATATCAACAAAAATATTTTCTAATGTTTTTGTATCTGAATCAGCTAATAAGATAGCATCTATATAGTGGTAAATTATGGATTGAGGAAACTGCTTATGAATTATCTCCAAAAGCTGTTGTACAAAATATTGGCACAAAGTAGGACTGTTCAACATCCCCTGTGGTAAGACCCTCGAGTGATATCTCTTTATTGGACAGCTTCTATTCAAAGTGGGTCCTAAGAAAGCAAACCTTTCCCTATCATGCTCATGTAAAGAAATTGTGAAAAAGCAATCCTTTAAATCAATCACCATAATAGGCCATTCCTTAGGTAACAAGGAAGGTAATGGGATTCTGGATCATTAACGATCTCATTGGCTGAATAATTTTGTTAATGGCTTTGAGATCTGTTAACATCCTCCATTTGCCAGATTTCTTTTTGATGACAAATACAGGAGAATTCCAAGGGCTGCTAGACTCCTCTATATGTTGAGCCTCCAGCTCTTCTAAGACTAACTGTTCTAGTGCCAGTAATTTTTCTTTACTCATAGACCATTGTTCAATCCAAATAGGTTGTTCAGCCAACTACCTTGGTAAGGTTGTGGGATTTTTACTAGCAGTGGCTTCCCAACATGAAGTTGAAAAGACAGCCTCTGTTGTATTTTGTTTATGGACAGCCTGGACAGCCTGTAACTGTTTTTGATGGCATTTTAAAATAATTTAAACTTGCTTATCAGGAGTATTACCTGTTTGCCTCTGAAATTGGAGGTTGTTAATTTTGGTCTCCCATTGTTGTAACAGATCTCTTCCCCATAAGTTTATGGTTATCTCAGCCACATATGGCCTTAATTTTCTTATTTGACCTTCTGATCCTATACATTTAAGCCATCTGACATGTTGTTTTACTTTAGATAAAGTTCCAATTCCTTGGAATTGAATATCCACCTCTTAAATTGGCTAATTTGGGGGTCAGAATTTAGGAGTGATAATTGTGACATCAGCCCCAGTACCCACAATGCCTTCAATTTAATATTATTTAAAATTATCTTCAACTTTGCCCTATGATCATTTGATCATTTATAGAAGTTTGCCAATATATTTGTTTTTTTTTTATTATCCTTTCCTGTTTTTTTTTTCAATTTATTTATTGATTTATTTTTATTTACCTATAAAGCCTACCCCGGCCTCACTGTTGAAGTTTTTAATGTTTATTCCCAGAGCAGTGGTGTTTAACTTTCTTGTGGAGGAGTATCCCTGTCCTGTATTGGGGCCTGAGAAAGGCCCCTTCAGGCATTTTTTGATAAATGATTACCCCACTTATCTGTACTCTACATACACTAATCCAATGTCAACCCTTGCCACATCTTCCACATATTCTAGAAAGTATAGACTCCCTTTTTGAATTATTTTGTTTTTTTCTGGTAACTCCATTTGCCCATCAAAGTTAAGACATTTCCCAATATCTTTAGAGGTAGCTTCTCCTATCAAGGACAAATTGGGTGGTTGAGGTCTGATGTCAATTGTATTTTAACCCATTCATCTATTTGTGCATACCTTGCTTTGAATGGCTGTATTACCTCTTTGCATTCAAAATCTTTGCATTTTCAAAAGCTTTTCTAGCTAGTGGATCTGATATACTTGTATCCCTAGCTGAAGTCAATCTCTGCAAAACATTAATGAATGTTTCACTTGGAGCTTGTATGACCTGAGAGAATGGCTCAAGACTTCTTTCCTGATTCCTCAACCTTGTCCCAGGTATTTATGGCTGCTAGGTGACAGAATGTTAAGGTTTCTTCATTATATACAGCTTATATATCTGTGTCAGCCTATTAGCCATCACCAAGCAGGTGTTCCTTAAAAACACCAACAGCCCTGGCTCTATTTTTGTATGCTATCTCTCTAGCCTCTTCTCTTCACCATGATAGGCATTGTAAATGTGGCTCAGGATCTTTTATTGCCTTTGACATATCCTCCCAATCCTTTGGGATTACTCTACTGATTGGCCAGGAAGTCAGCATTTGTTTGCAAATGATGAATGCATTCCAAAATTGGTGACACTTTCTTTAAATTTTCCCAGGTCTAGCACTTCCACAGGGTGCCATTCAGCCTCTTGGTAATCATGTGGGGGATCATCATCTGCTGGTCTCTGTTGCAGAATGACTGGATAAGCTAATGTTTGTTTTCTAACCACCTTTGTTTGGCTTTCTTTATTATTATCTTTTGCCTCTGCCTGAGTATTTTATTTACTTAATATTCTAAATTCTTTTTTTAAAGTCTGCACCCATATTTTACACCTATCTCTCTGTTCTTTGTTTTGTTCAATAATCTCTTGAATATCCTGTTTTATGCCTTGCTTCTAACTTTTAATTTTTCTTTATATTGTTCTAGTTGTTCTTTGTGTTTTCCAGTATCTTTTCTAAAATCTCTGCCCTCTTTTCCTGTTGTTTATCATGTTCTGTATGTAAGTTTTTGTATCTCTTGTTTTATGTCCTGTTTCCAACCTTCTTTTTTTTTCTTCATACTGTTCTACTTGTTCTTTGTATTGTTCAGTATCTTTTCTGAAGCCTTTGCCTTTGAGAACACATAAAAGGCTAAATCAATTATTAAACTTAAATTGAGGAATATGAATGTAACCAGAGTCATAATTTCTAAACTTTCCTTTATTTCTGTCTTAAAAACATAGAAGAGATTATCAGCCAAGCTCTGAGAAGTCTGTTTTAATGTTTCTCTCATCCTGTTAAAATGTAGTGGCAGCCAGTTTTTTTCAGTCTCAGTTCTGCCCAAAGTAGGCTGTCATTTGTTCTGAGGCTTGTTTAAGAGTCTCTTTTAAAGAGCCAGTAATTTATCTGGGAGGTTTTAGGTTTAAAGTTTGGGTTTTATCGCTGGGAGCTCATTCCTCTCACCCACCCAATTATATTAAAGTAAGATTTAAAGGGTGTGGATACTTAGATGAGTTAGGTGCAATTTGTTGTTGGTTACTAATATTTAATATTGATAAATCTTTTAGTTAAGCAGTGGTTATTCCTAAACAGCGGTATAACCAAATCACCACAGAGAGACTAGGATTTCTTTAATTAACCTAGAGCACAATGCTGGCCAACAGTTACTCCATCCTAAACCTCTAAGCCCACAGAGTTTCCTACCATTCAGATTCACCCATCATATGGCTTTTAGTGATATCTTAGTTCCAGTTCATTTCTACATGTGGTGCCAAGACCTCTCTTGCAGATTCTCCTCCTCTCCTTTCCTGTCTCCTTCCTCTTCCTCCCACTCTGCACCAGAATGTTTCACCCTATCCTCTCCATTACTCAGTATTGGGGCTGGTTGTTTTAATTGACAATATAGAGAACAAATGGTGGCATGTTTATGCAAACTTGAGACAGGTGATGCTTAGAAAAAGCATCACAATGCAATATCTGCATTGAAACCAGGCAGTGGAATAGAGAAATCAGCATTTGAATGAACAAGGGTAAATTGTATACATCCAAAAAAGGAACATTATATCAATATAATCCCTTGTATCATATTAGAATGGCATGGTCTAACACTAGACCTCAATAGTAACAAAAAAAGAGTAAACAGCCTGTATATGCATGGAACCTGAATTCTACTCAATGACAGCTGGATTATGGCAGAAATAAACTAATTAGACTTTCTAGAATTTAACAAAATTAAGGGACAACTTACCCAAACTAATGAGACATAATGAAAGTAATACTAAGAGGAAAGTTCATAGAAGTAAATGCCTTCATAAAGGAATCTGAGGCATCTCAAATCAACATAACAACACATGTGAAAGACCTAGTCAAAAGGAAGCAAACATACAAAAGAGGAGTAGATGGCTAGAAATAATCAAACCTAGGGCAGAAATCAATAAATTAGAAACAAAGAAAACAATTCAAAGAATAAACAAAAGCAAGAGCTGGTTCTTGGAGAAAATGACAATTATAGACAAACCTTTAGCCTAACTAAAACACAAGGAGACACTATACAAATCAGCAAAATCAGAAAATAAAAGGAGGTATAATTACAGACACTGAGAAAATTCAAAGTATCATTAGGTTTTACCTTAAAAGTCTATATGCCACAAAATTTGAAAATCTAAATGAAATGGAATATTTTCTTGCTAGATTCCACTAATCAAAGTTGAATCTGGATCAGTTAATTAAATTAATAGTCTTCTATGCCCTAATGAAATAGAAGCAGTCATCAAAAGTCTCCCTGCCAAACAAAGCTCAGAGCCTGATGGTTTCAGTGCAGATTCTACCAGACCTTCAAATAAGAGGTAATGCCAATACTCTTCAAACTATTTCACAAAACAAAAAAAAAAGATGCAACATTACCAAACTCATTCTATGAGGCCACATTCACCTTGATACCTAAACCTCACAAAAGCTAACTAAAAGGCAGAGATATACTAAGAAAGATTATTTCAGACCAATCTCTCTTATGAATATTGAAACAAAAATACTCAATAAAATACTTGCAAAATGAATCCAAGAAAACATCAAAAATCTCATCTACCATGACCAAGTGGCTTCATCCTAGGCATGCAGGGGAGATACAATATATAGAAAACCATCAGTGTAATCCACCACATAAACAAACTGAAAAAGAAAAACCACATGCTCATCTCAATAGATGCTGAAAAGCATTTAATAAAATCCAAGCTCCATTAATGTTTAAAGTCTTGGACATATCAGAGATAAAAGGCACATGCCTAAACACAGTAAAGATAATGTACAACAAGCCTATAGCAAACATCAAACTAAATGGAAAGCAATTTTAACCAGTCCCACTGAAATCAGAGACAAGTCAAGTTTGCTCACTCTCTCTTTTCTCGTCAACATAGTACTGGAAGTTCTAGCTATAGCAGTAAAACAACTAAAGTAAATCAAGGGGATACAAGCAGAAAGGAAGAAGTCAAAGTATCACTATTCACAGATGATATGATAGTATACATGAGTGACCCTAAAAATTCTACCACAGAACTATTACAGCTGATAAACACCTTCAACAAAGTGGCTAAAAACAAAGTTGCTAAAAAATATCTGAAGCCCTCTTGTATAGAAAAGACAAGAGGACTGAGAAAGAAATTAGGAAAAAAACAACCTTGCAATAGCTACAAATAACATAAAGTGCACTGGTGTGACTCTAATCAATCAAGTGAAAAATCTGTATAAAAAAACTTTAAGTATTTGAAGAAAGAAATTGAAGAAGATATCATAAGATGGAACAATCTCCCATACTCATGGATCAGTAGGAATAACAGCAAAATGGACATCCTACCAAAAGAAATATAGAGATTCAATGCAATTCCCATCAAAATACGAACACAATTCTTTAAAGACCTTGAAAGAACAATTCTCAACATCACATAAAACACACACACACACACACACACACAAAAAAAAAAAAAAAGAATAGTTAAAAGAATCAAGTACAACAAAAAACTCCTGGAGGTATCTCCATCCTGAATCTCAAACTGTACTATAGAGAAACAATAAAAACAGTGTGGTACTGGCATAGAAACATACTGGTGGGCCAGTGGAATTGAATCAAAGACCCAGAAATAAACCGACACACCTACAACACCTGATTTTTGACACAGAAGCCAAAACCATTCAAAGGAAAAAAGAATATCTTCAACCAATGGTGCTTGTCTAACTGGATGTCCATATATAGAAAGATACAAATAGATCCATAATTATCACCCTGCACAAAAGTAAAGTCCTTGTGGATCAAATACCTCAATATAAGACTAACACTCTTAATCTGTTATTAAAAAAATTTGAGGAAGAGGCTTGAACACATTGGCACAGGAGACAACTTCCTGAAGAGAACACCAGCAGCACAGGCTCTAAGCTCAACAATCAATAAATGGGATCTCATGAAACTGAAAATCTTCCATAAAGCAAAGGACACTGTCAGCAGAAAAAAAGGATGGCTTACAGACTGGGAAAGGATCTTCACGAACTCTACATCTGACAGAACGCTAATATCCAGAATATATAAATAACCCAACAAATCAAATAATCCAATTTAAAATATGGTTCAAGGCTAAACAGAAATTCTCAACAGAGAAATATTGATTGGTGTAGAAACACTGTAAAATGCTCAACATCCTTAAAAATATGAGAAATGAAAATCAAAACGACTCTGAAACTCCACCTCTCACCCATCAGAATGACTAAGATAAAAAACTCAAGGGACAACTCATGCTGGAGAAGAGGTGCAGAAAGGAGAACTCTCCTCCATTGCTGGTAGAATGTAAACTTGTATAACCACTTTGGAAATCAGTCTGGCACTTTCTCAGAAAACTGGGAATACTGCTACCCCAAGACCCAGCTAAACACCTCCTAGACATATATCAGAAAGATGCTCAAACATACAACAAGGGCATTTGCTCAACTATGACATTAACAGCTTTATTCATAATAGCCAGTAGCTGGAATCAAACTAGATGTCCCTCAATGGGGGGAATGGATACAGAAATTGAGGTAGATTTACACAAGGAAATAATACTGAGGTATTAAAAACAAGAAAATCATGAAATTTGCAGACAAATGGATGGAACTAAAAAAGATCACCCTGAGTGATGTATCCCAGAAGCAGAAATACATGTATGGTATATATTCACTTACAAGTGGATATTACCCATTCAATATAGATTGGACATACTAAAATCTACAGACTTTAAAAAGCTAAAGTACAGGGAGAAACATAGGGAAGATGCTTAATTCTCATTCAGAAAAGAAAACAGGATAGATGCCAGAACCCATAGAAGAGAGAGAAAAGGATAGGAGCCTTCCATGGATGAACACTAAGTAACTCCACTCAAGAGGTGATTGCAGCAGATGCAGAGACCCACAGCAAAATTTTGTATAGAGCACAAAAAGTCTTATTGAAGAAGTGGGAGATAGAAAGACCTTAAGAGGTCAGGAGTCACACAAGGAGATCCACAAAGCAAAAAAAAAAAAAAAAAAAAAAAAAATCTGGGTCCTGGGGCCCTGCAGAGACTGATGCATCAACCAAAGAGCATGAGAGTACTTAGACCCCCTGCTCAGATGTAGCCCATAGACAGCTCAGTCTCCATATGGGATCCCTAGTAAGGGGAGAAGAGACAGTCTCTGAACTGGGTTGCCTGCTTCTTGATCACTTCTCCATGGTGGTACTACCTAGTCAACCTACAGATGAATTGGATACAGGGAGTCTTAAAGGAACCTGATAGGATAGGGTCTGATAGGACCTTCCATATCAGAGGACTACAGGAGAAGGATAAGAGAGGAGTAGGGAGGGATGCTGGGACCTAGAGGAGAAGAGAGAGGGGGCTACAATTGGGATACAAAGTGAATTAATTGTAAAAATTAATGATAAACAAGGGTGACAGAATAAAGCATAAATAAGACACAACTGACTGAGAAAAACACAAAAAAAAATACTCACCATCTTTAATCATATATCTAGCTGGAAAAAAAAACTTAGGCAACCAATACCTCAAATGACAAATAATGTATGTTTAGTGTCCTTCTTGGCACTATAGTAAAAGAGAATGTGATAGGATGCACACAGTATCATTGGAAATCTTTCTTCATGCACTGAACATGGAGTGACTTGTAGGAGTTGAGATGTTGATTTACTTTCTCCCCACAGATCAGCAGGAATGTATCCCTTGCTGAATTCAAGAGTACCCAAACCTTGAGAGAAACAAGTGCCTGCCCATGGCAGTGACCTTCCTGTCCTTTGAGGATCCTCTGGGTTTGGTCCTGGCCTGCATGGCTTTGTGTTTATCTGTCAGCACAGCTATAGTTTTGGGGATCTTTCTCAAGCACCATGACTCACCCATCATTAAGTCCAATAACTGGACTATAATAAAATACCTTAGTGTCTTCAAATGAAATTATTTACCTTTACTTTTAGTAAGTTCATATAAAATGTATATCTAACCATAACTAAAAGAGCCCTTCATTTAAGCAATGTTATATAGATACACTCTATTTCAGAATAGAAACTACTTCTGAAAACACATTTTAGTAAGTTATACATGTTACTTTTTAATTTGTGGACAGATTTTAATTACATAATAGTAATTGTGATAAATATTACAAGTACTATATATTTTCCCTTAGTATTTTATTTTTCTGGAGGAAACAGGAATTAGGTCTACAGTTGACATCTTCTGTTGGACAGGCAAAACCTGGATCTCTGTCAAAGGGAGGTTGCAAAATTGTACATCCACAGCCGAAATCAGTGTTCAGAATTCTCAAAATGATGAAAATAAATCTACCATATGAACCACTTATAACTTTCCTTGACATATACACAATGGACTGAACATACTCCTTCAAAAATATTTTCTCAACCATACTCATTGCTATTCTGTTCACAATAGGTACAAAATGAGAACACCTAAATATCCTTCAACTGATATAGATAAGTGAAATGGTATGCACATAAGTAGATAGAACTATAAATGACAATGTTGATTTAGGTAACTCAAATTCTGACAACAGATTTCACATGTCCTATCTACTCTGAAGCATATAGCTCTAGATCTTCAGTTGTGAGTATTCACCCTACTGTGAAAGAAAAGAAAGAGTGTGGCAAAAGATTGGGAACGAGCCCCAGCAGTTGATAGTATCCAGAGAGGAGGGAAGGATAAGGCAGGGCAGAAATGAGTCAGACATGGTAGTTCAAAGAAACTGAGAGTCATGACTGACTGGCAGTCAGAGTGCTTCTTTATTTAGACAGAACTTAATAATAAAAGATAGCTTCATATTGTTCTAAAATATAGAAGATATCTTTTTTGTTCCCAGATAGGTGTTTTAACTGTCTCTTGGTCATAAATTTAGTCATCAGTGATAAACCTTATATTTTACTATCATTTTTCTTCATCAATCCCATAACCTGACATTTTTGAGAATCTGGAGGCATATTTGCCACAGCCTGAAAGCCCATCCTCAGGTTGGAAGAATTCTCAGATTCAATGGCAATAGACAGAAAATATTCAAGCCAGCTTGGGCATATTGCTTTGTTCCAAGAAGTACATTATCATATTTTAATGGACAGCCTTAAGAAAAACAATTTAGGCCAAAGCAGCACAGTTATTATTAAATTCCTGGTGTAATGCAATGTCTATACCTCATATCTTTGTAGAATTTACTCATGTGCTAAATCTAAGTATTCTTTTATTGTTTTGGTCATACCACATGTCTTACCACAGTGATACTGTGAAAGCTGATATTTCTGGGGAAAGGAGGTGCTAATACCTCACTTTAAAAAATTATTTTTATAAAATATTCTTTGTCCATCATTATAGACCCTAGTGTAAGGTGAAGATGTCTCCAGCCATTCATTTACATCTTTATCTAATCATTGAGGGCATACCATACGTAACTCCTAATCTTATATGCCAAGTAATCATCTGAGGATACAGCAGTACAAGGTATTTAATCTCAAATACGATCAGCTCTCCTAGCTCTGGAAACATTGTTTCTCTTTTTATGAGTATGTTGTTCTGATTATTTTCTTCTTGAGGAAGCACGGGGGTAGATTTTGCAAGGCTATCTTGAAGCTGAAGTCTCATAAGGAGTTTTCTGCCATTTTTATGTGAGTTACAACTTCCATGAGGAAGACATTCATGTAGGACCAAATAATTAATATTTCCCCTAAAAATGAGAAGAGCAGTATGCTCAGGATTTTTCTGGGGAAGCTCAGAAGCAGTACCACAGGGTGAAGGCATAAATGATTCATTAAAAAATTCCCTTTGCTCCAATGTCCCCAAGTTGTACATGTTTTGAAAGCCCTCTAAGCATGTAGCAAGTGGAGATCAAGCCCAAGCCTGCAAGATAGCATGAAGGCTATTGTAACATGCACCTCAGCTGTGCTGGATCTTTGTCAAATAGCTGTGCTGACTTCAAGACTTTAACTATATATGAACTTTGGTGAGGTTTTAATTCATTTGGAGGTGACTTTTGAGTGAAAATATGCATCTATTTCCATGTTTCTACATATAGACATCTAGTTTAGTCAGCACCATTTGTGAAGATTTTATCTGTTTTTCCAGTGTGTATTTTTATTTTTGTTATAGCACTAGTGTATTTATGTAATCAACTATTACTCAGACATTTAAATAATCAAATCATGAAACATGAAGGTAAATGCACATTTGCAGGTAACTGAGAGTAAGAGAACCTAGACCCCAAAAGAGAAATAGGGTATGTATTTGTTTTACATATATATTAGTTGCAAGATGTATGATATGCAAGCAACTGAACATAATACCACAGGGGATACGTGCAGATTAAGAACTGGAGGTTAGGGGAGGCAGAGATTTCTCCATAGGAGAGGGAATTAAAATACTTGGTAGAAGTGGAAGGTGGGCTAAAAAGATAGAATTGAAGGGGATTGGGAAAGGAAGAGGGCAATGAAAAGGTAACATGAGAAGAGACAGGTAAAATTAAGGGCCATTTTTTTGGTACAGTGGAATCCTAATGCAATAGAATCTTTCTAAAATACATACATGTAAGAAGCCAAAATAAATGAAATCACCACATAACAGGAAAGTCCAAACTGGAAATCTCTTGTCACTAAATAAAGCACCCAGTACTGGTAATAGGTTATATTTTACTAAGGTATTGGACAGAGTAGTGTGATTGTAATGCCAAAACAATACAGGCTTTTGCCAAGACTATAGGCAGCTTTCCACAATTGAATGCAGTGCCCTCTTGCTGAAGACAACACTTACTAAGTGGAATATAGATAAATAAAGCTTGTACCTACATATAACCTTCACACTTACATTCTAGCAATTTTGATATGGGAAGTACTCTGCAACTACAAGAGCAGAAATATAAGCACTAACCCAGCTACCAAATTTTTGAACTATAACATAGTCCTACCTGTGAGACATATCAGTGCAAGAGTTGTAGGAGTAAATAACCAATCTATAGTTTGACTGAAGGTCCACTTCACATGATGCAATCCACACTTGACACTGGATTATTGATCAAGTAATAGAAATTACATAGCCCAGGGTTCTAGGGAAAAAGCAAATACTACATTCTACTAAAAGTAATAAAATGACCATTGACACCATTCTGCTATACTCACAGACCAGGGTCTTGTTCTTCCATCATCAAAGAAGCTTCCTCCTGCAGCTGATGGAAACAAATTCAGAGACCCGTAGAGAAAATAGATATTCAGTGAGAGACCTCAGAATACTCAAGTATAAATGGAAATTTTCCATCAAATTCATGCCCTCCATGGTCATTGTAATTCAGCCAAAAGAGTGTAACAGAGAGAAAGGATAGAGGATACCAAAGAAGAAAGCACTATAAATTAAGATGACTGAAGCATATATAAATTGTGAGATACTGAGGCAGCATGCACTAGGCCTTTTAATATTCTGCACCAGATGTGGTTATAAAGCTGAAATGAGAAGTGCACACCTGGGTTTGTCCCAAACCTTATCTCTAATTGTTAAGCACTTGCAAATGAAAGTGTACTTATCTCCAAGGGACACTCATTTTATCCAAGGGACTTCTCTTAATTGTACATTTAAGAGTACATTCCAAAAGTTAGATGGCCAAAAAATTCACTCACTGGCACATTTGGATTTTGATGTCCTATAATTCTCGCATGCATTTTATTATAGTTCTCATTTTAATTTGCTGAAGTTTTCTTGTTCATTTTTTAACTTTTATTAATTTCACTTTATTCACTTTGTATCCCCCCATAAACTCCTCCCCCCTCCCCTCCTAATCCCACTTTCCCTCCTCCTTCTTCACACACGCCCCTCCCCAAGTCCACTGATAGGGGAAGTCTTCCTCCCCTATCATATTCTTGCCTACCTTATCAGGTCTCAACAATAATGGCTGCACCTTTTTCCTCTGTGTCCTGGAAAGGCTGCACCTCCCAGGAGTAGGTGATCCTACTCCTGAGCCATCCACTGAGTTCATGTCAAAGACAGCCCCTGTTACCCTTATTAGGGAACTCATAAGGAGACAGATACTTATGGGCTACATCTGAGCAGGGGTTCTAGGTGTTCTTTATGCATGGTCCTTGTTTGGAACAGGACCCCCTGGGCCCATATTTTTGGTTCAGTTGGCCTTCTTGTGGTGTGCCTTTCCCATTCAGGTCTTTCTATCTCCTGAATCTTTCTTTTGAGTCCATGCTCTATGCTCAACGTTTGGCTATGAATCTAACCATCTGTTTCAATACCTTGCTATGTATATTATTTCAGAGGCCCTCTCTGGTAGGTTCCTGCCCTGTTCTCTGTCTTCTCCCATTACCAATGTCTATCCCATTTGCCCTTCTGAATGAGGATTAAACACCTTCCCTAGGATCCTCCCTGTTGTTTAGCTCAATTAGAACTGTAGATTTTATTATTTTTAATCCTGTATTATACAACTAATTTCCACTAATAAGTGAGTATATACCATGAGTGTCTTTCTGCTTCTGGATACCTCACTCAGGATGATCTTTTCTAGTTGCCTCCATTTGCCTGCTGATTTCCTTGTTTTTAACTGCTGAGTAGAATTGCATTGTGTAAATGTACTACAAATTCTGTATCCATTCCTCAGCTGTGGTACATCTAGGTTGTTTTCAGATTTTGGCTATTATAAAAAAATGCTATTATGAGTATAGTTGAGCAAATGTCCTTGTATGGTTGATAATATACTGAATATGCCCAGGGGTGGTATAACTAAATGTTGAAGTAATACTATTCATAAATTTCTGAAAAACCACCAGATTTCCAAAGTGGCTGTACAAGTTTACATTCCCATCAGCAATGTAGAAGTGTTCCCTTTTCTCCACATCCAGTCCAGCTTGTGTTGTAGATGATGTGATAATACACATGAATGACCCTAAATATTCAAACAGGGAACTCCTACAGCTGATAAACACCTTCAGCAAAGTGGCTGGATACAAAATTAAATTTGAAAAAAATCTGAAGCCCTCCTGTATACAAAAGAGAAAGAGGCTCAGAAAGAAATTAGGAAAAAAAAACCCCTTCACAAAAGCCACAAATAACATAAAAAATACCTTGGTGTGACTCTAATCAAGCAAATGAAAGACTTGTATGAAAAAAAAAAAAAAGGGAAGATATCAGAAGATGGAAATATCTCCCATGCTCTAGGATTGGTAGGATTAACATAGTAAAAATGGCCACTCTACCAAAAGAAATCTACAGACTCAATGCAATTCCAATCAAAATACCAACACAACTCTTTACAGACCTTGAAAGAAAAATTCTCAGTTTCATATGGAAAAAAAAAAAATGCAGAATTGATAAAAACATGCCTGTACAATAAAAGATTTTCTGGAGGTATCTTCATCCCACATCTCAAGTAGTATAGAGTAAACAGTAATAAAAAAAAAATGACATGGTACTGGCACATGTACTTTAAATCTTAAAGGGGTGTGCATCTACTCATTAATAATTTTTATTAAATCATATCAATAAGTTGAGTGGGAAAAACAAGTATAGGGGAATCACCTGCTGTCTCAGTTTCAGACCCAGCTTGAGGGTGCTCAGATAGCCAATGCTGCCTTGGGCTATTGTTTCTTCTCATCAACCTTAAAGCATCCCTGGCTTTTCTATTGTTTGTCTAAGATTTTTTTACATCAGAGTCATAAGCAAAACATCTTCCCCAACCTTGTCAAACAATCTTTTTTCAAATTCTTTCTAATTATAATGGTCATTGCTAAAAACCTACAACTATGGTCCCTTTCAAGAGCAGTGGTTAATTCATTAATTTGCTCCAGCTTGATCTGCAAAAAGATATCAAGCATTGTTATAATAAATGCCAGTGATATTGCCCAGTGAGGGGGCTAGAAGCATCCTTAGAGTTTTCATACAACTCATGTTATAAGGAATATGGGCATCATAATGGCATCAAACAGAGCTATGTTCCACAACAGCACAAAGTCCTCAGTATAAAAGCAGTGCTTGGGGTTATGCTTCTCCAAGACAAACTCATCATGACTATGCTAACAGGGAGCCAAATTACATGAGTGCTACAGATGTTTTGCTGTTGCTCTTGCATGGCTTTGAACAGGACCAGGTAGCCAAAATAGTTTGCCCATATATGGGGGAGGGGAGAATTAGGTTAGCTCAGGCCCTGGGAAGAATTCAGGGTATTGGGTGGGCTATGCCAGCCTGGAGGACCATATAACATGGAAGGACTGAGGGATTGCTAAGAGAAAATTAGCAGGTAGGTCTGTTTTGATATGTTAAATATGAACATCTGCCATTTGCTCCAGGTATGAAACCTACATCTATGGAAATATAAACTTCAGAGAGAGCAGCATGGTCTCCATTAGGAAATGATTAAAAATGAGCTCACAAGGAAGAAAGGTGGCAAAAACAAAGATTCTAATTTTCTTTTCTTTCTTTATATTTGCTTTCTTTTCTTTGAGGGAGGGTGGGTACACAGACTGGACTCAATTTTTTTTTTTGTCAAGTTTGTTTTTCTAATTCATTTTATTTTTTTCAAAATTTATTCATTATATATCCCTATTAAAGGCCACTCCCTCAATTCCTACTGTTCCCACCTCCCTCCATCTCCCCATATCCCCTTCCCTAGTCTACTCAGAAGAGGAGCTCCACTCTTCTGACATCAACCCATACATTATTGGAACACTACTCAGCTACTAAAAACAGGGAAATAAAATGTCTGCTCTTATTTCTTCTCCATAGGCCACTGTGCTCACCTCAGAAGATTTCATACCATGAAGCTTGCCTGCAACCTTACCATGAACTAAACACTAAGTATAACTCATTTTAAAGAGTCCTACTCCAAGACACTGTTGATTGACCATCTCACATCCAGAAACATGTGAACTTTGAAATGCTATGATGTCTGAAACATTTTATCACAGGCATTTCAGAGAATATGATTCTCTTGCTGCCTGGAGGGCTGTTTCCCACCAGCCCAGGAAGGCATAAGGGGCAGAAGATGATTAGCATAAAGCTTGAAAGACCTGTAAGCATAACTGTGGTCAGCCACACTGGGAACCACCTTAGAAAGTAGGTTCAACTTTAATTCCAGAAAACAGAAAACAGAGGCTTATATCCCTTGGGGAGTGCCTGGGATGCTCCAAACATAGGTGTAGATAATTGTTTAATGCTAGGCAATTCAAGGATGCTTGATTTGCATTAAACAGCACATTCCTATTATATGAATAAGAACAAGAACACAGAACCAAATTATCCTATATTTGAAGGGAGGGGAGAGTTATCAGTGATCTGTGTCAAAGGCCATCTATCAAATTTGATTGGTGGTGTCTATGTCTAAAGACACTCTCTAGATGAAGTCAGGCAGAGAAAACTCACCCTTGACATGGTTACACATCTAATCCAGAAGCAGGTTCATACATGGAAAAGAAAGCCTCCTTCCTCATATCTCAAAATTCAGTGTGGGTTGTGATGTTTTTCAATAGTACCCCTGGAACAATAGGTATGTGTACACAAAGAAACTTCTACAGGCTACCACTGTTGTGTTACTCTCAGAGAAATTCCTGGCTGGTGTTAGTTCACCATTCCCTACATATTCATCCACTGGACTAAAAGTTTCTTGTGTAAAGTGAGGCAACTGAAAATAGTAAATGTTGAGAATCAGGATTATCAATAAGTCTTCTGTAAAACACATTATATAATACTGTTGCATGTAATTGATATTCACCATTCATTGTATTCTTTTTAAAAATAAGTTTATTTACTTTAAATTCCAATCATAATCCCCCTCCCTTCTCTGCCCATGACTACCCTCCATTCCTATTGCCCCTATCCCCTTCCCCTTCAGAAAAGGGAGGTCATTTCCATTGAGCTAGTTTTACAGTTCTGTTGCATCTCAGTGGACCAAAGAACACAACAGCCTTTCCACCTTGCTTATACTCACAGAATTCCTCTCCAGTAAAGATACTTTTATGATGATGATGACTCTGGATTTGTGCAAGTCCTCACCATTTTAAAACATTCATAAGTTTTTCCTCTATTATGAATCCTTTCATGATGATGAAGATTATACAAATGTGGAATGGTTTCACCATGTTAAAAACACTCACAGGCTTTCTGTCCATTAGGATTTCTTTCATGAGTGTGGAGATTATTCTGAAGTCCAAAAGTTTTTTCACATTGGTTACAATCAGACATCTTTCCAGTATGTGTTATTTTAAGTATTAGACATCTTTCCAGTATGTTATATTCATTTTTCCCTCAGAATGTATTGTTGTCTTAGGAGATGATTGTTACATGCAAAGGCTTTATCACACTAATTACCCTCACAAGGCTTCTCTCCACTGTGTGTCTTTTCCGGTTTTCGGAGACTACTCTGCTGTGCAAAGGCTTTATCCGTTATATTATTCATAAGGTTTCTTTCCAGTATGTGTTCTTTTCTTAGGAGATGATTGTTACACACTGCAACATTCATAAGGATTTCTCAGTGTGTGTTCTTTTACTTAAGAGAGTACCCTGCAAAGGTTTTACCACACTGGTTACATTCATAAGGCTTCTTTCCAGTGTGTGTCTTTTTATGGTTTATGAGATGACTGTTTTGTGCAAAGGCTTTACCACACTGACATTCACTCTCCAGTGTGTGTTCTTTTATGGCTTAAGAGAGCACTGTTTTTTTACCACACTCATTACATTCATATTTCTCCAGTGTGTGTTCTTTTATGGCTTAAGAGAGTACTTTTTCTGCAAAGTATGTCATTACATTCATAAGGTTTCTTTGTGTGTTCTTTTTATGGCTTAAGAGAGACTGTTTTGTGCAAAGGCTTTACCACACTGGTTACATTCATAAGGTTTCTCTCCAGTGTGTGTTCTTTTATGGCTTATGAGAACAGTGATTTAGGGCAAAGGCTTTACCACACTCATTACATTCATATTTCTCTCCAGTGTGTGTTCTTTTATTTAAAGGGTTTTACCACGTTTACATTCATAAGATTTCTCTCAGTATGTGTTCTTTTATGCCATATGAGCTGCTGCTTTTTGCAAAGGCTTTACCACATTGAACATTTGAAAAGTGTGTGTTCTTTTATGCCATAGGAGAACAGTGATAAAAGGCTTTACCACAGTGCATTTAAAGGGTTTCTCTCTAGTATGACTGCTTTCATGCCTAAAAAAAATTGGCACATGTGAAAGATTTATCAGTCATTTCATTACACTAATAAATATATTTATCTATAAATTAATTTCATAATTTGGTAATTGTAAAGAAGAATCAAATTTTAAAGTTTTATCACTTTATTCACATTCACGGTATTCCCCTTCATTATGGGTATTTTTGAAGATCCCTGTGATGCTAAGAGCATTTGTTATGTGGATCACTTTTATAGCATCATTTTTCTATAAGAGGTTTTCTCCTATATATGAAGAGTATTGTAAGAATTCAGAGTTTTACCACAGCAATCCCATTCACAAATTTTTGTACTGTATGAATGATACTTCATTTACAAAGTGATCCAAGACAAGCAGAAGTTCCAAATTCCTAGTATTCATGGGTATTTTCAGCAATATGAGTTTGCTGATGAATTCTCAGTGAAGTTGCAAAACCAATTAACACTAACCATTTATCACAGTCAGAAAATTTACTCACAGTGGGGACTACTAAAAAATCAATTGTTCTTGGAGAAAGACAGGGACACTGCTTCTTTCAATAACCCTATGCTCATGTGTCTTAGAATCATTTTGACATATGATATACCACTTTAATTTACAAAAATAATAAAGATTCCCACATTGAATTAACACAGTTTGTTTTTGTTCATCATAGACATGTCATATAGGGATTAAGGTTTCTCCACAACAATATTCTTGATTCTCATAAGCTGCTCCTTTCACTAAACTTTACAATGTTACTGCACGAAAATTAGTAACACTGGTTCTACTATGAAATTTTTGCTTATTAGAAGGTTTTGGACACATACTGATCACCAATTCAGTGTGTACACCTCTTACAATATCTGAGTAGATAGAATGAGACTAAACAGATTGGCAGTTCAAGTCAGTAGCTGTAATGTCCATATGATTCAAATGGTATTTTTGTTACAATATTATTTTATTTTCTTCTATCTTAGGGGAGTGCCTTGTAAACACAAATCAGATACTTGACATTGAAGTACGTGGAATTATGAGATTTTAATGATCATCAGTACACTTAAAGCAGTGCTGTTTTTACACTGTTGCTTTTCTTTAAAATTTCCAGGACACAGCCATGTGTGCTGGTACATGCCTTCAATCCCAGCACTTGTGGAGGCAGAAGCAGGCAGATCTGTGTGATTTTGAAGTCAGGCTGGTCTAACAAGCAAGTCTAAGAAAGTCACAGATACCCAGAAAAAAATCTATTTCAAAAACAGAAAATAAAAAGCAGCCAATAAACAAACAAACAAACAAACAAAAAAACAGCAGACTTCCAGGACACATTAAAATTTAAGATTTATATCTGTATCAACATGCACATAAAGTTACCTTTTATTACTTGTAGAACTTTGAAAATGTTCTTCAATATTATGGTCATCCCAATTGTAGCCTAAAATATAGTACAAGAAAATATATATTATTGGAAATATCATGTTATTATTAAGGAAAAACTTAAATCACTATCTTCTGTGACCCTTAGAACCATGCCTGATTTATTTACCTCATTCCTCCTCATTCTCAATTGGAATTACAGAAGAGGATCAATAACAAAGTAAAAGTTGTCTCTTTATTTTAAAAGTGAAAGAAAAATTGCAGTATCACCTATAGCAGTGAGGTTTTCACAGGTCTCTAGCATCACATCTTTGTAGAGTTGCTTCTGGGAAGGTTCCAGCAAGGCCCACTCTTCTTGGCTGAATTTCACATGCACATCATTGGAGGTCACTGAATTCTAAAATATACCGTACATTTGTACAAAAGAAAGACTGGCAACAATATAAATTTATACTTCATTGGCAATATAATCATATAATTCTAGTGCTTCTTCCATTTATTTTCTGACACAGAAGTGCTAGTGTTAGACAGTTGGGTGCTGTGCATCAGGTGAAGGATGGGAGAAGAAAAAGCCTAAAGGTTAGATTGTAAAAAAAAAAACAAAAGGCTTGCTTTGAAAAACCTGTGTTAAAGGTTTTGTATTAGTTTGTAAGACATGAATATGAAGTAGCCATTAGTTGGGTTCTTGAGTGATCTATGAATCATCTTCAGTTACTTGGGTGAGTAGGTCAGGACCCTGTCATGAGACAGGTGGAAGGAAAAACACAGTCATGATATTTTATCTAGCAACAAATGAGATGTGACTATCAGGTGACAGTGAACAGATGGGTGACATCAGTCAAAAGACAACATGGCACTGAATATCACGTTTTGACCAGGGATCAGAGATGTGGCATACCAGTAGATGAAAATGGGGGCTCATATATTTGTGGAAGAGAAAGTGGACTACAGTGAATAGATGGATAAAAATAATGTGCGTGGCAAGCAGCAACAATAATCATAGCTGATAACATCATATTTCTGAGTGACCAGACAAAAGAAAAGGTATAGAACATATGATTATTCTTTGATCATTGTTTTGTATATTCTCCTTTCTAAATCAGGTATAGTCTATAGTTTAAAAATAAAGATTAAAACTTTTCTATTAAAACATAAGTGTTAATGTTATCACTAAGTCATTTTAGAAGAAAACTGAATAATGAAGTTTAACTATGTCATATCTGAACTTTTTGAATAGGATATAGCTTTTGAATAGTCATGGTAATTAATGTAGACAAAGACAAACAGAGAGAAGAGAGCGAAATAGAAAGAGAGAGACAGAGACACACAGAGAAATTAAGAGATGAGCAGTACTAAGTACACATCAGAGAAATTTATGAAAAGTTACTAACTACAAAAATTCTGGACAAGCTGGGTGTATTCTGTTATGCCTTAATTCCATCACTCAGGAGGCAGAGGCAGGTATATCTTATTCAATTGGATGCCAGCATGATCTATGCAAAAAGTTCCAGGACAGCTAGACCTATATAGTAAGACAGAGCCTCCCCTAAAAGTCAATCAAACAAACATAAAAGATTGAAAGAACTCAGAGGTCTTTACTGAAGCTTCTACAAGAAATTATACATCCACTCCAGTTGTGCATTCCTTTTCCAGAAATCTGCACTGCCCCAGCTTAAACTGTAACTCTAATAACATCTTACTAAAAGGGAATGCATGTTTAAACAGCTAAAAATAGAAAAATGATAATATTAGCAATGTCAATGCTGATCATAAATAAGCAACATAAGGTAGAAGAGGTGGTTCGGCAGTGAGGAGCTCTTGCTGCTCTTCCAAATAATTGGGCTCAATTGTCATTGTTTACCTGGGACCCACTACTAATCAGTTCATGAGTTCTGAACACATCTTCAGACTATAGTGAAGATCAGGCACACAAGAGATGCATATTCATGCATACAATCAAAATACTCATATTCAGTAAAAATTAAAAACAGATCCCAGCTGGAAGGGCTGAACTCACACTGTGTCTGATCAGCAGGGTAGCAGAGACTGCACAATGACCAATAGTTGGAACTGTGGGCCTCCAAACACCATTGACTGTATTTACCAGGTGAGAAGAACCCCAATGATGAGAAAAATAATTGGATTCAACCTCAGAGCACCCAGCTAATCCCTTGAAAATTTCCTTGGCTGTTTTAGCAGGAATAAGGTTTTCAAGCAAATAGACCCAAGAAACAAGCAGGAGTAACCATTCTAATATCTAATAAAATAGACTTTCAACAACCATTAATTGAAAGAGATGAGGAAGAAGGTAATACAAGATGGTGGCACCGGGATGACACTGTCTGAGAAGCAGGGCAGAAATCTTAGTACAGTGCCTAAGAGACTGAACTCTGGACCCTAAAACAACAGCGATTGTGTTTCCCAGGTGAGAGGAAACTCCACGGAGTGGGAATAAGTCGGGTCTACTCTCAGGTCACCCAGCAAGAACCCAGAAGAAACCCCAGGTCACACAGTCACTGGGTCACTTGACCAGAAGCACACTCTTGCATGTCCTGATCACCTTCCCAGGCTGAACTGTGCACCCCAGGGCACAAGAGACTGGGAGTCCCAGTCTTGAGAAAACCCCACAGGGAAGGAAACAAGTAGGGCTGACCTCAGGTCAACCAGTCTTTCCCTGGGAAAGGTCCTGCAGACCTGCAGGCACAAAGCAGCCAGCCCTGAGTGGGGCTCCAACCGCCAACCCCACAACTAACTCTCCATCACAGACAGAACTGTGTGCCCCAGGGCAGTAGAGGCTGACTTTTCCTGTTGGGAGAAAACCCCACAGGGAGGAAAAAAGCAGGTCCCAGCTTAGAGTACTCAGCTGACCCCCCACTACCACTAACACCACACATACGGGAATGTTCTCAGAAAAAGTTCTCAGGTTCCTGTCCAGTCACCAGCTTGGAGCCACCACTCCCAATCAAGTGCCTACTCACTCCACAAGCCCCCTCCCTAACAGTACAGACTGGGTCTTTCTGTTGAGAGAAAACCCAAAGGTGGTGGAAATATCTGGCCCTACCTCAGGACACCTAGCTCTAGAAAAGTTTCTGGTTATCCACAGGCTCCAGGCTCTAGCCTCCTGCTGCACACATGAGAGTAGTGCTCACATGCCACTGATTACCACTTGGGTACTGGGGCAGAGAGCCCCAAACTCAGACCTCCAGAAGCCTGGGTTCCCTAAGATCAACCCCCAAATACTGCTCCAAGGGACAACGAGTTTTCCCTAATTAAACTGACCAAACCACAAGGCACCCAGGTTACAGCAGCAGCTCACTAAATTTACAGCAAGAAACCCACCAGGAGGGAAGCTGCCTCCAGGACTACTCTGGATGAGAGGGTAGTTCCCTTTACTAACGAATACCACAATTACTACTCAGGTCTGCATGCCTGAGATGAGCTGTGGCAATTCCTGAAAAACACCTGCCATTCAGTGACCATACCTAAAAGACGGAGGAGAGCTCCTTTGGGAAAAAATCATCTTCCTGCCGAGGTGATTCCACCCACCACAGGATCCCAGGAAGTACCAGAAACTAACCCCCAACACCTAAGATAGCCTAATGGGTAGAGGCTAGCATAAAAGCTCAACCAACAAAAGACAGAGCAATATGGCATCCCTAGAACAAGTTATCCAGGAGCAAGCAGCCCTGGAGCAAGCAGCCCTGGATAACCCAGCGTAAATGAAATTCAAGAAGATGACCTTACATCTGTGCTTATGAACAGGATAATAGAGGAAACAAATAAACTGCGTAAAGACCTAGATGCAGATAAAGTCAAACAGAATATTGTCATTTGCAAAGAAATAGAAGAAGCTAAAGACAAAGTGATTGTGGCCATCCTTAAAGAAATACAGGAAAAATAAACAAACAATTTGTGGCTTTAGAGAGGAAATACTTAAATCACTGAAAGAAATTAAAGAAACAGAGGATTGTTCAAACAAACAGCTGAAGGGATTGAAGGAAAATTCATGTTTGAAGGCTGCCCTCATAGTCAGAGAGGTGAAGGAAATCAATAAAATGGTTCAAGATCTGATGATAGAATTGGAAAAATTAAAGAAAACACAAATGGAGGAGATTGTGGAGAGAAAGAACTTAGGGATGAAAAAAGGAACTACAGAGGTAAGCATAATGAATAGACTATGAGAGGGAAGAAAGAATCTCAGGTGTGGAAGACACAATGGAAGAAATAGATGTAGCTATCAAAGAAAATGTTAAATCTAAAAAATTCCTGACATAGACCATCCAAGACAACATGAAAAGCAAAACCTAAAAATAATAGGAATAGAGGAAAAAAGAAGATTCCCTCCTCCAAGGCCCAGAAAATATTTTCAACAAAATCATAGAAGAAATTTTTCCCAACTTAAAGAGAGGTCTATAAGAATATAAGAGGCCTACAGAACACCCAATAAATGAGATCAGAAAAGAAAATTCTCCCACCATATAATAAACAGTAAGTATACGGAACAAAGAAAAAATACTAAAAGCTGCAAAGGAAAAAGGCCAAGTAACATATAATGGCAAACCAATCAGAATCACACCTGACTTTTCATCAGAGACTATGAAAGCCAGAAGGACCTGAACAGATATCATGCAGACCATAAGAGAACACAGATGACCACCCAGGCTACTATACCCAGCAAAAGTCTCAGTCATCATAGATGGAGCAAACAAGATATTTAATGACAAAAACAAATTTAAACAATACCTACCCACACATCCAGAGGTACAGAAGCTCCTAGAAGGAAAACTACAACCCAGGAAAGCTAACTACATTCAGGAAAAGACAGGGAATAAATAATGTCACTACAGGAAAACTAAAAGTAACCAAGCACACAAACACAGTACCACAACCAATATCAAAATAAAAGGAATGAACAGCCACTGCTCATTAATTTCCCTCAACATCAAATCACTTAACTCTCCAATAAAGACACAGACTAACAGAATGGATACGTAAACAAGACCCAACAGTCTTTTGCATACAAGAATCACATCTAAGTCACAAAGGTAGACATTACATAAGAGTAAAGAGCTGGAAGGGTCCAAGCAAATAGACCTAAGAAACAAGCAGGAGTAGCCATTCTAATATCTAATAAAATATATTTTCAACCAAAATTAATCAAAAAACATGAGGAAGATCATTTCATACTCATCAAAGAAAAATTTTGCCAAGAAGAAATCATAATTCTGAATATCTATGCCCCAGATACAAAGGTAACAATGATTGTAAAAGAAACATTAATAAAGCCTAAACCACACACAGATTCCCATACATTACTAAAATGGGAGACTTCAACACCCCACTCTCAACAAAGTACAGGTCAACAAAACAGAAATTAAAAAAAAAAAAAAAAAAAATATCTATAACAGAGGTCATGAATGAAATGGACCTAACAGACATCTACAGAACCTTACACCAACACAAAAGTATTTACTTCTCAGCACCTCATCGAACCTTCTCCAAAATAGACCATATCATTGGTCACAAAGTGAGTCTCAACAGATACAAGAAGATTGAAATAATGCCTCGTATCCTATCTAATTACCATGGACTAAAGCTGGACCTGAACAACAACAGAAATAGTAAAAAGCCTACACTCACATGGAAACTGAACAACTCACTACTAAATGACAGCTGGGTCAGGGAAGAAACAAAGAAAGAAATTAAAGTCTTCCTAGAATTCAATGGAAATGAAGACACAACACAACCAAACTTATGGGAGACAATGAAAGCAGTGCTAAGAGGAAAGTTCATAGCACTAAGTGCCTTCAAGAAGAAATTTGTAACATCTCACACAATCAACTTAATAGCTCATCTAAAGGCCCTAGGAAAAAAGAAGCAGACACACCAAAAAAGAATAGACACTGGAAATAATCAAACTCAGGACTGAAATCAATAAACTAGAAATAAATAAAACATTTCAAAGAATCAATGAAACCAAGACCTGGTTCTTTGAGAAAATCAACAAGATAGACAAACCCTTAGCCAATCTAACTAAAAGGCAGAGAGAGATTATCCAAATTAACAAAATCAGAAATGAAAACGGGGATAAAACAAAAGACACTAAGGAAATCCAAACAATCGTTAGGACTTACTTCAAAAGTCTATATGCCACAAAATTTGAAAATCTAAATGAAATGGACAATTTTCTTAATCAATTCCACTTACCAAAGCTGAATCAAGAGCAGGTAAATCAATAAAATAGTCCTTTATCCACTAAGGAAATAGCATTCCTCAAAAGACTCCAATTCACAAAAAGCTCAGGACCAGGTGGTTTCAGTGCAGAATTCTACCACACCTTCAAAGAAGAGGTAACTCCAGCTATCTTCAATTTATTCCACAAAATAGGAACAGAAGGAACACTACGAAACTCATTCATTGAAGCCACAGTCACCTTGTAACCTAAACCTCACAAAGACCCAACAAAGAGAGAGAATTTCAGGCCAATCTCTCCTATGAACATTGATGCAAAAATATTCAACAAAAAATACTTTGGACCCCAATACAAGAACACATCAAATATATCATCCACTATGACGATGTAGGCTTCATGCCAGGTATGCAGGGGTGGTTCTCTATACAAAAATCCATCAATGTGATCCAAATATTAAAAATTGAAAGAAAAAAAACACATGATAATCTCCTAGATGCTGAAAAAGCATTTGAAAAAAGCATCCATTCATGTTTAAAATATTGGAAATATCAGGATACAAGGCACATACCTAAACATAGTAAAAATAAATAAATAAATAGCCTAAATAGCCAACATCAAGTAAACAGAAAGAAACTTAAAGCAATCACACTGAATTCAGGGACAAGGCAAGGCTGCTTCACTCTCTCCATATCTCTTCAACATAGTTCTTGAAGTCCTTGCAGAACAAGAAGAAAATTAAAGGAGACCAAAAGGATACAATTTGGAAAGGAAGAAGTCAAAGTATCACTATTTGCAGATTATATGATAGTATACCTGAGTAACTCCAAAACTTCTACCAGGAACTCCTACAGATGATAAACACCGTCAGCAAAGTGGCTGGATACAAAATTAAGTCAAAAAAATCAGTAGCCCTCCTGTATACAAAAGATAAAAGGGCTGAAAAAGAAATTAGGGAAGCAACACCCTTCAAAATAGCCACAAAGGACATAAAGTACCTTGGTGTGACCATAAACAAGCAAGTCAAAGACTGGTATCAAAAAAAAAAAAAAAAAAATAATCTCTGAAAAAAGAATTAGAAGAAGATGGACAGAATATGGAACTATCTCCAATACTAACAGAAATAACATAGTAAAAATGGACATCTTACCAAAAGCAATCTAGACTCAATGCAATTTATCAAAAAATAAAACAGAATACTTTACAGACCTTGATAGAAGATTTCTCAACTTCATATGGGATGCAATGAAAGCAGTCCTAAGAGGAGTTTTTACAGAACTAAAGGCCTTCATAAGCTATTGGAGACATCCCATACAAGAAACTTAATGGTATACCTGAAAGAACTAGGAAAAAGAAGCAGACACATCCATCAAGAGTAGACCACTAGGAAAAGCCAAACTCAGGGCTGATATCAATAAATTAGAAACAAAGAAAATAATTCAAAGAATCAACAAAACCAAGAGCTAGTTCTTTGAGAAAATAAAAAAATCACAGACAAATTCTTAGCCAAACTAAGTAAATGGCAGAAAGACACTATCCAAATCAACAAAGTCTGAAAGAAAAAGATATAATAGGCACTGAGAAAATCCAAAGAACCATTAACTTTTGTCAAAAGCCTATATGCCCCAAAATTTCAAAATCTAAATGAAATATACAATTCTCTTTAGATTCCACTTACCAAAGTTGAATCAACATCAGGCAAAAATATTAAATAGTCTTATAGTGCTTAAGACAATAGAGGCAGCCACCAAAATACTCCCAACCAAAAATTCCAAGGGCCAGATCATTTCAGAGCAGAATTCTACAAGACCTTCAAAGAAGAGTGAATACTGATATTCTCCAAATTATTCCACAAAAGAGAAAATGTATGCAACATGAACAAATTCCTTTTTTTTTTTTTTGCAATGCAGTTTATTCAGGAACCTTGAACAATCATCTGACCCTGGGGAAAGCCAGCCCACAGCTTAAATAGCCTCTGGGTAGCCAGCCCTGGCGTGCCACGTGGGCAATGCAGATAGGTCCACATACATGGAATCAAGCCAGATCCTCAGCCTTAGCCAAATGTGGAATTGTTCGTGACAGAGAGCACTCACCATTGGGAAGGTGGAAGGCGAAACCAGCTCCATCTTTAAGGCATAGCATTCCGCAGCTCTCTACAGTTCCCCTTTTTGTTTTAGACGCATCAGGCAAGAGTAGAGGTCTGATCTCTGATGTTAGAAATAAATTGGGACTTTGTACTGATGTTCATTTAGGTGTCAACCACCCAAAGAGCATCAGACCCGTCAGATACCTTTTTCAGAGGCGGGACCTGGGGCATCAACCCGCATGCAATCAGACATGCTCTTCTCTGGGTCCAAAGTGGCTGACCCTGAGTGCAGTGTCACCTCGCATCCTGAGCATAACATTTTAGCTTTTATGGTATCCAACCATGCTTGGGGAGAATGTCCTGCTTCAATATCTGTAAAGGCCTGAATGATCATGGCTGCATCACACTGTTGTGAGACTCTAATCTTGCATATATACCACAGTCAAAACCAAGGAGACCAACACCAGAAGGCCTGCTAATGCTAGCATGCCCACCCATTCATTCAGATGATTCATGGCTGCAGCAATCCATGATGATAATCCTGTGGCTAGTCCTGTGATAAATCCTCAAAGATCCCCAAAAAGAAAGAGAATTTCAGACCAATCTCTTTTATGAACAATGATGTAAAAATACTCAATAAAATACTCTCAAATCAAATCCAAGAATATATCAAAGATATCATCCACCATAACCAAGTAATCTTCATCCCAGGCATGCAGGGCTGGTTAAGTACAAGAAGAAAATTAAAGGAGACCAAAAGGATACAATTTGGAAAGGAAGAAGTCAAAGTATCACTATTTGCAGATTATATGATAGTATACCTGAGTAACTCCAAAACTTCTACCAGGGAACTCCTACAGATGATAAACACCGTCAGCAAAGTGGCTGGATACAAAATTAAGTCAAAAAAAAAATCAGTAGCCCTCCTGTATACAAAAGATAAAAGGGCTGAGAAAGAAATTAGGGAAGCAACACCCTTCAAAATAGCCACAAAGGACATAAAGTACCTTGGTGTGACCATAAACAAGCAAGTCAAAGACTGGTATGAAAAAAAAAAAAAAAAAAAAAAAAAAAACTTCAAGTCTCTGAAAAAAGAATTAGAAGAAGATATCAGAATATGGAACTATCTCCAATACTCATGGCTTGGCAGGGTTAACATAGTAAAAATGGACATCTTACCAAAAGCAATCTAGAGATTCAATGCAATTTCCATCAAAATTCCAACAGAATACTTTACAGACCTTGATAGAAGATTTCTCAACTTCATATGGGATGCAATGAAAGCCGTCCTAAGAGGAGTTTTTACAGAACTAAAGGCCTTCATAAGCTATTGGAGACATCCCATACAAGAAACTTAATGGTATACCTGAAAGAACTAGGAAAAAAGAAGCAGACACATCCATCAAGAGTAGACCACTAGGAAAAGCCAAACTCAGGGCTGATATCAATAAATTAGAAACAAAGAAAATAATTCAAAGAATCAACAAAACCAAGAGCTAGTTCTTTGAGAAAATAAAAAAATCACAGACAAATTCTTAGCCAAACTAAGTAAATGGCAGAAAGACACTATCCAAATCAACAAAGTCTGAAAGAAAAAGATATAATAGGCACTGAGAAAATCCAAAGAACCATTAACTTTTATGTCAAAAGCCTATATGCCCCAAAATTTCAAAATCTAAATGAAATATACAATTCTCTTTAGATTCCACTTACCAAAGTTGAATCAACATCAGGCAAAAATATTAAATAGTCTTATAGTGCTTAAGACAATAGAGGCAGCCACCAAAATACTCCCAACCAAAAAATTCCAAGGGCCAGATCATTTCAGAGCAGAATTCTACAAGACCTTCAAAGAAGAGTGAATACTGATATTCTCCAAATTATTCCACAAAAGAGAAATGTATGCAACATGAACAAATTCCTTTTTTTTTTTTTTTTCAATGCAGTTTATTCAGGAACCTTGAACAATCATCTGACCCTGGGGAAAGCCAGCCCACAGCTTAAATAGCCTCTGGGTAGCCAGCCCTGGCGTGCCACGTGGGCAATGCAGATAGGTCCACATACATGGAATCAAGCCAGATCCTCAGCCTTAGCCAAATGTGGAATTGTTCGTGACAGAGAGCACTCACCATTGGGAAGGTGGAAGGCGGAAACCAGCTCCATCTTTAAGGCATAGCATTCCGCAGCTCTCTACAGTTCCCCCTTTTTGTTTTAGACGCATCAGGCAAGAGTAGAGGTCTGATCTCTGATGTTAGAAATAAATTGGGACTTTGTACTGATGTTCATTTAGGTGTCAACCACCCAAAGAGCATCAGACCCGTCAGATACCTTTTTCTCAGAGGCGGGACCTGGGGCATCAACCCGCATGCAATCAGACATGCTCTTCTCTGGGTCCAAAGTGGCTGACCCTGAGTGCAGTGCTTCGCCTCGCATCCTGAGCATAACATTTTAGCTTTTTATGGTATCCAACCATGCTTGGGGAGAATGTCCTGCTTCAATATCTGTAAAGGCCTGAATGATCATGGCTGCATCACACTGTTGTGAGACTCTAATCTTGCATATATACCACAGTCAAACCAAGGAGACCAACACCAGAAGGCCTGCTAATGCTAGCATGCCCACCCATTCATTCAGATGATTCATGGCTGCAGCAATCCATGATGATAATCCTGTGGCTAGTCCTGTGATAAATCCTCAAAGATCCCCAAAAGAAAGAGAATTTCAGACCAATCTCTTTTATGAACAATGATGTAAAAATACTCAATAAAATACTCTCAAATCAAATCCAAGAATATATCAAAGATATCATCCACCATAACCAAGTAATCTTCATCCCAGGCATGCAGGGCTGGTTAAGTACATGGAATCCATCAATGTAATCCACCATATAAACAAATTGAAAAAAAAACACAACAACACAGGACCAGTTTCTTAGATGCTGAAAAAGCATTTGACAATATACAACAGTTATTCTTGTTTACAGTCCTGGAGAGACCAGAGACAAAGGCACATATCTAAAAATATTAAAGACAGTATACAGAAATCCTATAGCTAACATCAAACTAAATGAAAAGAAGGTTAAATCAATTCTACTGGACTCAAGGACAAGACAAAGCTACACACTCTCTCCAAATCTCTTCAATACAGTACTCAAAGTCCTATCTAGGGCAATAAGACAACTGACAGAGATCAAGAGGACACAAATTGATAAGGAAGAAGTCAAATATCACTATTCACAGATGATATGACAGTATACAAAAATGACCCCAAAAATTCTACTGTAGGAAATGCCTACAGTTAAAAAACACTTCAGCAAAGTAGCTGGATATAAAGTTAACTAAAAAAAAAAAAATCAGTAGCACTCCTGTATACAAAAGACAAATGGATTGAGAAAGAATTAGGAAAATAACACACTTCACAATAGCCAGGAAAAAAAAAAAACATAATATATCTTGATGTTATCCTCAACAAGCCAGTGAAAAACCTATATGGAAAAAAAAAAAAAAAAAAAAAACTTCAAGTCTCTGAAGAAAGAAATTGAAAAAGATACCAGAAGATAGAAATATCTCTCATGCTCATGGATCAGTAGGATCAACATAGTAAAAATTGCCATTGTACGAAAAAACAATCTACAGATTCAATGATATGCCCATCAAAATATCAACATAATTCCTTAAGGAATTTAAAAAATATTCTCAGCTTCATATGGAAAAATAAAAAAGCCAGAATAGCTAAAACAATCCTGTACAATACTAGATCTTCAGTAGGTATCACCATTCTTCATCTCAAGCTCTATTATAAATCAATAGTAATAAAAACTTCATGGTACTGAAATAAAAACAATCAGTGGATCAATGGAATTGAAGTGAAGACCGATAAATAAACCCACATACCTATGGCCACTTGTTTTTTGACAAAGAAACCAAAATCATGCAAATGGTACTGGTCTAACTGGAAGTTTACATGTGGAAAAATGAAAATAGATCCATATAGATCACCCTGCACTAAACTGCAGTCCAAGTTGTTCAAAGACATCAACATAAAACCAGATACACTAAATCTGTTAGATAAAAAAGTGGGAAAGATCCTAAATCTCATTGGCATAGAAGGTATCTTCCTCAACAGAACACAAAAAACACTTGCTCTAAGATCAAGAATTAATGAATAGGATCTCATAAAACAAAAAGCTTCTATGAAGCAAAGAACTCTGTCAATAGAACAAAATGACAGCCTACAGCCTGACAAAAGATCTTCACCAACCCTTCATACAACAGAGAGGGCTAATATACAAGATATGTAAAGAGCTCAAAAAATTAAACTCCAGCAATCCAAATAATCCACTTGAAAACTGGGCTACAGAACTAAACAGAGAATTCTCCACAGAGGAATATCAAATGCTGGAGATTACATGCTCAATATCCGTAGTCATCATGGAAATGCAAATGAAATTCCATCTTAAACCCATCATGGCTAAGGTCAAAATATGAAGTGACAGCAAGCTAGTGAGAATGTGGAGAAAGGAACACTCCTCCATTGCTGGTGAGAGTGCAAACTTATACAACCACTTTAGAAATCAATCTGATGCTTTCTCAGACAATTGGAAATAGTGTTACTTCAAGACCCAGCTATACCATTCCTGGGCATTTATCAAAAAGATGCTCTACCATTCAACAAAGATATTTGATCAACTATGTACATAACATCTATATTCATAATAGCCAGAATAGGGAAACAAACTACATGTCTCTCAAACGAACCATTGTTTTACAGAAATTGTGGTACATTTACACAGTGCAATGCTACTTGGGTATTTACAAAAGAAAAAAGGAAACCATGAAATTTTCAGGCAAGTGATGGAACTAGAAATGATCATCCTAAGTGAGTTATTCCAAAACCAGAAAGACATGCACAGTATATACTCATTTGTAAGTGGATAATGGCCATAATATAGGATAAACATACTACAATCTGCAGACCTAAAGGAGCTAAATAAAAAGGAGGACCCTATGGAGGATGGTCAATTCTTATTCAAAAGTGCAAATAGAATCAACACCAGAAGTGACTGAGGAGAGAGAAGAGGATGAGAGCCTAACATACATATCCTCCTAAAGACTCTGCCCAGCAGGGGTTCGAAGCAGATACTAAGATTCACAGCCAAACTTTGGGTAGAGCACAGGGAATCATAGGAAAGAGTGGGAGGATAGAATGTAGAAAGACCCAGAGCTGTCAGGACCTCCATAAGAAGACCAACAAGTACAACAAATCTGGGCCCATGGGGACTTGCAGAGATTGATGGACCCACCAAAGACCATTCATGAAGAGGAACCAGACCCCTGCTCAGATGTAGCTGATAGGCAGCTCAGTCTCCATGTTTGATCCATAGTAAGGGGAGAAGGTGCTGGCTTTGACATGGACTCTGTTGTGTGCTATTTGATCATTTCCCCTTGGTGGAGGGGGCATTGCTATGACACAGAGGAAGAGGATGCAGGCAGTCCTAGTGAGACCTGATAGGCTGGGTTCAGATGGTAGGAGAGGAGGTTCCCTGTATCTGAGATATAGGAAGTGGGATAAGGAGGGAAGAAGAATGGAGGGTGAGACAAGGAAGAGTCAAGGGAGAAGATTAAAATTGGGACGTTAAGTGGATAAATTATTTTTTAATTTAATTAATTTATTTATTACAATATGTTCACTTTGTATCCTTGCCATAGCCCCATCCCTCATCTACCAGTCCCACCCACCCTCCTTCTTCTGCCCCTATGCCCTTTCTCTAGTCTCCTAATTAAGGAGGAATTCCTCCCCTTCTAACTTATCAGGTCTCATCAAGGATGGCTGCATCATCTTCCTCTGTGGCCTTGCAAAGCTGCATCACCAAGGAGGAGGTGATCAAACCCTTGAGTTCATGTCAGAGAATAAATAACAAAACAAATTTAAATTAAAAATAAATTAAATGTGAATAAAACAAAGAAATAAAATTTAAAAAAAAACAAATACAACAGGTAAGAAGAGCATCACACACCTACAATTCAATGACTTGGAAAGCTCAGATAGTGTTAGTGTCATGAATAAATGGCATCCTAAGAAATTAAATATACACACTGCCAAATTTCAAATGCAAGATGTTGATGAAGATCAACACAAAAACCTATGCTTACATATACAAAACAAAAGAAAATAAATACCTAAAACTCTATATTCCATGCTCAGCAGCCAATGATGGTGATGTTGATGCCAGGCATGTTGGCCTAGATTTAAGCCCAACACTTGAGTGGAGTTAGAGCTGTAAGTTCAAAACCATCCTGGTCTACATACAAACTTTCAGGAAACATCCAGGAACTCTGGGACATTATGACAACACAAAACTTGCTGATAATCAGATTAGAAGAAGAAGGATGAGATCAAAGGTCCAGAAGATATTTTCAACAAAATCATACAAGAAAAATTTCTTAACCTAAAGAAGATGTCTATGAAGGCACAAGAAGCATACAAAATACCAAAGAGACTGGACCAGAAAAGAAAGTCCACTTAGCACAGAATAATCAAAATACAAAACATGCAGAACAAAGAAAGAATATGAAAAGCTGCAACTGAAAACAAACAAACAAACAAAAAACAAAGCAAACTAACCAACCAATCAGACAAACCAAAACAAAAACAAAAACAAAAACAAAAAAAAAAAACAAATAAACAACCAAAAAACAAAAAAAAATTGAGATCTATTGGAATTAATCCTGTATTCTCAGTAAAATGCTAGAAGTTGAACGGCTTAGACAGAGTGCTTCTGACTCTAAAAAACTACAGAATCCAACACAAATTACTAACCATGCCCAAAGTTTCAATCAGCAAATGAAGAAAATAAGATGTTTCATGATAAGGTCAAATTTAAACAATATGTATCTATAAATATAGCCCAACACAGGGTGCTAAAACCACCACCACCACCAAAAATACCAGGATTTACAATCACTGTTTGTTGACATCTCTTAATACCATTGGCCCAAATTCACCAATAAAAAGACACAGGCTCACAAAAGTGGATGATAAAACAAAATCCACCCTTCTAAATACATCAAACACAGCTTCACATCAAGATAGACATTATCTCAAGGTAAAGGGTTGGAGAAGATATTCCAAATAAATGAATTAGAGTATCAAGCTTGTAAAGCAATTTTAATATCTAACAAAACGGACTTCAAAAACAACTAATGAACAGATGGCAAAAGACATGACATATTAAAAGAAAACATCCAGCAACATAACATTTCAATACTTAACATCTCTGCCCCAAACATAAGAGCACCCAAGTTATAAAAGAAACCCTTCTGCAGGTTACATTACTTCCTGGCCCTCATAAACTGATAGGGAAGACTTCAATATATTACTCTCAGCAATGGACAGGTCCTCCTGACCAAACTGAACAGAGAAATGCTCCAGTTAACTAACATCAAAAAACTAAATATACCCAAATGATGTTTACAGAACATCCACCCAAGCACAAAAGATTGTTCCCTCTTCTCAGCAACACATATATTGTTCTCCAAAATTGATGATGTACTTGAACAGTGGAAGTCTCAAAAGATATAAGAAACTTTCAATAACCTCCTGCATCTTATCAGACCACTAAGGTTTAAAGCAGCACATCACAAATAACAAAAACAATAAAAAGTTACAAACACATAGAAATTGAACAACTCTCTACCGAATAAAATATGGATCAAAACTAAAATAAAGAAATTAAAGACTTTCTAAAAGTCAATGAAATGAATACACAACATATCAAAAGTCATAGTACACAATGGAATTGTTGACCAGAAGACAGTTCATACCACTAAGTACATTCAGAAAAAATAATCAGAAATATCTCTTAGTAGCAACTTAACAGCACTCCTAAATACTCTAGAACAAAAAGAAGTAAACAAAACTAAAAGTAGTAGACAGTGAGAAATTACTGAACTGTGTCTTCACTGGTAAAACCGAATGTTTCCACAGGAAAAGAAAGGTGGATCCTATCAAAATTGATAATGATTAAATTTGAATAGTAGAGATCTTCTGAATAAACAGACGTAACAGTTCATCAGACAGTGTGGTCGTTCAGTGCAAACTAACTTAATAAAGACTAAAGTTTTCTTCTTAAATAAAAAAGGATACTTTTGTTGTTTCATATTAAAAAACAGTTAAGAGGTTTAAAATGTTTTAAGTAAATTCAAAGGAATAAACTTATTTGAGTTGGAATAATTTGGACTGAATATAAAATATTTGAGCAGCGTGGTGATAGACCATGCATTTAATCCCAGCAGAGACAAGCAGTCCTCTATTAATTAGTTGTTTTCTAAATTCAGGAGTTACAATGACAGGGTGTTGGTGGTTCATAGCCTTAACCCCAGCATTTGGGAGGCACGTGTCTTTTACATACCACCTGGGAGGCAGAGGCAGGTAGGATTTACAGTGATTTTACTTAAAAGCTGCTTGTAAAATGCAGGCTGAAAATCAAAGTGAATTCCCTTTATTATCTAGAAATAAATACACTTTAAAGTATATTTGTAAACTTTCAAAGATTTTTTAACTTTAATTGAGATATTATACTTTTTCTATTTCCAAAAAAAACCATTTTGCCATATAAAAGATATAACATCCCTAAAAAGGCACAACCCTCACCCCAGAATTAGGGATGGGGCAGGGTTTTGATTTAATCTTTTCAGGAGAATAAAATCATCCAACTAAAGAATATGGAGACCATTGGTCACATGAAATTTCTGAAGAAAATGACAGATCACCAAAAGAATATGTCAAAAGAGAAGGAGTAAACTGGCCAACTGGTATCACTCACCTTCATGTTATCTCTTCTGCCTTCTACAGACATAACTGCAAATTGTCTTTATGTGATTGCTAAAGAACAATCCAAAATCTCTATCTCATATCAGAAAAGCCACCTGGTAAGAAACAAAGGGAAACAGAAAAATAAGGGATGATTCTATTGTCACAAATCTCATAATCTGGCATGATGTGATTTCTGTACTTACCACAAACTTCAATAATCAAGAATGTGTACAGTGTTTGTGAAAGAATGAGGGGGTAAGAGAAAAAGCCAAAAACATAAGCCTAAAATATAGTCAAGTTTACATGAAAAGACATAAGGAAACTCTAGTATGAAAAATGTGCACTGGACCAGAGATACCTTTTTTTTCTAACTAATACAAATTAAATAAACACAGATTCCACAATTGTTACAAGACAAAACATAAAATGACACCTAAACTGTTATATTTCTGACCCCCCAGCTACTACTAACCTCCTTTACAGAGAGTCCTTTTGCTCTGGAAGTCTCTTAGAAAATGGAGGTGATCATAAAGCTTGGCTATGGCTTGCAGTCCCTCATGTCCACTTGTGAGTTTAGGCACAGCCCAGCCTTGCCAACACTCACACACAAAAAAGTTGGAGAATAATTTATTATCTCTTTCTTGCAGCATGGATTATGTCACAAGATGTGTAATCTGCCCTATTCACTTACCTAAAACCAGGCACAGCTGACACTGACAAAATTTTGCATCTCAGAAAATCCTTTTGAATCCAGAAATTGAATTTCCCTGAATCACATCATTGTGCCCAGTGGTAGTTGAAAGGTGAAAAAAAAAAAAAAATCAAGTGTTGCTTAATGATGACCACCACCACTTTTTTTTTTTTTTTTTACCAATTTCAAAACTATTTCTAAAATTTGTTACACAAAACCATGTGTGGAATATAACATGAGGCATTTCTAGAAATGAGACTTTCAGTTTTCCAATCTATCTATCCAATGCACAAAAAGCAATGCCTGGGTGTGCACACTAGATAGTGATACTATAAGCACCACAACTTTCTATTGCCCAAGCCACAGGGTCCCCTCCTCCTTGGACAGTCAACACTCAAGAAGGGTCAGAGGACAAGGATCTCTGCTGAGGTCACCACATGGAAAACAACAAAACCAGAGTCTGAACCACAGCCCATCTCGGTCAAAGCATGTCAGGCTATAATAGCTCAGCAGACCTGCTCTGCCTGGCCTGGGAACAATGGCCCCACACTCATCATGACATGGGCTCTGGTCTCATTCACAGCTTCCCTACAGCTACATCAGAGGAAAATCCCAGAACAAACCCATAAACTACCTCCCACTGTTGTTCCTGACTGCTAGTCCCATGCAGACTCCCTCATTAGCTTGGACAATACAGCTGAGTCTCAGGAGAGTAGTAGCTCTTCTACCAGTGGATCAAAGATCAAATGATGCAGATAGCAGAGGCATTCTAGCTTTGCCCCAACCCCTCTAGGGGCTCACAGAATCCTAGTGTTGTTATAAAAAAATGAAAATCCCAATTGTTTGAGTTTACCAATACAGACCCAGGAGCTAGGTTTTGGGGAGAAAACCTGCTAGTTCAGAAAGTCAGATAAAGCACCCATCTGACCCTGCTACTCACCTCACATCTAAGAGGAAAAAGCTCCAAAAAGCTCACCAGTTCAGATGACAGCTCAGGGGGGATAGGCCAAAATAATCCAAGGCCAAAGGCTTTCTAGCTCAAAGCTCAAAAAGCCCCAAAAGCTACCAAGCTAAAACTCCTTCCACTTTTACACTCTGTCTTAAATACATTTCAGCTGAAATTTCCACTTACTCTTTAATCCCTGTCAGCTGGTTTCTTGCTTTGCCTCTTGACCTAGGGTTAACATTATTAAATCCTGTGCACAGAAAGCTTTTGAATTAAAGGTATGTTCTAGGGCTGATGGACTCATAACATAATCACCTGTTTAAAATAAACAGAAAATTCTTGGAATTAAGGTTTGTGTTAGGGCTCAACCATACCAAACAAAGCACAGGTTTTTACAGTTCACAATCTAAGGGATCACACTGGGATCAAATATCCTGCAACACCCTCATCTTGAAAATGATTTAAAATAAAATCTTCCACTCTCCAAGGGCACCTGTTCATTTTCCAAGATACAGGTAATTTATGTTGCACATTCCATTACATCAGTGTCCAGTGAATTCATCTCTACCTCATAGTTGGGAAGTCCTTCAGCCAAACTTCAGTCAAAGTCAAAGGTAACAACCATTAAAGAAACAAATGGCCATGAATTTGAAAGAAAGGAGTAGTTAATGGGAGCTCAATGAAAATGAGATAATAAAACAAAAAAGGATATGGCTGTTCCTAGGTATGTTGGAGTAGAAAGTTTATTATAGATAGAATAGAGAACACAGTCAAACACAGGGAAATCTGGGACAGTCTAGAGTTGACATGATGCTGCTGAGCCATGTGAGATGAGAGGAGAGAAGGAAGTGGAGAGCCAGAACAAAAATACCAGGAGGATAAATGATAAATGAAAAAGACCAGGTAACCAAAACAGTTGGAATACATAGGGAAGGACAGCTGGGAGGAGGGCAGCTCAACTCCTGGGCTAGAGATCTGTGTTTGACACCCATACCTTGTAACAAGTAAGGACTGAGGATGCTGGGAGACAATCTGACAGCCACGTGTTTTGATTGTTAAGTAGCCACCTTAATGATTCATCCCAGCATTTGAGACGTAACAGTTGAGAGGAATGAGAAGGTTGAAAAATTTCATTATAATTTCAAAAAATATTTTTAAAAGTTGAAAATGGCTTTATGATCCAATATTCTTCAGGGAATATATGTATTAGGGCACACAAAGTATTACTCACACCTTTTCTCTCAGGTTGTGCATTTTCAAATGGGGAGGGAGGAAACATTCCTGTTAGGCACTACCACACCATTTTGTCCAGAACTTCTGTGTGTTTGAACTAGTGTAACTGTAGAAATTTGCTTTCCAGTTCAGCAAGCAAGTAATCCATAATCTTGATTCTCTTTGTGTCTGACACCCAGCCCAAATGTACACTTTTCACATTAACTGACCATCTAAAATTGATTACCATTACTCATTGTCATCTTCCCTCCTCCCCCCCCTTTCTGTGTTGTGACAACACCAGCTTCAAATTAGGTCAGTGAACTCAATTCTTACACAGGTCCCTCTTTATTTGTAATCACCCACCTCCAAACAAACAAACAGAACCCAGGGTGAAGTGGACACTCATTCACTGATCTCTTTTACTTCACACTGACCAGTCAGGCCCCACCTGAAAAGAGTTGCAGGACTATGTTCTAGGCACTGGGCAGTAGAGGGCAGCATTCAGTGTTTAAATAAAGTGTAAACTACATAACATGTGAAAGACTGATCTACAGGAGACATTGCTTTAAACAAAAACAAAAATCAAAGCACTAGGGAAAAAAGGAATGAAATTCTTAATGACTGGGGATTATCAAAGAATATTAACTAATAAGAGACTAGAGCAGTGATGCATCAACAAAATAAAATTTAATAATACCAACTGACTTATTTATTTATTTATTTATTTATTTATTTATTTATTTAATATGTATACAGTGTTCTGCATGCATGTTCACTTGCACACCAGAAGAGAGCACCAGATCTCATTATAGATGTTGTGAGCCACCATGTGGTTGGTGGGAATTGAACTCCTGACCTCTGGAAGAGCAGCCAGTGCTCTTAACCTCGGAGTTGAAAAAAAAAAAAAAAAAAACATATAGGCATACTGACTTTGAAAACACAGGCCATTCTCTTGTAGAGGGAAAGCCATTAATAAGATACTGTTTGATGTTGTCCCTGTTTACAATATTAGCTGCTGAGACCTGTAACCTGACAGACACAGCTTTAGCCAATAGCCTGTGTCTCAAATTTGAACTGACAGAACTGTGTCAATGAGGATTGTACATATGGGCATAGGACAGTCCCTTAATTGTTAAATTCAATATTCACTGGATCAAGCTTACCTGACCCAAATTGTACACCCACCAATCTGGTCTGTTTTCATTTGCATTCATAAAATAATAAATACATGTTGGGAAATTACAAATTAAAAAACCTCATCTTGCCACATTTCTAGATAATCCTGGTGAGCAAACATGTGTATATCAGGATCCTATTTTCTAACAGGCCTGGTTGGCATACTACTTATCTGTGGACTGTTTTACAGACAGTCTTCCCTCAGCTAAATTCTAACTGGAACCACTAGTTTCTCAGCAAATAGTAAATCCTTTACATCATCAGTTCTACTCTTTCTATATCACAGCTTGATATTGGAGTGCTCTCTGACACAGGACATAAACCATTTACAAACCCCACAAAAACCAAATGGATCTTTTAGAACTGAGAGAACCTACATGAAACCTCCAAAAGTCACCAGGAACTAGGCCTAAAAAGGTCACCTAAAGGTCACTAGAACAGTGACTCTACTATAAGGTCACCAGGAACTAGGCCATGGGTCACCAATTCCAAAAACAAGGTCTTAAGATTACCTACCCAAAGAACAGCCTGAGGATAACCACAAGGATGGGAAGGTATCTCATCTCAAAGTGGGGCATTTGTGCTGAGCAGCCTACCAACCTTGTAGTAGAACATTCAATGACACAGAAAATACCTAACATTCCTGAGGCCTAGAGATAGCTCGCTCAATGTTGGTTATTTTAGCTAGCCAATCATTTTGTAAAAAGCTTGCCCATGCTGAATGTCACCCAATCCTGTAACTGTTAAACTGGAACTTTCTGGTCCTTCCTAAAACCCCAATCAAAACCCTGCCATGCAGCTGCTCAGGGCTCCTCTCTGATCCACTGTGTTGGTGATGATGGAAAGACTCAAGCTTAATCCCAAATAAAACTCTTTGTTCTTGCATATGTGGTCTGGCTCCTGGTGATCTTTGGGGACCCTAAGACCTGGCCATAACATGTGGGTCTCATATTGGGTCCCCAAGGCTCCCAAGCACCCTGGGCACATGGAACTCAACAGCCAATAAATGAGCACTCTGTCTGTGTCTGTCTGTGTCTTTCTCTGTGTTTCTCTGGTTTCTTTTTTCAGGGACTCGAGGCAAAATGTGTAATCTATGTGGTCAGAAAGGTTAGAGCTGATGCTCTGGACAACTGTGGGCCAGAGGTCATCCTGGAAAGATTTCCAGCCCCTTTGGGGTCACATCTGTAAATGGAGTTGAACACTCCACTTTTCTGTGATCTCTGAACCTCAGAGAGGATGAATGTGCCCCTATCTGTAAAGTGTGGTAGAGTACCCAGTTTTCTGTGATCTCTGGATCTTTGGACAAAGACAATGCAGGTAGCTCCTGCATCAGGGATTCACTGATATCCTACTTTCATTTTTTTCACTGCAGGAGTGGTGGGATCTGCTGTCTGGCTCTGTGTATTTTTCTGCTGCACAAGCAATGGGATCTAGTGTTTGTGTCTTGTTTAACTGTTTTGTCCTCTCACTGCCATTTTTTTGTCTCTGGGAACTGACTGAGGATATGGGACAAAATCCTTCTATCCCCTAGACTTGATTCTTTCCCATTTCAGGGAGGCTTGAGCCATGCTCCACAGGCACCAGTGAGAGTGGCAAGGAGGTGCCAAGGAATGGATACAGTATGTGGAGCCCCAGGTTTGGCACCTCTGCCAATGTTCTCTGGTCTCTGGTCTGGCAGATCTTATTCACTACTCTGGCCTCAGGTCTGGCAGATCATGTCCCTCCTCTGGACTCTGATCTGGCAGAGATTTGCTGCTGCTGTGGTCTCTGGTCTGGCAGAGTTTGGCTGGTGCTTTGGCCTCTGGTCTGGTAGACAGAGATCAACAGATATGTTGCTGCTCCATTCTCTGGTCTGGCTGAATGCAGGTCACCATTCCAAACTCGGGTGTAGTTGGGTGGAGCCTGATTTGGGGATAGGTCACCACTAATGGAACAGGATAGGGCCCATAGAGAGACAGGCCACTGTTCTGAGTTTTGGTATTTTCTTCTTCCATTCTCTTTGAGCACATTATACCCAGTACATTTTTTTTTTTTTTTTCTTTGTTGTACTTTTGTGATTTTGTTTGCTTGTGATGGTCTCAGCGGGCTGGTGATCAAACAGCTGTGCTCCATTGTGACTTTGCCTTCCCCATGCTCCCAACACTATAAGCTGGGGCACCTCTGGTCATCAATGGGAACACATATTTCCACATATTTGGCTAGGAAGGCTCTGTTGGAGAGGGGTCTGTGTGCAGAAAATCTTGCTGGGCTCGACCTTGTTGCCTCCTTGCTATCTCTATGAGGAAGGTCGGTGACCTGAGGTTAGCTCTGGCTTGGAAAAATGACTGCCAAATAATGCTCTTAGATGAAATGTATTGTAGTTATTATTATTATTATTATTTTATTATTTATTATTTGGATCCTCCCCTGTAGCCCAGCCTGGCCTTAAACTAAACAGCTATAAGATGACCTTGAATTTTTCTGATTCTTATCAACTGAGCTTCCCAATCCCACAAACTTTTTTTTTTTTTTTACCACAGGTGGCTTCATCAACTGAGCTCAAACTTGGTTCCACTGAGCTCTGGGTCTGAGCCTGTGTACTGGCACTGTACACAGAATACCCACCTGAGCACCTTGATATGTCACTTATTAGCCTGGCTGTACTTATGAGATTGTCACCTGAGAATGAAGCCAATTCTTTTTTAGTCAAGGTCTCATACTGGCAACTAAAAGAATTTTATTAGAAAATCTTAGAAAGCATGTGTATGATTGTGGTTTGAATGGGTGGGGAACCTCTGTCAATGTGCTCCCCAAAGTGCTAAAGGACATAAGTAGGGGGAACGGGGAGGGGTAGATGAGGAATTCACCATGTCTGGGTATCTACCCCTACCCCCAGAAAATGAGTTGCTTTACTTAATCACCAATGCAAGAAAAAAAATAGCTAGAATGCATTTGAGGTTCAAGGTTTAGAAGTGAGGCTGCAGGGGTCCTTTTGGCAATGCTTTTGAAGAACTGCATCCATTCAAGTTCAATGTTTGAAACTTCACACTGAGCAAGGAAGGCAGGGAAGGGAAGGGGAGGAGAGGGGAATAAAAAGGAGGACAGGGGAGGAACATGTTCAAGCCTTTCCTGTCAAGAAAACAAAAAGGAAAAAAAAATCTTAATAAAGTCCCACTTTTTGTATGTGTGCCCAAGAATTTTTTTTATTATTTATTTAATTTTTTGTGTTAAATATTTTTTTAATTTTTTTAAACTTTTATTAATTACACTTTATTCACTTTGTATCCCCCCATAAACTCCTCCTTTCTCCCCTCCTAATCCCACCTACCTTTCCCTTTCTTCACGAATGCTCCTCCCCAAGTCCACTGATAGGGGAGGTCTCCCTTTCCTTCCTTCTGATCTTAGTCTGTTAGGTCTCATCAGGCGTGGCTGCATTGTCTTCCTCTGTGGCCTGAGAGCAAACAGAAGGCCAATCAGTTTATTTTAGAGGCAGTCCCTCTTCCCATTACTATGTAACCCACATGGACACTAACTGTCATGGGCTACATCTGTGCAGGGGTTCTAGGTTATCTCCATGCATGGTAATTGGTTGGAGTATGAGTCTCTGGAAAGACCCTGGTGTTCAAATTTTCTCATTCTGTTGCTCTCCTTGTGGAGTTTCTGTCCTCTCCAGATCTTCCTATTTCCCACTTCTTTCATAAGATTCCATGTACTCTGCCCAACAGTTGGCCATAAGTCTCACCATCTGCTTTGATATTCTGCAGGGCAGAGCCTTTTAGAGGGCCTCTGTGGCAGGTTTATAACTTGTTTTCTGTTTTCTTCTTCTTCTCATGTCCATCCTCTCGGCCTTACAGGATAGGAATTGAGCATTTTAGTCAGGACCCTCCCTCTTGATTAGTTTCTTTAGATGTACAGATTTTAGTAGGTTTATCCTATATTATATGTCTATATGAGTGAGTATATACCGTGTGCCAAGAATTTTTAAATTGTGTTTATGTGTACATTCCTTTCATCATATTTACATATATACTCTAAACGTTTGCTGAATAATGGTGTTTCAATGTTTTTCCCACATTTCAACTAAATTATTTTTGGGCACTAAATCTAAACCCAATTCTTATCAATATTTGGAGGTTTTACTTGTTTTTGATGTGTGGTTTTATTTTCTTAGTTAACAGTGTGTACACAGTCCCTTACACCAGGGTCATCATATTTGGGTCTCTAAAAAGTAATGAAAAACAGTAAAAGTACTAATAATGTTAACGACTAAAATGAAAATAACTGAGTGCATTGTACAATGATCTCAGATGCTCTTTTCAGACAGGACATTTTATGATGAATTTTTTTTCATGAGGCACAAAATGCCTGCTAAGCTTAAGGCTTGTTTACAATATTCTCTTGAAAACAAGGTTCAAGATGCATCCTGAAGTCATAACATCAAATGATGTACAGAGAGGACATAATCACCTTTGCAGATATGGTCTCCCCGGGATAAGTATGGTAGGATTCAAAGCTCAGGACACTTTCTGAGGATAAGAATTCTGATAAAACCTAATGAAAAAAAATGATTCTTCCCAGAAAATGAACATGTACATAAAACCAACTACATATAAAGCAGTTACAGAGTAAATGTCAGGAGAAGGACCAGGTTAAAAACTAACACCAAATAAGTATCACTGTTGCTGTATCTGGAATTTTTACCTTATTTGGAATGCAGAGACAAGAAGACTGTTAACCCCTGTATTGAAGGAAGTGCATCTGCATAAAGAAAAGCAATGCTTCGCTTCTCCTGCTCCTTTTTTCCTCCTCCCTTTTCTCCTCCTTCCTTACCTCCTATATGTGAAGCAAATATTCTACCTCTGACTTGTATTCCTGCCTTCTGTACAAAACAGGCAGAAACAGATAGTCTTTAGATATAATAAAGCCAGATGCTAAAGCTCACTAAAGCTTAAAGGAAGTATCTTGTTATGGGATAAATTAAAGAGAACACAGAGAGGGCAACAGGCATAGAGGAGGCTGTCCTAGTAACAGCAGTAACAGAACAAGATAAAAAGAATTCAGGAAACATTTTTTTACAGGTGGCAAAATGGCTGGCATTAACAAATAAAATGTTACATGCTCCCATCCTTTAGGTGGGAATTCTGTATTACTATCAGATTATGAAGACTTTGTTAAAATAATTTACTTTTTAAAAGGTTATTTGTCCTTCCACAGATAGTTATTGTGAATTAGGTACCCAATACTCTGCTAAGTCCTGAACACACAAAAATGATTGATGTAAACACCACTCTTTCTCTATAAGCTTACAGTCTTGTGGGGTAATCCACCATAAACAAACCCATAGACCATGTATAGAAATGTATACATCACTATAAATTCCACTATGAAACCTAAAGGAAAGCAAGAGGTACCTAACACCCCAGATAAGATAAAGAACATACATATTCAAAGGCTGAGAGGTGAGAACATTTTAGTTCAGTAGGGTAAATGAAAGAAGGTGAATTTGTTTGCAGTATACTAGGGAAGAAGAAAGGAATGATGATGATGATGATGATGATGATGATGATGATGATGATGATGATGATGATAATAATAATAATAAAAGAATAAAGAGGGATGATAGCCATCCCTCTATGCTGCTGCTGTTCTTTTCATCCTTGCACCCTCTCATGTGCTTCTGTGCCCTCTAGTGGTGACGGGAGGCAACTTCTCCATCATTTCTCTCTGGAATTGTTGATGGTTTAATCAGCAGAGCCTGAAGGGCTGGTGTCCCCCAGGGAGAGCCCATGAGGGCGAGGCTTGGGCAGGTGACTTCAGGAAGTGACCATGCTCCCTCAGCATTGTTCTGGTTGGAACTCGGAACACTGGTTGCCAGGTAACCAGACGCCAGCAGCAACAGCTGCCTGGACAGACCAGCTCGTCCAGAGGAGCTGGAGAGAGGGAGAAGTCTGTTGCTCTGCTTCCAGACCTCCAAAGGCTTAGGTCTCTTGGAAGCCAACGGTGGTCGCCTGGGCCGCTGCTGGAGACATATGGTGTGCTCACTGACACGTTTCTGGCCTGTTCCCTACCGTGAGACCAAGGTAATCAGGGCCGCTGTGTGGTGGGGGAGCTTTCTGGTCCACTCCCACCCCCTATCCACCGTGGTCTCGGCCTTGGCAAGTGTTCCTATTGGGTCACTGAGGAACACTTTTCAAGCCCGCTTTGGTGTAGGTAAAGGGGTCATTGGTGCCCCTCGGTGTTTGCATACTTCACGCCTCCCTCCTGCCCTGGTCCTTTCTCAGAGAGAAAGAAAGCGAGCCTTCCAGCATGGTATCCCCATTGCTCAGCAATGATGGTGTGAACTTCATGGAGCAGATGATCCCCTATTTGCACACCACTCTTTCTGGCCCTTTATCCAAAGTTTGCGACCACAGAAGTGGTTCTGGACCTGAGCCTGTAAAGGCAGTTGAGCGGCTCCACCAGGGATGCAGCCCTCAGACCTCCTCCTGATGTTTCCTAGGGCCTGTGCCCACACAGAACCGGGACGACTGAGTTGCAGCACCCTAGGTGCCGGGCCTAGAACTTTAAAGTGACATGTCCATACATGGGCGATTGGGACAGAGGTGGGGCTCTAGCAGGTGCCACTCACCTTCCCCAGGGAATGTCAGACACCACCCTTTCTTATGCCCTGAGCGTCCTTTCCCTGATTGTGTAAAGGATTCTGGACCATATTTGCGGTGTTTGTTATGGATAGAGCCCCTAGCACCCCCAAACCCCATCCTGGGAAGATTCTAATAGTTTCTTCTAGATGTCTGGGTGGGTTGGGGACATGGGGCCTTAGGGGTGTCACCCCCGTGGACTGTCACAGGTATAGATCCTTCAGGCGGACCAGCAGACAAAGACATGAATGGGATTGGGGTGGAGGGGAGGTGAGCGGGAAGGGGAGTTTGGGGCCAGGGTGGAGGGCCAATTTTGGCCAGGAGCCTCACCTTTGGGGTTCTCTCCCTAGGGACTGTCCCCGCGACCATACCTGCTAGTAGAGGACAGAGATTTCCCACCGGGCTCCTGGGTTTTGAGCAGCAGAGGGAGGGACTGGAAAGGAAGGGCCCTAGGGTATACCAATGCCGCCCCCCCAAAGCTAGCCCAGGCTCCCGACCCCGTGTCCCTCTGCCCTGCTCTCACCCACAGTGCCATCTTCTCGTTCTTGTCCCAGTGGCTGCAGAAATTCCTCCAGGATTTCTCCGGGGCCCCGGACCTGGCCATCTTCAGGCGGTTGCTGACTATGCCAGGATCCATGTGCCCACTGCAGAGTTGGACTGCCAATCTGGGGGATCCTCTGGGCAATGGATAAACCCGGGATAAGCTGAAGCCCGAGAATGAGGAGGAGGATTAGGAGGAGGAGGAGGACCCCGGGGGCGGCGCCTGGTGAGGCAGCAGCTGATTCCAGCCCCGTGTCCCACAGGAGAAGTTTCCTGAAGCTCTGTTGAATGAAACAGAGGAGGACCCCTATCAACTCGACTGTCCTGCAGGTAGGAGAGGGGACTGTGCCTTCCCTGGCATGGAGAGGCCATCTTGGGTTAGCTCACCCCATTCTGCGTGCCTTCAGCCTGCTCCCTTATCCCAGATGACGGCTCATACCTTTCTGTGCTCAGATCCTGAGCTACTTGGGGCCTCAAGTGCAAAGCTGCCCATGCAAGAGGCCTTGGTGGCGCAGGGGAAACAGAGCCTGGGTTCGGGGGCAGATGCTAACCCCCAAGATGATGCTGAGCTCCTGGATCCCATGGCTGCGAGATCCCCAGTCTTTCCAGAAGCTGGACCAGTGCAAACTCTGGCTTTAGCATTAGAGGATGCACAGTCCCTTTTGGACTTGGTGGTTGAGCTACTGTTTCTCTCCACTGTGGCACACTTTGGGGCACCTGATCCCATGTCCTAGCTGCCCGAGGTGGACAAATAGTTGGTACAATCACCGGCTGGGCTGCACTCAGCGCCTGTTCCCCTTAGAGAAAAGGTTCCATTAATTTTGTATGTTTTTAAATTGCTGTTTTTCACTGTTGCGATATTGTTGTTGGTTTCATACTATTATTAAAAAGGTGTTGCTTACTCATCTTAAGTGATGTATTCGGAGATGGGGCCATTCCTGGGCAGTGGTCCTGGCTGAGGCAAGGGGTATGGAGTCTGTTTTTGTCGAGTTTCCTGCGAGTTGGGCATGTGCATCCATCTATAGAAGATGCTGCCAGGTGTGTAGTTGGTGCACAGGGGTTCTACTGGGATATATTGAGCCCCATAAAAAAAGCCCAACAGGGCTAGTGCTTGACAGCAGAATTTTGGGGCCATAGCTGGGCCAAGAGCTAGGCTCTGAGGACCAGAACCAGGAACAGTACTAGGACCCAGCTCTGTGGACATTATCCCTGAGGGGGAAAAAACTATAATTTGAGATAGAGTACATTTTGGGGGATCATTTAAATACATGATATTTCTACATAGCCATGCCTGTTTTAGAACTCAGTCTTTGGAGCTGGGCATGATGGCACACACCTGTAATCCCAGCACTCAGGGAAGAAGAGACTTGAATTTGAGGCATGCCAGGTCTACAAAGTAAGTCTAGAACAGCCAAGACTACACAAGGAAATTCTGTCTAAAAAACAAACAAATAAATGAATGAACAAACACAAAAGAGAGCTCACTGTGTGGACCAAGCTGACCATAATCTATTCAATTCTTTGCATCAGAAAAATACCTATCACCAAGTGAAAATGCATTATATCAATAGTAGCCACCGAAAGAATATCAGAATGATCTAATAAACTTCTGTGATTGGATTTGATACACATACAGCAAACTTCAATAACTACTCCATTGTTTCTAATTATAGAACACAACCACAATTGGTGACCTCCTCCATTACATTATAAGTGAACATGGTAAACAATTTACTTCATCCAAGGACATGTTTCTTTTCATGATTAGATTCTTAGGGTGTACAGATATTAGCATGTTTATCCTGTATTATATGTCTAATACCCACTTATGAGAGAGTATATACCCTGTGTGTCTTTCTGCTTCTGGGATACCTCAGTCAGGGTGATCTTTTATAGATCCCACCATTTGCCTGCCAATTTCATGATTTCCTTACTTTTAAATGCTGAGTAGTGTTCCCTTGTGTAAATGTATCACAGTTTCTGTATCCATTCCTCAACTGAGTGGCAACTGGATTGTTTGCAGCTTCTGGCTGTTACAATTAAACAGCTACAGACATGGTTGAACAAATGTCCTTGTTGTATACTTGATCAAATTTTGGATATATGCTTAGGAGTAGTATAGTTGGATCTTGAGGTAGCACTATTCCTAATTTTCCGAGAACTTGCCAGATTGATTTCCAAAGTAGTTGTATAAGTCTACATCACCACCAGAAGTGGAGGAGTGTTCCCCTTTCCACACATCTTCTCCAGCATGTGTTGTCACTTGAGTTTTTGATCTTATCCATTCTGATAAGTGTAATGTGATATCCCAGGGTCATTTGAATTTGCATTTCCCTGATGACCAAGGAAGAGGGGACAGGAGTTCCACAAAGAGAGCAACAGATGAAAAAATACTGGACACAGGGGTATTTTTTGAGACTGATACTCCAACCAAAGACCATGCATTGAAATAACCTAGAATTTCTTCAACTCCTGTCCAGATATATCCCATGTCAGCTAAGTCTCCAACTGAGTTTCCTAGTAATGGGAACAGGAACTGTCTCTGATATGAACTCAGTGTCTGGCTCTTTGGTCACCTCCCCTTGATTGGGGAGCAGACCACAGAGGAGGACAATACAGACATTTCTGATGAGATCTGATAGGCTAGGGTCAGATAGAAGTGGAGGAGGACCTTCCCTATCAGTGGACTTGGGATCAGAAATGGGAGGAAGTAAGGAGGTTGGGTAAAAGCGGGGATGAAGGATGGAGCCACAGCATGGATACAATCTGAATAAACTGTAATTTACAAAAACATAAAATTTTTAAAAGTGAAAAAAAAAAAACAACCTTCAGATACTAGAAGATTTTTGTTTACATACCAGGATGTTGTTTTTTGAGAAAAGAGATTTTCTGTATGGCCTTGACTGACCTGTCATGCTTTCTAGACCAGGCAGGCCTTTAACTAACACAGATAAATTTCCCTCTGTCAGTCATAGTGCTAGTATTAGAGGCATTTGCCAACAGTCCAGGCTTTGATTTTTTTAATTTAATTTAATGTTTTATTTTTGCGACATGGTGTCTCAGTGCATCATTGCCAATCCAGGAATCTCTTTGTAAACCACGATGACTTTGAACTCACAGAGACCTACCTTCATCTGCCTCTCAAGTGCTGGGACTACGGATGTGTGTCACCATGCCTGACAAGACTTTCTTATAGCCTAGTCACACTATGTGATTTCAGACATATCTAGCCACACATCTAGCCTGTTTTTTTAGACAATGTTTCTCTCTAGCCGTGCATGTCCTGGACTTGCTTTGTAGACCATGGTGACACTGAACTTACAAAGCAGCATGCTTGTGTCTCCTGGAGAGACGGGATTAGAGATATGTGCCACAAAGCCTGGCTCAGATTTTTTATTTCAATCATATATCTATATGATTAAAACATAAATTGAAACATATACATATGATTAAAACAAAATGTATATATTAATATATAACATATTCATTAAGTATATTGGTTTATATTACTATATTTAGTGAGAATATATTAATTATACATATGAATATTTTGGTATTTTGAGACAGGGTTTCTCCTTTTAGCCTTGGCTATCTTGGACTAGATCTGTAGACCAGCCTGACCTTGAACTCACAGAGACTGGCCTGCTTCTGCCTGGCAGAGTGCTGGGATTAAAGGCCTATGCCAACACTTAGTATTTAGGCACCTGCTTCTGTCTTTCCTAGCAACCTGTGATGTCATTATGTGTCGACAGCCAGGGAGGGCAGGTGTGGTTACTTTGCTCCTTAAAAGGATCTGCCTGCCCACTTTGTCTCTCTCTTGGCCACTCTTGCCCTCTTGCTATTGCCTTCTTGCCCTCCCCCTTTCTCTGTTGTGGTGTCCCTCTCTCTCTCTCTTCCCCCTATCATGTCCTGCTCTCTCCTTCTCTGTCTCTCTTCATTTCCATCTGAGAGCCCACCCAAGAATGAAAACAACTGTAAAAGTAAAACAGCTGTGACTATTCCCATCCTTGAATTAAAGCCAGAGGCACATAGCTCTCGAACGGTAGGATGAACTGCTCTGAGATAGCCTTGGATTGAAGCCAGACGCAGATAGCTCTCAAAGGGCAGGATGAACTGCTCTGAGATAGTTTTTAAAAAATAAGGGCAGGGTGAATTGTTTTGAGAAAACTCACAAATGGCCAAAAACTGCAAACAACTAGCTGTAAACTATCTTCATGCTATTCTTGCTGACCAATCAATGTATAGAGCAAAAGTGGCCAGATTTTTAAGTATAAAAACACTGTGCTTTGCATGCTCGGGGTCGTCTCCTGTCTTTAGAGGGGCAACCCTATCACGATTTGAATAAAACTCTTGCTTTTGCATCAAGTTGTGGTCAGTAAGTGTTCCTTGGAAGGGCACAATCCTGAGCTCCTGAGCAGTGAGACTCCAGGTCTTACAACGTGAAACTAGAAAGCTTTTGCAATCCATTCCTTAATGATGAAGCAGCTTATAAAATGGGAAACATCTTTACCAGCTACGCAACAGACAGGTTTATATGTAGACCATTCAAAGAAGTCATGAAATGTAAACATGAAGAAACAAACAAACAATCTAGAAAAGATCATCCAGAGTGAGGTATCCCAGAAGCAGAAAGACATACACGGTATACACACACTTTTAAGTGGATGCTAGACCTATAAGATAGGATAAACATACTAAAATCTGTACACCCAAAGAAGATAAATGAGAAAGAGGACCTAGGTTAAGATGCTCAATCCTCACTTAGAAAGACCAATGGGATGGATATAGGCAAAAACAAGAAACAGGACAGAAGCCTGCTCCAGAGGACCAATGAAAGACTCTACCTAGCAGTGTATCAAAGCAGATGGTGAGACTCATATCCAAACCTTGGGCAGAGCACAGGGACTCATATGAAAGAAGGGGTAGTTAGTGTGACCTGGAGAGGACAGGAACTCCAAAAGGACCGAATATATCAGGGCACAGGGGTCTTTTATGAGACTGTATCTTCAACCAAGGACCATGTATGCATATAACCTAGCACCCCTGCTCAAATGTAGTTCATTTGCATTCAACTGGTTACCATACTAAGTGGAACAAGGACTATTTCGGACATGAACTCAATGGCTGACTCATTGACCTCTCCCCCCCCCAAGGAAATATCAGACTTGCTAGGCCACAGAGGAGGACATTGCAGCCAGTCCTGATGATACCTGATAAGCAAGGGTCAGTTGGAACAGGAGGAGGCCCTCCCTATCAGCGGACTTGGAAAGGGGTAGGGAGGAGATGAGGGAAGGAAGGTAGGATAGGGAGGTGATGAGGAACAGGGCTACAGCTGGGATACAAAGTTAACAAGCTGTATCTAATATTAAAAATAAAAATTAAAAAAGTGGGACATAAAACAAAGTTCCTAAAGATGAAACACAAAATGCTGACAGTTTTTTGTTTGTTTGAGGACAGGATTTTTCTGAATAATTTTGGCTGTCCCAGAATCTCTTTAAAGAACAGCCTGTGCTTGAACTCACAGAGATCCACCTACGTTAAACTTCCTGAGTGCTAGGAATGCAGGTGATCACCAACAGCCTGAGCTGCTGACAGTTTATTTTGTTTTAGCATTTTATTTTTGTTGTTGTTTCATGCACTACATCCCAACTGCAGTTTCCTCTTCCTCCACTCCTCCCAGCCACAATCTATCCACCTCTACTCTGCCCACCTCACATCTCCTTCAGATCCACTGCTTCTTTATTTTCAATGAAAAAAAAATCTGATGGCCTAACAACTTACAAAAAGACTAGGAATAATCCCTCACATCAGAGTTGGTCAAAGCAATACACGAGGAGAGAAAGTATAGGGAGAGCAGGAAAAAGAGTTAGAGAAACCCCCGTTCTCACTGTTGGAAGTCCCTCAGTGACATGAGGATAATAATCATAAGGTATATGCCAACAACCTAGGTCACAAGACTCATAGCATGTTTATGTTTTTGTCCTTCAGACTCTGTGATCCCCTTTGAGCCCAATTGACTCAGTGGGCCATGCTCTTGTTGTGTCCTTGATATCTCTGGTTCCTACAATACGTATTTCCTCATTTCTGGGGTTCCCCTGGATACATCATTGTGTTTGGCTGTGGGTCGCTGCATCTACTCCCATCAGATGCCGGGTGATGTCTCTCTGATGACAACTGGGCTAGGCACTCATCTAAGATTATAGCAGAGTATCTTTTATTGACATTTTTTTTGCCTGGCATGTCTACAGATATTGTGTGTCTCTAGGCTATCTTGACTCTGGTTCATGGTCATCCAGGCAGTGTCAGGCATGGTCTTCCCCTCATGGTGTGGGCCTCAATGTGTTTTCTGGAGTGTATTTAATATTATTGGGTTAGGGTTTTCCTTCTAGTATGTTCTGTAGGGCTGGATGGCTGCATATATCCTGGGTATAGTAGTCTGGGTTGGCATCGGTGGTCTCTTAGTTTCTGCATGATATCCATCCAAACACTTCTGGATTTTATAATCTCTGCTGAGAATTCTAGTGTGATTCTGATAGGTCTACTTATTATTTGAATGCTGTTTTGGTATTAGCAGTGTCATGCATAGAACAGTTAATTTTCATGATGTCATCCCCATATAAAATAGAATCTCCGTAACCTATGAAAATGAAAAATAAACACACTTTAATGTGTGTTGAGGGAATTAAGACAAAGAAGGGACTAATTTGAGGTAAAAATAAACTATATATAAATGCTGCAAAAATTAAAATACTTGTAATTCAATTATGATATTTTAGAATGCAACTGCATCAAAAAAAGTTAACTCCTGGTCCATTAATATACCCAAAAAATTTATGTAGCATTTTGACTTTTCATGATGATGAATATTTTTTTCTATAACTCCTCATATGTCAGTTACTATTGTTTAAGTGATTTCTGAATAAATTACATGACATTATTAAAAGCAGAAAATTTGGTAGTTCTATGTGAAAGATGATTATATGCATAGTTTATTTTCCCTCTAACTCTCTTTTATAGGAAAGGATTTATGAGAATGATTTACAATCTGTGAGTCAATTAATTCAACAGTGGATGGCTAAAAATGGAAAATCGAGGAATCTATCAGTGGCTTAGTCCATGAGGCTGGTTGCCTCAACTCACCTTCATATACACGGAAATCCTCAAGAAGAAGGTTCTATAGTCAATGAAGAAATAGACTTGCTACCAAAGCAAAAGGGAACAGGCAAAGAGTAAAACATTCCTTCTTCTATGTCCTTGTATAGGTTTCCAGTAAGATGAGGCAAAGGTGAGTGGTTGGTTTTGCAGTATGAAGATACAGATTAAAGGTGTGTTTTTCAGCCTTACAGATTCAGAAGAGAAGTAGAGAAGACTACTTCAAATAAGGAAGAGTGCTTCACAATTGTGTCCTTAATTTGGGTGTTTTGCTTAATTCCACATGCAGTCAAGTTAAAAACCAAGACTCATGATCACACCTCTTTTCAGCTTGAAAGATAATCATATCTCCTCTTTTACATTAATTTCCAAATGAAAAGAATAACCAGGTCATAGCAATGCCTAAAAATAATTTAATGACGCAGAGTACAATAGCAGACAAATTACATATTTATCCTGATCATAATTGAAGCTAACATTATATAACTGTCCTTCAAAAACCGTCCAGGTTAGAAACAACAAAATCCAGGTTAGAAACAACTCTCCACCGCCCTGGGCCACTCCACAACACCTCCCTCGTAGGGCAACCCACATTAAGCACAAGGATTCACCTCCCACCTGCTACGTGTGTGCAGGGTCCCTAGCTCCAGACCAAGCATGCTCCTTATTTGATGGCTCAGTCTCTGCAAGACTCCTGGGGGCTGGGTCAGCTGTTTCTGTTGGTCTTCTTGTGAGGTTCCTCACACCTCCAGGGCATTCCATCTTTTCCCCAAAACTTACTCAGGATCCCAAGAGCTCTAAACCTTTCTAAGGTGCAAGTCTGAGCATCTGTCCAAGCTCATTTCTGGCTGGAGTCTCTGAGACAATGGTCAGGTTAGGGTCCAGGCAACGGGGTTTTACAGTCCCAATTCTGGGCATTCTCAATGTGGTCAAATATCGTCCAACAGAGCCTGATATTCTTCTTCTGTGAGAGGAGCCTCAAGTGTTGTTTCGATCTGCTCCCATGGTACATCTGGGTCCAGAGCGGCTGGTCAATGTTCCTCTTCCACTGTTCTCACCCGTTGCTCCAGGAAGAGCTGGACAGGGCAGGAGTCGCTGGATTCTGGGTAGGCCTCTGTGAAGAAGGTGAGCTCGGGTCTTGACATCAAGGCTTCTGCACACTGGCCTCCTGCAGAACCCGGTGTCAACAAGCTGTCCCGGGAAGCCTCCTGCTCAATGCAACACAATGCTCCAGGAGCCCTTTCCGGGCCAGGAGAGGCAGGCAGGTCCTCACCTTTAGCTGTGCTGCCTCCAGTGTGGCCTTTCTGCCTGGCCTTTCTGTTCTGGAACCATATGTGGACGGTGTCCTCAGGCAAACCTGTGCTCAGTGCCAGTTGCACCCTCGTGGCATAGTCTGGAGATGGAGAGATCTCAAAAGCTTGCACTAGCATGCTGATCTGTGCTGGACTAAGCCGCGTTCGAGGCCTTCTCCGTTCTGAGGGCAGGCCTCTTGCTTGTTGTACCCTGGCGACAAGCTTTTCAGGAGGCTGTTGAGAGGCTTCATGGCTGGAGCCTTCGGTGGTCTGCTTTGAGGTCTTCCTCGACATGACAGTTCTAGTTCTGCGGTTTTGAAACCACACGCGGATGGAGGACTCTGGAACTCCGAATTCCCTGGCCAGTTCCTGCCTGGTCCTGAAGCTCGGGTAAGGTGTCTTGGCGAAAACTGAGAGCAAGACCTCCTTCTGCTTGGCCTGCCAAACAGTCTTTTGACGCCGGGATGTCTTTGTCTTACTGCAGCCACCCACATCTGCCTGATCTTCCATCCTGCCGAGGACACTTTGACAGGAGTTCTTCCTCTCCAGTGTGTACTCACAACAACACCCAGGAAAGTGCAGACTATGGCAAATGCGTAAAGGGGTCTGCTGCTCACCCTTAAATACCGACCTGAGGCCACACCCACTCCCTCGAGGCCTCCAATTACAGGCCAAAACGTGGAACGCTCTTCTGCTTCCAAACTGTGAAACCCTTCCTTCCTCCTGCGAATTTTCCCATACCCCACCCTAAAGCAGCCTTTCCAGAAAAAGTTGGCCTTGTGTTCTACCCAAATTCCACTGCTTAGCTCACAGTACGCACCTGTCTTGGCCCACAAGGAGTTTGAGGGGAGAGTCTAAGGCATGGCTTGTGATGATCAGGCAAGGAGAAGAGGCATAAGCCAGGAGAAGTCTTTGCCTACTTTAACAAGGTCATTCATTCAGCTCTGGCTGATGCTCAAGGAGGAACGTGGCTAGAACAGATCTTGCACTCTGCGTGTGCCGTCTGCCTTAAGTTCCTTTGAGCTCCAGTCTCCCAGTGTATGATTTCAACAATCTAAATATGGTTAGGACCCTGCAAGTCTAAGCATTTGGGCAAAGAGTAGACTTATCCTGCAGAAAGACTCCTGGAATTATTTCTGAATTTCTCCTTCAGTGGCAGGCCACAGAAGGTGTCAAGTTCCCTCTTTTTTCCTCTGGTTCCACCTATTTAATCCACCATACACCTTGTCCTACTGGAGAAATTTTACAGATTCCTAGAAACTGTATGAACCTTCAGAAGCACACAGTGTGGATCCCAAGACTTTTGGGAGAGGATACTGAAGTCATTTCCTTCATTTCAAGGAACAACATTTGTTGCTGCCATTAATTTGGATCTCTGATCATTAGGCAGTGTTTTCCAGAACACACAATTTCTGGTACTGCCAAATGTGCCTGTTGTTCTTCAGGGTGTGGCTTTGCCCTAGATGGAGGAGAACAGTAACAGCTGAGCAGTTCTACCCCTGCCTTATTTTTGCATCTGCTGTTTTACATGTGCCATAATTTTAACTTTTTTCTTGCAGTCCCCATCGACAGTACCTGGGTGTACAATAGATCCTGTAGAAGTTATTCTGCTTCTTCCAGAGATCCTCTTTACCATCCCTGAATACACAGGTCCATAAACAGCTGTATTTCCTTTGTAACATAGAACCCTTGCGGATAGGGTCAGAGGTTTATCTGCAAACAGATGCAAAGCTGTGCTGCTGCATGCAGTGGTGTGTATCAAATCTGAAATCCTCAGTTGAGATTTTCCTACCTGCCTAGTACCACATGGCTGCCTGATGGGAGACAGCTCGTATTATTGCATGAGGGGTGTAAGCCTGACAGGCCCCTCTGTTTGTTTACTGATGGCAAGAGGTTAGCCTGTATGTCCTTCTCGGAGCAGTGATCTCTATTCCAGTGCTTTCCCTTGCCACAGCTGCCATGAAACCCCGGGAACCTTTGCATTCCCTTGGAGCCAGAATCTGCTTGTTCCCTTCTGTGAGTAAAGGCACAACTTGCCTCTGTGTTAACACACCTCCTATTTTGTGTTCTAGAGATTTTAACCTCACAGTTTTTTTGGTAAATGCCTGGATTCACCCAAAATAGCACACCGGGTGTTTTGAGAACTGGGAACTCTAGCTGTAGCTTGTCCTGTGAGGTCGGCATGATGCTCCTGAGAGCCAAAAGCAGTGTCTCTCTTAATCATTCATTTCTTGGGGCTGCTCCTCCTTTTCATGCTCTAAATGCTCTCCTACATGTGGCATTTGCAGTATCATGTGCCAATAATTGCATCAGTGCTTCTCTGGTGTCAGTCTGGTACTGCCCTCTTGAGAGCTGAACCCAATCTCTGTATGAAGTTGGTGAACAGTCTTCTCCAGGGCCTTGAATTACCTTAGTGAATGAGGCGGTTGTTTTGCACAGGCTCCTTCACAGATCCCTGCACTCTTAAACCTGCAAGATGAGATTATTCAGTGACTTCATCATCAGAACAAATGAGGGACCACCTGGGAATGAGAAAAACAACTGTGATTATTTGAATTGAAGCCAGGTGCAGATAGCTTTTGAAGGGTGGGCTGAACTGTTCTGAGAAACAACCAGCTGTAAAGTATAGAGCAAAAGTGATCTGATTTTCAGGCCTAAAAACCCTGTGCTTTGCATGTTCAGGGTCATGTCCTGTCTTTGGAGGTGCGACCCTATCTCGACAGCAATAAAACCTTTTGCTATTGCATCAAGTTGTGGTCTGTGAGTGTTCCTGTGAAGGGTGTAATCCTGAGCTCCTGAGCAGTGAGACTCCAGGTCTTACATTTTGGTGCATTGCCCAGAAAACAGACCTCAGCAGACTGGGCTCAGAGGTCGAGCTCGGAACAGGTTATTCTGATTTCTGGTATACCACTGTTTCTCTTTAGTCACCTATCTGGACCTTTTTGGTCGTCTTCTCAGTCACTGCGATAGACAGACTTGTCAGAATATCGGTTGACTGGGAACTGGAGGATGCTCCAGATTCCATTTGGGGAGGCTAGGTCTGGGATGGTCTTCCTCCCATCTGTTTCTCTTCAGAGACAGCCGCCGTGAGGCAGCCTCTCAATCAGAATTCTGTGGTACCACCCTTAAGGGTGTCCTTGTCAAATTGCCTGTCTTGTCTTGGAAGCTTTTGCAATCCATTCCTTAATGATGAAGCAGCTTGTAATATGGGAAACATCTTTACCAGCTACGCAACAGACAGGTTTATATGTAGACCATTCAAAGAAGTCATGAAATGTAAACATGAAGAAACAAACAATCTAGAAAAGATCATCCAGAGTGAGGTATCCCGGAATCAGAAAGACATACATGGTATACACTCACTTTTAAGTGGATGCAAGACCTATAATATAGGATAAACATACTAAAATCTGTACACCTAAAGAAGATAAATGAGAAAGAGGACATGGATTAAGATGATCAATCCTCACTTAGAAAGACAAATGGGATGGACATAGGAGAAAACAACAGGACAGAAGCTTACCACAGAGGACCTGTGAAAGATTCTACCTAGCAGTGTATCAAAGTAGATGCTGAGACTCATAAGCAAACCTTGGGCAGAGCACAGGGAATCATATGAAAGAAGGGGGAGTTAGTACGACCTGGAGAGGACAGGAACTCCACAAGGACCAAATATATCAGAGCACAGGGGTCTTTTATGAGACTGTATCTCCAACCAAGGACCATGTATGCATATAACCTAGCACCCCTGCTCAAATGTAGTTCATGTTAGCTCTGCATCCAATTGGTTACCATACTAAGTGGAACAAGGACTATTTCGGACATGAACTCAATGGCTGGCTCATTGACCTCTCCCCCCCCCAAGGAAAGATCAGACTTGCTAGGCCACAGAGGAGGACATTGCAGCCAGTCCTGATGATACCTGATAGGCAAGGGTCAGTTGGAACATGAGGAGGCCCTCCCCTATCAGCGGACTTGGAAAGGGGTAGGGAGGAGATGAGGGAAGGAAGGTGGGATAGGCAGGTGATGAGGAACTGGGCTACAGCTGGGATACAAAGTTAACAAGCTTTATCTAATATTAAAAATAAAAATTAAAAAAGTGGGACATAAAACAAAGTTGTAAAGATGAAACACAAAATGCTGACAGATTTCTTTTGTTTGAAGACAGGATTTTTCTGAATAATTTTGGCTGTCCCGGACTCTCTTTATAGAACAGCCTGTGCTTGAACTCACAGAGATCCACCTACCTTAAACTTCCTGAGTGCTAGAAATGCAGGTGATCACCAACAGCCTGAGCTGCTGACAGTTTATTTTGTTTTAGCATTTTATTTTTGTTGTTGTTTCATGCACTACATCCCAACTGCAGTTTCCTCTTCCTCCACTCCTCCCAGCCACAATCTATCCACCTCTACTCTGCCCACCTCACATCTCCTTCAGATCCACTGCTTCTTTATTTTCAATGAAAAAAAAATCTGATGGCCTAACAAGTTACAAAAAGACTAGGAATAATCCCTCACATCAGAGTTGGTCAAAGCAATACACGAGGAGAGAAAGTATAGGGAGAGCAGGAAAAAGAGTTAGAGACACCCCCATTCTCACTTTTGGAAGTCCCTCAGCGACATGAGGATAATAATCATAAGGTATATGCCAACAACCTAGGTCACAAGACTCATAGCATGTTTATGAGCCCAATTGACTCAGTGGGCCATGCTCTTGCTGTGTCCTTGATATCTCTGGTTCCTACAATACGTATTTCCTCATTTCTGGGGTTCCCCTGGATACATCATTGTGTTTGGCTGTGGGTCGCTGCATCTACTCCCATCAGATGCCGGGTGATGTCTCTCTGATGACAACTGGGCTAGGCACTCATCTAAGATTATAGCACAGTATCTTTTATTGACATTTTTTTGCCTGTCATGTTTACAGATATTGTGTGTCTCTAGGCTATCTTGACTATGGTTCTTGGTCATCCAGGCAGTGTCAGGCATGGACTTCGCCTCATGGTGTGGGCCTCAATGTGTTTTCTGGAGTGTATTTCATATTATTGGGTTAGGGTTTTCCTTCTAATATGTTCTGTAGGACTGGATGGCTGCATATATCCTGGGTATAGTAGTCTGGGTTGGCATCGGTGGTCTCTTAGTTTCTGCATGATATCCATCCAAACACTTCTGGATTTTATAATCTCTGCTGAGAATTCTAGTGTGATTCTGATAGGTCTACTTATTAGTTGAATGATGTTTTGGTATTAGCAGTGTCATGCATAGAACAGTTAATTTTCATGATGTCATCCCCATATAAAATAGAATCTCCGTAACCTATGAAAATGAAAAATAAACACACTTTAATGTGTGTTGGGGGAATTAAGACAAAGAAGGGACTAATTTGAGGTAAAAATAAACTATATATAAATGCTGCAAAAATTAAAATACTTGTAATTCAATTATGATATTTTAGAATGCAACTGCATCAAAAAAGTTAACTCCTGGTCCATTAATATACCCAAAAATTTATGTAGCATTTTGACTTTTCATGATGATGAATATTTTTTCTATAACTCCTCATATGTCAGTTACTATTGTTTAAGTGATTTCTGAATGAATTACATGACATTATTAAAAGCAGAAAATTTGGTCGTTCTATGTGAAAGATGATTATAGGCATAGTTTATTTTCCCTCTAACTCTCTCTTTATAGGAAAGGATTTATGAGAATGATTTACAATCTGTGAGTCAATTAATTCAACAGTGGATGGCTAAAAATGGAAAATCGAGGAATCTATCAGTGGCTTAGTCCATGAGGCTGGTTGGCGCAACTCACCTTCAAATACACTGAAATCCTCAAGAAGAAGGTTCATATTTCGTCTTTACATTAACTTCCAAATGAAAAGAATAACCAGGTCATAGCAATGCCTAAACATAATTTAATGACGCAGAGTACAATAGCAGACAAATTACATATTTATCCTGATTATAATTGAAGCTAACATTATATAACTGTCCTTCAAAAACCGTCCAGGATAGAAGCAACAAAGTCCAGCTTAAAAACAACTCTCCACCGCCGCTGTGCCACTCCACAACACCTCCCTCGTAGGGCAACCCACATTAAGCACAAGGATTCACCTCCCACCTGCTACGTGTGTGCAGGGTCCCTAGCTCCAGACCAAGCATGCTCCTTATTTGATGGCTCAGTCTCTGCAAGACTCCTGGGGGCTGGGTCAGCTGTTTCTGTTGATCTTCTTGTGAGGTTCCTCACACCTCCAGGGCCTTCCATCTTTTCCCCAAAACTTACTCAGGATCCCTAGAGCTCTGCACCTTTCTTAGGTGCAAGTCTGAGCATCTGTCCAAGCTCATTTCTGGCTGGAGTCTCTGAGACAATGGTCAGGTTAGGGTCCAGGCAACGGGGTTTTACAGTCCCAATTCTGGGCATTCTCAATGTGGTCAAATATCGTCCAACAGAGCCTGATATTCTTCTTCTGTGAGAGGAGCCTCGAGTGTTGGTTCGACCCATGGTACATCTGGGTCCAGAGAGGCTGGTCCCTGTTCCTCTTCCACTGTTCACACCGGTTGCTCCAGGAAGAGCTGGACAGGGCAGGAGTGGCTGGATTCTGGGTAGGCCTCTGTGAAGAAGGTGAGCTCGGGTCTTGACATCAACGCATCTGCACACTGGCCTCCTGCAGAACCCGGTGTCAACAAGCTATCCCGGGAAGCATCCTGCTCCATGCAACTCGATGCTCCAGGAGCCCTTTCCGGGCCAGGAGAGGCAGGCAGGTCCTCACCTTTAGCTGTGCTGCCTCCAGCACGGCCTTTCTGCCTGGCCTTTCTGTTCTGGAACCATATGTGGACGGTGTCCTCAGGCAAACCTGTGCTCAGTGCCAGTTGCACCCTCGTGGCATAGTCTGGAGATGGAGAGATCTCAAAAGCTTGCACTAGCATGCTGATCTGTGCTGGACTAAGCCGCGTTCGAGGCCTTCTCCGTTCTGAGGGCAGGCCTCTTGCTTGTTGTACCCTGGCGACAAGCTTTTCAGGAGGCTGTTGGGAGGCTTCATGGCTGGAGCCTGCGGTGGTCTGCTTTGAGGTCTTCCTCGACATGCCAGTTCTAGTTCTGCGGTTTTGAAACCACACGCGGATGGAGGACTCTGGAACTCCGAAATCCCTGGCCAGTTCCTGCCTGGTCCTGAAGCTCGGGTAAGGTGTCTTGGCGAAAACTGAGAGCAAGACCTCCTTCTGCTTGGCCTGCCAAGCAGTCTTTTGACGCCGGGATGTCTTTGTCTTACTGCAGCCACCCACATCTACCTGATCTTCCATCCTGCCGAGGACACTTTGACAGGAGTTCTTCCTCTCCAGTGTGTACTCACAACAACACCCAGGAAAGTGCAGACTATGGCAAATGCGTAAAGGGGTCTGCTGCTCACCCTTAAATACTGACCTGAGGCCCCACCCACTCCCTCGAGGCCTCCAATTACAGGCCAAGACGTGGAACGCTCTTCTGCTTCCAAACTGTGAAACCCTTCCTTCCTCCTGCGAATTTTCCCATACCCCACCCTAAAGCAGCCTTTCCAGAAACAGTTGGCCTTGTGTTCTACCCAAATTCCACTGTTTAGCTCACAGTACGCACCTGTGTTGGCCCACAAAGAGTTTGAGGGGAGAGTCTAAGGCATGGCTTCTGATGATCAGGCAAGGAGAAGAGGCATAAGCCAGGAGAAGTCTTTGCCTACTTTAACAAGGTCATTCATTCAGCTCTGGGTGATGCTCAAGGAGGAACGTGGCTAGAACAGGTCTTGCACTCTGTGTGTGCCGTCTGCCTTAAGTTCCTTTGAGCATCAGTCTCCCGGTGTATGATTTCAACAATCTAAATATGGTTAGGACCCTGCAAGTCTAAGCATTTGGGCAAAGAGTAGACTCATCCTGCAGAAAGACTCCTGGAATTATTTCTGAATTTCTCCTTCAGTGGCAGGCCACAGAAGGTGTCAAGTTCCCTCTTTTTTCCTCTGGTTCCACCTATTTAATCCACCGTACACTTTGTCCTACTGGAGAAATTTTACAGATTCCTAGAAACTGTATGAACCTTCAGAAGCACACAGTGTGGATCCCAAGACTTTTGGGAGAGGATACTGAAGTCATTTCCTTCATTTCAAGGAACAACATTTGTTGCTGCCATTAATTTGGATCTCTGATCATTAGGCAGTGTTTTCCAGAACACACAATTTCTGGTACTGCCAAATGTGCCTGTTGTTCTTCAGGGTGTGGCTTTGCCCTAGATGGAGGAGAACAGTAACAGCTGAGCAGTTCTACCCCTGCCTTATTTTTGCATCTGCTGTTTTACATGTGCCATAATTTTAACTTTTTTCTTGCAGTCCCCATCGACAGTACCTGGGTGTACAATAGATCCTGTAGAAGTTATTCTGCTTCTTCCAGAGATCCTCTTTACCATCCCCGAAGACACAGGTCCATAAACAGCTGTATTTCCTTTGTAACATAGAACCCTTGCGGATAGGGTCAGAGGTTTATCTGCAGCCAGATGCAAAGCTGTGCTGCTGCATGCAGTGGTGTGTATCAAATCTGAAATCCTCAGTTGAGATTTTCCTACCTGCCTAGTACTACATGGCTGCCTGATGGGAGACAGCTCGTATTATTGCATGGGGGGTGTAAGCCTGACAGGCCCCTCTGTTTGTTTACTGATGGCAAGAGGTTAGCCTGTATGTCCCTCTCGGTGCTGTGAACCCTACACCAGTGCTTTCCCTTGCCACAGCTGCCATGAAGCCCCGGGAACCTTTGCATTCCCTTGGAGCCAGAATCTGCTTGTTCCTTTCTGTGAATAAAGGGACCACTTGCCTCTGTGTTAACACACCTCCTATTTTGAGTTCTAGAGATTTTAACCTCTTTTTTTTTTTCCTAAATTCCCGGATTCACCCAAAATAGCACACCGGGTGATTTGAGAACTGGGAACTCTAGCTGTAGCTTGTCTTGTGAGGTCGGCATGATGCTCCTGAGAGCCAAAAGCAGTGTCTCTCTTAATCATTCATTTCTTGGGACTGCTCTTCCTCTTCATGCTCTAAGTGCTCTCCTACATGTGATATTTACAGTATCATGCGCCAAGAATGGCATCAGTGCTTATCTGGTGTCAGTCTGGTACTGCCCTCTTGAGAGCTTAACCCAATCTCTGTATGAAGTTGGTGAACAGTCTTCTCCAGGGCCTTGAATTACCTTAGTGAATGAGGCGGTTGTTTTGCACAGGCTCCTTCACAGATCACTGCACTCTTAAACCTGCAAGATGAGATTATTCAGTGACTTCATCATCAGAACAAATGAGGGACCACCTGGGAATGAGAAAAATAACTGTGATTATTTGAATTGAAGTCAGGTGCAGATAGCTTTTGAAGGGTGGGGTGAACTGTTCTGAGAAACAATCAGCTGTAAAGTATAGAGCAAAAGTGATCTGATTTTCAGGCATAAAAACCCTGTGCTTTGCATGTTCAGGGTCATGTCCTGTCTTTGGAGGTGCGACCTATCTCGACAGCAATAAAACCTTTTGCTATTGCATTGAGTTGTGGTCTGTGAGTGTTCATGTGAAGGGCACAATCCTGAGCTCCTGAGCAGTGAGGCTCCAGGTCTTACATTTTGGTGTGTTGCCCGGAAAACAGCGTGCCCTTCCTTAACCCTCAACAGACTGGGCTCAGAGGTCGAGCTCGGAACAGGTTTGTCTGATTTCTGGTATACCACTGTTTCTCTTTAGTCACCTATCTGGACCTTTTTGGTCGTCTTCTCAGTCACTGCGATAGACAGACTTGTCAGAATATCGGTTGACTGGGAACTGGAGGATGCTCCAGATTCCATTTGGGGAGGCTAGGTCTGGGATGGTCTTCCTCCCATCTGTTCCTCTTCAGAGACAGCCGCCATGAGGCAGCCTCTCAATCAGAATTCTGTGGTACCACCCTTAAGGGTGTCCTTGTCAAATTGCCTGTCTTGTCTTGGAAGCTTTTGCAATCCATTCCTTAATGATGAAGCAGCTTATAAAATGGGAAACATCTTTACCAGCTACGCAACAGACAGGTTTATATGTAGACCATTCAAAGAAGTCATGAAATGTAAACATGAAGAAACAAACAAACAATCTAGAAAAGATCATCCAGAGTGAGGTATCCCGGAATCAGAAAGACATACATGGTATACACTCACTTTTAAGTGGATGCTAGACCTATAAGATAGGATAAACATACTAAAATCTGTACACCTAAAGAAGATAAATGAGAAAGAGGACATGGATTAAGATGGTCAATCCTCACTTAGAAAGACAAATGGGATGGACATAGGAGAAAACAACAGGACAGAAGCTTACCACAGAGGACCTGTGAAAGATTCTACCTAGCAGTGTATCAAAGTAGATGCTGAGACTCATAAGCAAACCTTGGGCAGAGCACAGGGAATCATATGAAAGAAGGCGGAGTTAGTACGACCTGGAGAGGACAGGAACTCCACAAGGACCAAATATATCAGAGCACAGGGGTCTTTTATGAGACTGTATCTCCAACCAAGGACCATGTATGCATATAACCTAGCACCCCTGCTCAAATGTAGTTAATGTTAGCTCTGCATCCAATTGGTTACCATACTAAGTGGAACAAGGACTATTTCGGACATGAACTCAATGGCTGGCTCAATGACCTCTCCGCCCCCCCCCCAAGGAAAGATCAGACTTGCTATGCCACAGAGGAGGACATTGCAGCCAGTCCTGATGATACCTGATAAGCAAGGGTCAGTTGGAACATGAGGAGGCCCTCCCCTATCAGCGGACTTGGAAAGGGGTAGGGAGGAGATGAGGGAAGGAAGGTGGGATAGGGAGGTGATGAGGAACTGGGCTACAGCTGGGATACAAAGTTAACAAGCTGTATCTAATATTAAAAATAAAAATTAAAAAAGTGGGACATAAAACAAAGTTCCTAAAGATGAAACACAAAATGCTGACAGATTTCTTTTGTTTGAAGACAGGATTTTTCTGAATAATTTTGGCTGTCCCGGACTCTCTTTATAGAACAGCCTGTGCTTGAACTCACAGAGATCCACCTACCTTAAACTTCCTGAGTGCTAGAAATGCAGGTGATCACCAACAGCCTGAGCTGCTGACAGTTTATTTTGTTTTAGCATTTTATTTTTGTTGTTGTTTCATGCACTACATCCCAACTGCAATTTCCTCTTCCTCCACTCCTCCCAGCCACAATCTATCAACCTCTACTCTGCCCACCTCACATCTCCTTCAGATCCACTGCTTCTTTATTTTCAATGAAAAAAAAAATCTGATGGCCTAACAAGTTACAAAAAGACTACGAATAATCCCTCACATCAGAGTTGGTCAAAGCAATACACAAGGAGAGAAAGTATAGGGAGAGCAGGAAAAAGAGTTAGAGACACCCCCGTTCTCACTGTTGGAAGTCCCTCAGCGACATGAGGATAATAATCATAAGGTATATGCCAACAACCTAGGTCACAAGACTCATAGCATGTTTATGTTTTTGTCCTTCAGACTCTGTGATCCCCTATGAGCCCAATTGACTCAGTGGGCCATGCTCTTGTTGTGTCCTTGATATCTCTGGTTCCTACAATACGTATTTCCTCATTTCTGGGGTTCCCCTGGATACATCATTGTGTTTGGCTGTGGGTCGCTGCATCTACTCCCATCAGATGCCGGGTGATGTCTCTCTGAAGACAACTGGGCTAGGCACTCATCTAAGATTATAGCACAGTATCTTTTATTGACATTTTTTTGCCTGTCATGTTTACAGATATTGTGTGTCTCTAGGCTATCTTGACTATGGTTCATGGTCATCCAGGCAGTGTCAGGCATGGACTTCCCCTCATGGTATGGGCCTCAATGTGTTTTCTGGAGTGTATTTAATATTATTGGGTTAGGGTTTTCCTTCTAGTATGTTCTGTAGGGCTGGATGGCTGCATATATCCTGGGTATAGTAGTCTGGGTTGGCATCGGTGGTCTCTTAGTTTCTGCATGATATCCATCCAAACACTTCTGGATTTTATAATCTCTGCTGAGAATTCTAGTGTGATTCTGATAGGTCTACTTATTAGTTGAATGATGTTTTGGTATTAGCAGTGTCATGCATAGAACAGTTAATTTTCATGATGTCATCCCCATATAAAATAGAATCTCCGTAACCTATGAAAATGAAAAATAAACACACTTTAATGTGTGTTGAGGGAATTAAGACAAAGAAGGGACTAATTTGAGGTAAAAATAAACTATATATAAATGCTGCAAAAATTAAAATACTTGTAATTCAATTATGATATTTTAGAATGCAACTGCATCAAAAAAGTTAACTCCTGGTCCATTAATATACCCAAAAATTTATGTAGCATTTTGACTTTTCATGATGATGAATATTTTTTCTATAACTCCTCATATGTCAGTTACTATTGTTTAAGTGATTTCTGAATAAATTACATGACATTATTAAAAGCAGAAAATTTGGTAGTTCTATGTGAAAGATGATTATAGGCATAGTTTATTTTCCCTCTAACTCTCTCTTTATAGGAAAGGATTTATGAGAATGATTTACAATCTGTGAGTCAATTAATTCAACAGTGGATGGCTAAAAATGGAAAATCGAGGAATCTATCAGTGGCTTAGTCCATGAGGCTGGTTGCCTCAACTCACCTTCATATACACGGAAATCCTCAAGAAGAAGGTTCTATAGTCAATGAAGAAATAGACTTGCTACCAAAGCAAAAGGGAACAGGCAAAGAGTAAAACATTCCTTCTTCTATGTCCTTGTATAGGTTTCCAGTAAGATGAGGCAAAGGTGAGTGGTTGGTTTTGCAGTATGAAGATACAGATTAAAGGTGTGTTTTTCAGCCTTACAGATTCAGAAGAGAAATAGAGAAGACTACTTCAAATAAGGAAGAGTGCTTCACAATTGTGTCCTTAATTTGGGTGTTTTGCTTAATTCCACATGCAGTCAAGTTAAAAACCTAGACTCATGATCACACCTCTTTTCAGCTTGAAAGATAATCATATCTCCTCTTTACATTAATTTCCACATGAAAAGAATAACCAGGTCATAGTAATGCCTAAAAATAATTTAATGACGCAGAGTACAATGGCAGACAAATTACATATTTATCCTGATCATAATTGAAGCTAACATTATATAACTGTCCTTCAAAAACCGTCCAGGTTAGAAACAACAAAGTCCAGGTTAGAAACAACTCTCCACCGCCGCTGGGCCACTCCACAACACCTCCCTCGTAGGGCAACCCACATTAAGCACAAGGATTCACCTCCCACCTGCTACGTATGTGCAGGGTCCCTCGGTCCAGACCAAGCATGCTCCTTATTTGATGGCTCAGTCTCTGCAAGCCCCCTGGGGGCTGGGTCAGCTGTTTCTGTTGGTCTTCTTGTGAGGTTCCTCGCACCTCCAGGGCCTTCCATCTTTTCCCCAACACTTACTCAGGATCCCTAGAGCTCTGCACCTTTCTTAGGTGCAAGTCTGAGCATCTGTCCAAGCTCATTTCTGGCTGGAGTCTCTGAGACAATGGTCAGGTTAGGGTCCAGGCAACGGGGTTTTACAGTCCCAATTCTGGGCGTTCGCAATGCGGTCAAATATCGTCCAACAGAGCCTGATATTCTTCTTCTGTGAGAGGAGCCTCGAGTGTTGGTTCGATCTGCTCCCATGGTACATCTGGGTCCAGAGCGGCTGGTCCCTGTTCCTCTTCCACTGTTCTCACCGGTTGCTCCAGGAAGAGCTGGACAGGGCAGGAGTCGCTGGATTCTGGGTAGGCCTCTGTGAAGAAGGTGAGCTCGGGTCTTGACATCAAGGCTTCTGCACACTGGCCTCCTGCAGAACCCGGTGTCAACAAGCTGTCCCGGGAAGCCTCCTGCTCAATGCAACACAATGCTCCAGGAGCCCTTTCCGGGCCAGGAGAGGCAGGCAGGTCCTCACCTTTAGCTGTGCTGCCTCCAGCACGGCCTTTCTGCCTGGCCTTTCTGTTCTGGAACCATATGTGGACGGTGTCCTCAGGCAAACCTGTGCACAGGGCCAGTTGCACCCTCGTGGCATAGTCTGGAGATGGAGAGATCTCAAAAGCTTGCACTAGCATGCTGATCTGTGCTGGACTAAGCCGCGTTCGAGGCCTTCTTCGTTCTGAGGGCAGGCCTCTTGCTTGTTGTACCCTGGCGACAAGCTTTTCAGGAGGCTGTTGGGAGGCTTCATGGCTGGAGCCCGCGGTGGTCTGCTTTGAGGTCTTCCTCGACATGCCAGTTCTAGTTCTGCGGTTTTGAAACCACACGCGGATGGAGGACTCTGGAACTCCGAATTCCCTGGCCAGTTCCTGCCTGGTCCTGAAGCTCGGGTAAGGTGTCTTGGCGAAAACTGAGAGCAAGACCTCCTTCTGCTTGGCCTGCCAAACAGTCTTTTGACGCCGGGATGTCTTTGTCTTACTGCAGCCACCCACATCTGCCTGATCTTCCATCCTGCCGAGGACACTTTGACAGGAGTTCTTCCTCTCCAGTGTGTACTGAGAACAACACCCAGGAAAGTGCAGACTATGGCAAATATGTAAAGGGGTCCGCTGCTCACCCTTAAATACCGACCTGAGGCCCCACCCACTCCCTCGAGGCCTCCAATGACAGGCCAAACCGTGGAACGCTCTTCTGCTTCCAACCTGTGCAACCCTTCCTTCCTCCTGCGAATTTTCCCATATCCCACCCTAAAGCAGCCTTTCCAGAAACAGTTGGCCTTGTGTTCTACCCCAATTCCACTGCTTAGCTCACAGTATGCACCTGTGTTGGCCCACAAGGAGTTTGAGGGGAGAGTCTAAGGCACGGCTTCTGACGATCAGGCAAGGAGAAGAGGCATAAGCCAGGAGCAGTCTTTGCCTTCTTTAACAAGGTCATTCATTCAGCTCTGGCTGATGCTCAAGGAGGAACGTGGCTAGAACAGATCTTTCATTCTGCGTGTGCTGTCTGCCTTAAGTTCCTTTGAGCTCCAGTCTCCCGGTGTATGATTTCAACAATCTAAATATGGTTAGGACCCTGCAAGTCTAAGCATTTGGGCAAATAGTAGACTTATCCTGCAGAAAGACTCCTGGAATGATTTCTGAATTTCTCCTTCAGTGGCAGGCCACAGAAGGTGTCAAGTTCCCTCTTGGTTCCTCTGGTTCCACCTATTTAATCCACCATACACTTTGTCCTACTGGAGAAATTTTACAGATTCCTAGAAACTGTATGAACCTTCAGAAGCACACATTGTGGATCCCAAGACTTTTGGGAGAGGATACTGAAGTCATTTCCTTCATTTCAAGGAGCAACATTTGTTGCTGCCATTAATTTGGATCTCTGATCATTAGGCAGTGTTTTCCAGAACACACAATTTCTGGTACTGCCAAATGTGCCTGTTGTTCTTCAGGGTGTGGCTTTGCCCTAGATGGAGGAGAACAGTAACAGCTGAGCATTTCTAACCCTGCCTTATTTTTGCATCTCATGTTTTACATGTGCCATAATTTTAACTTTTTCCTTGCAGTCCCCATCAACAGTACCTGGGTGTACAATAGATACTGTAGAAGTTATTCTGCTTCTTCCAGAGATCCACTTTACCATCCCTGAATACACAGGTCCATAAACATCTGTATTTCCTTTGTGACATAGAACTCTTGCCGATAGGGTCAGAGGTTTATCTGCAGCCAGATGCAAAGCTGCGCTGCTGCATGCAGTGGTGTGTATCAAGTCTAAAATCCTCAGTTGATATTTTCCTACCTGCCTAGTACCTCATGGCTGCCTGATGGGAGACAGCTCGTATTGTTGCATGAGGGGTCTAACCCTGACAGGCCCCTCTGTTGGTTTCCTGATGGCAAGAGGTTATCCTGTAGGTCCCTCTCGGAGCAGTCATCCCTAGACCTGTGCTTTCCCTTGCCACAGCTGCCATGAAACCCCAGGAAACTTTGCATTCCCTTGGAGCCAAAATCTGCTTGTTCCCTTCTGTGAGTAAAGGCACAACTTGCCTCTGTGTTAACATACCTCCTATTTTGCATTCTAGAGATTTTAACCTCACAGTTCTTTTGGTAAATTCCTGGATTCACCCAAAATAGCACACCGGATGTTTTGAGAACTGGGTATTCTAGCTGTAACTTTTCCTGTAAGGTCTGCATGATGCTCCTGAGAGCGAATAGCAGTTGTCTCTCTTAATAATTCATTTCTTGGGGCCGCTCCTCCTTTTCATAATCTAAATGCATGTGGTATTTGCAGTATCATGCGCCATGAATGGCATCAATGCTTATCTGGTGTCAGTCTGGTACTGCCCTCTTTAGAGCTGAACCCAATCTCTGTATGAAGTTGGTGAACAGTCTTCTCCAGGGCCTTGAATTACCTTACTGAATGAGGCGGTTGTTTGGCACAGGCTCCTAAACAGATCCCTGCACCCTTAACACTGCAACATGACATTATTCAGTGACTTCATCATCAGAACCAATGAGGGACCACCTGGGAATGAGAAAAACAACTGTGATTATTTGAATTGAAGCCTGGTGCTGATAGCTCTTGAAGGGCAGGGTGAACTGTTCTGAGAAACAACCAGCTGTAAAGTATAGAGCAAAAGTGATCTGATTTTCAGGCATAAAAACCCTGTGCTTTGCATGTTCAGGGTCATGTCCTGTCTTTGGAGGTGCGACCTATCTCGACAGCAATAAAACCTTTTGCTATTGCATTGAGTTGTGGTCTGTGAGTGTTCCTGTGAAGGGCGCAATCCTGAGCTCCTGAGCAGTGAGACTCCAGGTCTTACATTTTGGTGTGTTGCCCGGAAAACAGCATGCCCTTCCTTAACCCTCAACAGACTGGGCTCAGAGGTGTAGCTCGGAACAGGTTAGTCTGATTGCTGGTATACCACTGTTTCTCTTTAGTCACCTATCTGGACCTTTTTGGTCATCTGCTCAGTCACTGCGATAGACATGTTTGTCAGAATATCGATTGACTGGGAACTGGAGGACATTCCGGATTCCATTTGGGGAGGCTAGGTCCTGCATGGTCTTCCTCCCATCTGTTTCTCTTCAGAGACAGCTGCCATGAGGCAGCCTCTCAATCAGAATTCTGTGGTACCACCCATAAGGGTGTCCTTTTCAAATTTCCTGTCTTGTTCTTTTTGTCTCTATCATTGTTGCTTCTTTGACTTTCTTGATGGATGACCTTATTATAGGACAGGCTGTGACTATCATGTCTTGGAGGTGAGATACAAGGCACATATTTCTTTGTATATGTCCTATTCTCACACCAGCCCACTTGGGATGATTGCCAGCAACTCTTGCAGGCCCTTTTGACTAGTGAGGAATGAGACGGGTCCTCCCTTAGGCAAGAAAGACTGTGCCACGAACGGACAGGAGGCCTTCCATCCTCCCTAATGAGATTGATGATGGCTTTCCCCTCACCCACCCCAACTGGGATTACAACGTATCCGGAGGTAGGGAATGCCTGCAGGTCTACCGCCAGACTCTAATATCATGTGTCCATGGGGCTGCTCAAAAGCCCACCAATTTGATGAAGGTAAGAGAGATGGTTCAGGAGCCAGATGAATCTCCCACAGCCTTTCTTCAATGGCTGATGGAGGCATATAGCTGGTTTACCCCTTATGACCCTACCTCAGATGAGCATAAGGCAATGGTGACTATAATCTTTATAGACCAGTCAGCCACAGATATTTGTAGAAAACTCCAGAAAATAGAGGGTTTACAGGAAAAGTCGTTAAAGGATTTAGTGCAGGTAGCAGAAAAGGTTTTTTACAGCCGGGAGATGAAAGAGGAAAGAAAGCAAAAAGAGCAGGAAGTGAGAGAAAGAGAAAGGATAAGAGGCAAGACAGAAAGTTGACTAAGATCCTGGCCACCACAGTGTAGTCATAATGATAGGGAGAGAGTTCCTGGAAATCAGAGGGGCCCTCTGGCTAAGGATCAGTGTGCCTATTGCAAGGAGAAAGGACACTGGATCCAGGATTGTCCCAAAAGGAAGATGAAGCCCTACACCTAGACCTGGCTCACCTCCAGACCACCAATCCCCAGGTAACTCCTCTCCAATATGTGGATGATATACTATTAGCAGCAGATTGTAAAGAAAGTTGTTTTGACGCCACTGACCAGCTGTTGCAAGAGATGGGTGAGCTCAGCTACAGCGAAAAACTCCCATCCTGCAGGTCAGTTACATGGGATATATATATTAAAAGAGGGAAAGAGATGGCTGTCAGAGGCTAGAAAAGAGACTGTATTTCATATTCCCCCTCCACATACTACTGAACAACTGAGGGAAATTTTAGGTACAGCGGGGTTTTGCCGGCTGTGGATTCCGGGATTTGCCAACATGGCAGCTCTTCTGCATGCCCTTACAAAGGGCAGTGACTCTTTCATCTGGGGAAAGGATGAACAAGCTGCATTTGGTAATATCAAACAAGCCTTAATATTGGCCCCAGCATTGGGACTCCCTGATGTAACCAAAGCCTTCCATCTCTGTGTGTGTGAGAATCAGGGAATGGCCAATGGGGTGCTAACACAGAAAATTGGACCCTGGAAGAGACCAGTAGAGTAGCTATCCAAAATGCTTAATTCAGTAGTGGCAAGATGGCCAACTTGCCTGTGAATAATAGCAGCAGTGGCGGCACTAGTAAAACATGCAGACAAACTGACTCTGGGACAAGACCTCACCATCTCTTCTCTTTATTCCCTTGAGAGTGTCATAAGGCAGCCACCTGATTGATGGCTCATGAATGCCAGCATGACACATCACCAGGCCTTGCTCTTGAATAATGATAGATTCACCTTTGTCCTGGCTACAAGGCTAAACCCTGCCACCTTATTGCCGGATCCAGAAATCCAGCCCCTGGAGCATGATTATTTACAGGTTCTAGCAGAGGAACAGGGATAGCAAAAGGAATTGAAAGATCAGCCTCTGCCCAATGCCAAGGTAACATACTATATGGATTGGAGCAGTTTTTTGAGAACAGGAAGAGAAAGGCAGGGGCAGCAGTAGTAGATGTTCATAAGGTAATATGGGCCCAGGTGTTGCCGCAGGGTACTTCTACTCAGAGATCTGAATTGATTGCTTTAACCCAAGCATTATCTCTGGAAAAGGACAAAAAGATAAACATCTACACTGATAGTTGATACGCCTTACCAACAGCCCATGAGCACGGGGCCATGTATCAGGAGAGAGGCCTGCTAATATCAGCTGGTAAAGAGATAAAAAATAAAAACAAGATTTTGGCTTGCTCAATGCCTTGTTGCTGCTGGACAAGGTAAGCATTATTCATTGCCCAGGACATCAGAAGGGGACTTCTGAGGCAACAAAAGGGAATAACATGGCCAATCAGGAGGCTAAAGTAGATGCTAGAGGAAACTCCGTCCCAGTGGTACTAACCGCTGAACTTTCCAGAGAAGAATGACTAAACTTCTCAGAATGTGACTTAAAGTTAATATGGCAAAAATAGGGGATATCTGACACCGATGTGGGGGCATGGATTGACTCTAAAGGTAAGATCATTCTGCTACAGGAAGAAGCTGAGAGATTAATTACTCAGATGCATTAGTGGACTCACTTGTGGGCAAAGAAATTGGCTGAAGTTGCCGGCCAATCCCAGTACTGAACACTAAACCTCACCACCCTGACGGAGAGAGTGACTAGTGTATGTGAACTTTGCCAGAGGGTAAACATAGGTAAGAGTTCCAGAACACAGGGAAGTGGCTGAGAGAAACTGTGGCAGCCTTTTTGGAGTTAATGGCAAATTTTTGAGTTAATGGAGCAGTGGAATCCGGCCTATTGGCTTTGGCTATTTTCCAAAGTCCAGTTTCTTATAATCTGACCTTAGTGGTCCTACAGCAGACTGCTCTGACCCTTAGAAAGTGTGTGCAAACATAGTAACCAGACAGCAGGCTCTGTGTAACCTTGAGTGAGCTCTCCTATGTTTTGACCAAGTAAAGCTCCTACATGAGAAACTTCTTGTACTTTTCTGCCTACTTAAGTGTTAACCTGACGTCCATTAAATCAACACCTGGATCAGCATGTAGACTTGGTGTCCTTTTCTGTGTCACCCTGTCTCTCTCTCTCCCAGCCCTCTCTCAGGTGGTATTCATGTGTTACTGCTGGCCAGTGACAAGGAACTAGACCTGGAATGCATTGGGAAGTGGATTTCACTGAAAGTAAACCATCCAGGTATGGCAATAAATATCTCCTGGTTTTTGTGGACACTTTCTCAGGATGGGTAGAAGCTTTTCCCACAAAGAAAGAAACCTCCCTGGTCATGGCCAAAACAATTCTGGAAGACATTTTTCCTCGGTTTGGTATTCCAAAGGTAATTGGTCAGACAATAGGACAACCTTTGTTGTTCAGGTAAGCCAGGAGGTGGTCAGGTTTCTGGGGCTTGATTGGAAGTTACATTGTGCTTATAGGCTTCAAAGTTCAGAACAGGTAGAGAGAATGAATAGAACTCTCAAAGAGACTCTCACCAAATTGACCATGGAGACTGATGGTGACTGGGCAGTGATCCTTCCCTTGGCCCTCTTTAGAGTCAGAAATACTCCCTCCATATTAGGCTTAACTCCCTTCAAACTACTATATGTGGTTCCTGCTACCCTGACTCTTCTTGGGGACCCCCTTGACATAACTAGTGGTAACTCTGACTTGTTGTCCATGCTGAATGGACTGCAACTTATTCAGAAAGAGAATTTGAGCAAGGTTGGCAGTGCAAATGCGCCCAGGTCCTTGGAGGTGCCCCATCAGTTCCAGGTTGGATATGGTGTACTTGTTATGACACCACAGCCAGAATCTGGAACCTTGGTGGAAGGTTCATTATTGTGTCCTGCTCAACACCCTAACAGCAGTCAAAGTAGAGAGCATTGCAGCTTGGATCCATGGGTCACATGTCAAGCCTGCTCTTCATCAACCTGCTGACACCTGGAAAGTCCAAGCTTCCAGCAACCTGTTAAAACTGAAACTCATCAGGGACAATGACAGACAATGGTACCTCTGGGTGGTGCTGTTTGTACTCAATTGGGTAACTATTGATGGGAGCTTTGTTGATCCTCACCAGGCTCGCAAGGCCCTGGAAGCAATATATGGTAAACCCTGTGATAGCAAGGATGGGGTGATGAATGGCAGAGTCTTACTAAATGGTGAGATTTGGGGGCCCAACAAGGCCTATGCTCAAGTTGAGTGTGGGGATACATGGACATATAGAGCCCTACAACCTTCAGAGAGCACTCCAAGTTTAGAATAGCATTGTGTGACCAAGCCTAAAATGATTCTTTATGTAAATTTGTGCCCCATGCCTTAACCTTGTGATACCTACCAACAGGCTGTGCATAGGAGTTGCTATAGGGTTGTGCAACAATGTACTGGAAAAGATAACATCACCTATTTCACTGCCATATTAAACCAAGTCAGGGAGGAGATGAGGATAAACAATGGGTTCCACAGTGTGCCAACAGGAGTCCATGGATCTTAATTACTCCAAGCCCCTTGTTCGGGGATGGTAGGAAAGCCTGTACGCTGAAGAAAGGTACCTCCCATTCACCTCTCAGATGGAGGAGGGGTGCAGGATCAGGCCAGACAAGAACAGGTTAAACAATGCATTGAAGAGTTAATAGAAAAAAGAATACTCGTCCCTCAATTACCACCCTCTGGTTCTTCCTGATAGTAGAGGAAACATTATTTTAGACCCCCAGACTGTAGATGTTATTACTGCCACTCATAGCCTCCTAAATGACACCAACCCTTCGCTTGCAAGTGACTGCTGGCTCCGCCTCTGACAAGGGCAGCCTGTTCCTCTGGAGCTCCCCCCCAATGCCACTTATTCCACTGCTGAGGGGTCCTGACATTCAGCACCCCCTATGAGAGTGCAGCCTCTCTTCAAGCAAAATGTTACCTGTTTGACAAAACCCTACAAAAATGATAGCTCAGATCTACCTGTAGTGGATGCTACCTTTGCCATCTGTGATTCAACAATTGACATCTCCACAGCTCTCTGCCCTGACAAAAACACTGTTTTCTTATGCAGGAATAATAAAGCCTGTACGTTCTTGCCCACAGATTGGACTGGGACCTGTGTACCGTCAACTCCCTGATATTAGCATCAATCCAGTGGATGAGCCAGTCCCAGTCCCCAGCTTTGACTTAATAGCTGGAAGAACGAAGAAAGCCATTCAGTTCATTCCTCTGTTAGTGGGAATTGGGCTGACTGCTTCCATAGGCGCTGGGTCAGCTGGTTTGGGTGTTTTATTTTATAAATACAAGAAACTGTCCCAACAGTAAATTAGTGGTGTACAATTGCTTTTTAGCACCATCAATGACCTCCAAGTCCAGCTCAATTCCTTAGCAGAAGTAGTTCTCCAGACCCAGAGGGGATTGGACCTCCTTACGGCTGAAAAAGGAGGAATCTGCTTAGCCCTACAGGAGAAATGCTGTTTTTACACTAATAAATCAGGCATTGTTAAAGGAAAGATTAAAAAATTACAAAAATATCTTGAAAAAAAGGAGATGAGAATTAATAGAATCTCCTTTTTGGAATGGGTTTAATGGTATGCTCCCCTATGTGCTTCTCTTACTGGGACCTTTTGCTACCCTTTTGCTCCTTTTCACAATAGTACCCTGTATTGTTAATGGATTACCGGCCTTTGTCAGGGAATGTGTCAGTGTGGTTCAGATCCTGATGCTCCAGAGGCAGTATCAATCTCTCTCTGAGATTGATCCACAATTTTAGGGTTAAAATTGGAGCACAAAGAAAAGGGGGGATGAGAGCCCACCTGAGAATGAAAACAACTTAAAAGAAAAACAGCTGTTACTATTCCCATTCTTGAATTTAAAGCCAGAGGCATATGGCTCTCAAATGTGAAGATGAACTGCTCTGAGACAGCCTTGAATTGAAGCCAGAGGCAGGTAGCTCTTGAAGGGCAGGGTGAGTTGTTTTGAGAAAACTCACAAATGGCCAAAAACTGCAAACAACTAGGCATAAACTATCTTCATGCTATTCTTGCTGACCAATCAATTTATAGAGCAAAATTGGCCAGATTTTTAAGTATAAAAACCCTGTGCTTTGCATGCTTGGGGTCATCTCCTGCCTTTTGAGGGGTGACCCTATCGTGATTGAAATAAAAAAAATGCTCTTGATTTTGCATCAAGTTGTGGTCTGTGGGAATTCCTGAGAAGGGTGCGATACTGAAGCCCTGAGCTTTAAGACCCTAGGTCTTTTACAGGATAAATATAAAAGAGGGAAGTGGGTGAAATAACAGTAAATTTTTGAAAGAGTTTTAAGCAATCATACTGTGAATTATCTACATAAATCCCTATAATACATGTAAGTACATGCATGAATATAAACATGTTGCAACCTAAATACTTTTAATAATGCACATAGATACGTATAGTTCAACACTGACCAATGAAGCTTTTCCTTGAACCACAATCATGACTGAAAACCACAACCAATCACAAGGCAGAATTCTGGAGAACAGTCACATCTGATACATCTACAAAACAATTCCCAGATCTAAGACTCAGTGATCATGCATAACAGGAGGTAAATATATATATATATATATATATATATATATATATATATATATATATATATATATATGGCAGAGGATCAGAGTATATTCTGGTAATGTGTCTCCTAATAATACCAGAAGCTACACCCATAAGATGGACCAGTATAAAAAAAAATAAAGAAAAAGGTCTTACCAATATACCTGTATAAAAATGAGCTGAAAATTGGAAATGCTAATAGATATGCAAAAGTGGTCTAGGAAGAAACCATTGTCCTTAATCCTATGCAAAAATCTGCAGGGAACTAATAAATGCTGAGAGTGTGAGAAAAAACTATTTCCAGGAAAGTGCATAAAATCAGTTAGTTATCCAATACCAAGCAATCAACCCTGAAAACATGCATGGAAGTAACATTATTAAACTGAACAACTTATATTAAGAACATAATACCATTTTGAGAAAAGAAGATGAATTTGAAAGAGAAATAGGAGAGGTCTGTGGGAAGGTTTGGAGGGAGAAAAAAGAGAAGGCACAAAATGATGTAATTGTTAAATAACCTTAAAAATGAATTAAATATTAGCTCTTTAGGTCATGATTTTAAAATACATCACTATTGAGTAGTATAAAAATATTAAACTTGCAGATAGATAGATGGAACTAGAAAAAAAATCATGTTATATGAGGTAATCCAAACACAGAAAGAAAAACTTCTCATATTCTCTCTTCTAAGTTTCCCAGCTCTAAATTGAATATGTGTGTGCTCATACGTAATTAAAAAACCAAGAATGAAATAGTGACCATTTCCAAGGTGAGAATGGAAGTATGTGGGGGCAGTAGGAAGTAGAAGGGTATAGAGATTTGAAAGAGGAAATGGGAAAAACTTGAAGGGGGTATAATAATTTTGGAGGTAAGACAGAAAGAAATACAAAAGGGAAGATGATAAAATAACAATAAGGATGTCTGAAAAAGTAATATGGAATATTACTAGTAACTATCTAAGATATGTATAATCCATGTAAGCTGTTGTATAAAACTAAAATTTAGTTTCAATGAAATTTTGCCATCTGTGATGACGATTGTCCCTCCATCTAACAAAAACTCCAACACCAGGCATGAGAAGTCAACTTTTGAGTTATTGGGAAGGGTTTTCTAAGAGAATCCTCAAAAATTTTATGCTACTACCTATCTGAACTGAAAACTACAGTCCATTTCCAGCCTGAAAAGATGCTGTTTGTTCGGTCTGAAATACCTGAAAATAACAGGATGCAGAATGAGGAACTAGGAAATTGAAGAGGTGCCGTGCTAACTCTTGAACTTTGAATTTCCACCAACTGCCAGCTTCTTGGAATATAACCTTATAGTTTTCCTCAAGTGCCTACTTTTTCAACAGTACATAACACATTGAAGACATGGCATGTATGCTTGTGGGTGCTTGCGTTCCACTTAACATTCAGCACAGTCCTGTCCAAAATCTCCAATACCCCATCCACCCTCTTAGGAGCTGTCCAGGCTTTAAATCTATCTACCGCATTTCAGCTCCACTTCTAGCCACTCACGTTGTATTATAGGTGTTTCATAGACAAAATAAATAAATAAATAAATAAATAAATAAATAAATAAATAATCTATTTTATCTTGTACGACTGTGAACATCCTTATGACAGAGCACTGAACTCAGGATGAAATGTGCCAGACACGGAAATTCTTAAAGCCAAGCACTCCATAGCCAGGGAACTACAAATAATCCTAGAGTGCATTGTGCCGGCTGGGAGCCTCTGTGAGAACTGCCTCAGAGCAAGGACTTGTGGGATTGTTTTTAGTAACATAGCCAGGTCTCACTGTATCGTCCCCTTTGCCGAGTCGCAGATGCAGAAATACAATTCTCAGAATGCTGCACACACTGCTTATGCCCTCACAAGCCATCCTCCTCCTCCTTACTTAGCCTGGAGCTTTGTCAGGACCCAGAAATATCCCAAGGAAGCACTTTCCCCGTGCCACAGCACACAGCGTTTTCCCTGGTCTCTGGTGTTCTGTAAATGTCCCCGCCCTGTGCCCCTCGCAGTCTTCAGGATCAGTAGTCTTTCAGAGCTATTTTGTGATGCCATCGCCTCGCCCCCTAGTACCGGAAGTAAACACACAGGGCTGCTGGAAGCGACTTGTATGCAGGAAAAAATGTGCGCTTTGAATTCTCCTGATCAGACACAGTCCAGCTCGTCCCTGGTCCCTGGAGAAGGGATCCTGGGGTCCCTGCCTCTTTTTAAAATTAATTTCGAGTCTCCCAGTCAAAGCAGGACTAGTCTTGGGAAGGCAGAAACGCGCTCACATGGAAAATAAATATTTTTTAAAGATTAAAAAAAAAAAAAAAAAACTGGAGGCAGGAGAAATGGCTCAGAGGTTAACAACGCTGGCTGCTCTTCTAGAGGTCCTGAGTTCAATTCCCAGCAACCACATGGTGGCTCACAGCCATCTGTAATGGGATCTGGTGCCCTCTTCTGGTGCACAGGCAGAATGCTGTACAATGAATGATTGGATGAATGAATACATGGATGGATGAATCTTAAAAAAAAAAAAAAAAAAAAAAAAAAAAAAAAGCCGACCTTTGTCATCGCAACAGCCATCTGACACAGAGAATCCCTCTCTTACCAAGGTGCCAGGTTCCATCCCAGGGACCACACGGTGGCGCTCAAACCATCTGTCAAGGAATCTGGTGCCCTCTGGTGGAGCACACGTGTCACTTAATAACTAGCTTTATATATATATGATGCTTTTATTTAATACTATGTATTTATTTCAATTTAATAAGAACAGACAAGGGCGTGTCTTGAGAGCAGGCTTTCCAGAGTCTTGTGGAGTCGGTACGCAAGAGGTCTCTGTGCTAGATCAAAGCAGGGCCTGGGGCCCCCCACCTGTGTCCATCCTCCAGTGCTCTCCCCAATCTGATGGTAAAGATTCTGTTGCTGAGGACAACACCTTCACAAGTCATTGGACACAGCGAATCCCAGCTGGCCCCTACCGAGAACCTTCACCCTTATAGACTGCTGTTTGCGATACAGGAACATACGCTGCATGCCACCAGAAGAGAAAAGTACACACGAACCCAGCCATACACCCTTCACTCTCCAACAGTGACCTGCCTACAAGATTTGCTGGTGCGTTTTTGGTATAAAGGTCACAGAAGAGACCAACTAATATCTAGTTGGGTTTCAGGAGGCCCACTCCATGAGAAGGAACCTTGATCCAATACTGCTTGATTGGCCAGGAACCTGAGTCTACAGAGGCCAAGGACATAAGAGAAATCTAAATGCTACAGTTGTGCTAAAGGAGCACAGCCATACTCTGAGGTTAGTGCCTTGCTAGGCCATCATTGGAAATTCCTCCTGCAGGAGATGGGAATAAATACAGAGACCCACATCCAGTCGATATGCAAACAGTGAGAAGCCTTGGACCATTCCACCCTAAATGAGATGTCTGCAAGAAACCCTAAGCCCCTAAGGGCTCAAGAAACTCTGTGTGCAGAGTGTAAGCGCCAGAGTGGATGAGGTACACAAGGGTAACAAGGCCTTGTAAACACAGCAGGACCAACAGACATATGAATGCACCCTGACCCACAAGCTAGCTTTTCTTTCACTTTCCCCTGTTGGGGTTGCCTTGACAAGCAAAGAGTATGTATTTGGTCCTGATGCCACTTGATATGCTGGGGTGGGTGGGTATGCACAGGAGAGGCAGGGTGATCCTCTTTCCTGAAGAGCCAGGTGAGGGATGATAGTGGAAAAAAAAGGGAGGGTATGACTGGAAGGAGAAGAAGGGGAGGTCTAAGACAGGGATGTAAAATGAATAAATAAAATTTAAAAAATAAAAATAAGAAATAAGGGGGCAGGAGAGATAGCACAGAGTTTAAGAATACAGGCTGCTCTTCCAGAGTTTCTGAGCTCAATTCCCAGCACCCACATGGTCATATCAATCTATAGTGAGACCTGGTGCCCTCCTCTGGCATGCAGACAGAATAGTGTACAAATAATAAACAAATCTTCCATAATAAAGAGAACTACACTATGAATCATAAATAAAGTTTCCATCCCTCCAAAAAGAACACTCATTCCCTATTTAATAATAATAATAATAATAATAATAACAATGATAATAAATGAAAACCTTATTTTTCTCAAGGGACTCACATTGAGGGAACAAACCACACTAATGTGTAGGTCCCATGAGAAGCAATAGATGGCAACAGAAAAACTCAAGGGTATACTTGTGGGTTGTCAATGCTGCCTCTTAAGGCACCAGGCATCCACCTGGTACACAGGCACACCTATCCATGCAGGCAAAACAGTCATATGTGTAAAAATAAACAAATAGATGGGATTTACACTTCTTAGAAGAAGGGAAAAAAGCACAAGGGTCCATTAGTAAGTAAAGCTAGTTCATTGCACACACAGCCCCAGCTTAAATTTATGTATTCCCAGTTTAAATGTGTCCAGTTTAAATTCCCTGCTCACTGCAGAAGGAATCCTGGGGTCCCTGCCCCCCATTTATTTTTGTGAGTGCCAACTATCCCAGTCAAAAGAGGGCTGGTCCCAGGAAGGCAGACAGAGATTATAAATTATTCTTAAAGACTATAACAAGAAGCCAGGTGTGGTGTCACATGCCTGTGGCTGTCAGTGGGGCAAGCAGAGGCTGGTGTGAGTTCCAGGCCATCTGGGTTTGCAAAACGAGTTTAGGATATGCAAGGCCACAAGAGAAACCCTGTCTCCAAAAGCAAGGGTTTGCACCCCTGCTAGCTCTTCACACTCACTTGTCTAGACATGTCCTAAGTCATAAAGTATGACTTCAGCCAGGCTATAAGAAAGTCCTGCCAAGAACAGTGCACACATATTTAATCCCAGCACTCGGGAGGCAGATGCAGGTAGATGTCTATGAGTATGTCTGTGAGTTCAAGGCCAGCCTGGTATACAAAGAGGCCTGGACAGCCAGGGCTATACAGAGAAACCCTGTCTCAAAAACCCAAATTAATGATAATAATAATAAGATTGAAATAAAAAATAAATCAGAGCCAGGCCTGTTGGCACATTGCCAGGTTCCTTTCACAAGGAAGGCACACAGTAGAGTTTATCGGAAAAATAGCAGATTGAAGAAAGAATTGAAACTTCATTTTATTTCATTTTTGTTGTACAAAATATTGGCACAAAGTAGGACTCTTCAACATCCCCTGTGGTAAGACCCTCGAGTGATATCTCTTTATTGGACAGCTTCTATTCAAAGTGGGTCCTGAGAAAGCAAACCTTTCCCTATCATGCTCATGTAAAGGAATTGTGAAAAAGCAATCCTTTAAATCAATCACTATAATAGGCCATTCTTTAGGTAACACGGAAGGCAATGGGACTCCGGATTTTAACGACCCCATAGGCTGAATAATTTTGTTAATTGCTCTGAGATCTGTTAACATCCTCCATTGGTGAGATTTCTTTTTGTTGACAAATACTGGAGAATTCCAAGGGCTGTTGGACTCCTCTATATGTTGAGCCTCCAGCTGTTCCAGGACTAGCTGTTCTAGTGCCAGTAATTTTTCTTTACTCATAGGCCATTGTTCAATCCAAATAGGTTGGTCATCCAACCACCTTGGTAAGGTTGTGGGGGTTTTATTAGCAGTGGTTTCCCAACATGAAGTTGAAAAGAATGCCTGTGTTGTATTTCATTTATGGACAGTCTGGACAGCCTGTAACTGTTTTTGATGGCATTTTAAAATAATTTTAACTTCTTTATCAGGAGTATTACCTGTTTTGCCTCTGAAATTGGGGGTTGTTAATCTGGGTCTCCCATTGTTGTAACAGATCTCTTCCCCATAAGTTTATGGCTATCTCAGCCACATATGGCCTTAAATTTCTTATTTGACCTTCTGGTCCTATACCTTTAAGCCACCTGACACGTTGTTTCACTTTAGATAAAGTACCATCTCCTTGGAATTGGATATCCACCTCTTGAATTGGCTAATCTGGGGGTCAGAATTTAGGAGTGATAATTGTGACATCAGCCCCAGTACCCACCATGCCTTCAATTTAATATTATTTAAAATTATCTTCAACTTTGCCCTATGATCATTTGATCATTTATAGAAGTTTGCCAATATATTTGTTTTTTTTTATCCTTTCCTGTATTTTTTTCAGTTTATTTATTGACTTATTTTTATTTACCTATAAAGCCTACCCTGGCCTCACTGTTGAAGTTTTTAATGTTTATTCCCAGAGCAGTGGTGTTTAACTTTCTTGTGGAGGAGTATCCCTGTCCTGTATTGGGGCCTGAGAAAGGCCCCTTCAGGCATTTTTTTTTATAACGAATTACCCCATTTGTCTGTGCTCTACATTCACTAATCCAGTGTCAACCCTTGCCACATCTTCAGCATATTCTAGGAAGTATAGGCTCCATTTTTGAATTATTTTGTTTTTTCTCATAACTCCGTTTGCAGCAACCTTGCCCATCAAAATTAAGACAATTCCTAATGTCTTTAGGGGCAGCTTCCCTTATCAAGGCCAAATTGGGTGAATGAGGTCTGATGTCAATCATATTTATAACCCATTCATCTTTTTGTGCACACTTTGCTTTTAATGGCTGTATTACCTCTTTGCATTCAAAATCTTTGCATTTTCAGAAGCTAAAGATTCTATTAGTGCTTTTCTAGCTAGTGGATATGATATGCTTGTATGCCAGCTGAGGTCAATCTTTGCAAAATATTAATGAATGTTTCACTTGGAGCTTGAATGACCTGAGAGAATGGCTCAAGCCTTTTACCTGATTTCTCAACCTTGTCCCACAGTGCTAGGTGACATAATGCTAAGGTTTCTTCATTATGTACAGCTTGTATCTCTGTGTCAGCATATTGGCCATCACCAAGCAGCTGTTCCTTAAAAATACCAACAGCCCTGGCTGCATTTTTGTATGCTATATCTCTAGCCTCTTCTCTTCACCATGATAGCCACTGTAAATATGGCTCAGATTCTTTTATTTCCTTTGACATATCCTCCCAGTCCTTTGGGATTACTCTACTGATTGGCCAGGAAGTCAGCATTTGTTTTACAAATGGTGAATGCATTCCAAAATTGGTGACACTTTCTTTAAATTTTCTCAGGTCTAGCACTTCCACAGGGTGCCATTCAGCCTCATGGTAATCCTGTGGGGGAATCATCATCTGCTGATCTCTGCTGTACAATGACTGGATATGCTAAAGTTTGTTTTCGAACCACCTTTGTTTGGCTTTCTTTATTATCATATTTGCCTCTGCCTGAGTATTTTCTTAGTATTCTAAACTCTTTTTCTTAAGTCTGTACCCATATTTCACACCTATCTCTCTGTTGTTTGTTTTGTTCAATAATCTCTTCAATCTCTTGTTTTATGCCTCCCTTCTAACTTTTAATTTTTCTTTATAGTGTTCTAGTTGTTTGTGTTTTCCAGTATCTTTTCAAAAACCTCTACCATATTGTCCTGTTGTTTCTTATGTTCTTTAAGTTTTTGTAACTCTTCTTTTAGGTCCTGTTTCTAACCTTCGTTATTTCTTTATATTGTTCTACTTGTTTTATGTGTTGTTCCAGTATCTTTTCGAAAGCCTTTGCCTTTGAGAAGACATAAAAGGCTAAATCAATTATTAAAGTTAAATTGAGGAATATGAATGTAACCATAGTCATAATTTCTAAACTTTCCTTTATTTCTGTCTTAAAAACATAAAAGAGATTATCAGCCAAGCTCAATGAAGTCTGTTTTAATGTTTCTCTCATCCTTTTAGACTGTAGTGGCAACCAGTTTTATTCAGTCTCAGGTTTCCCCAAAGTAGGCTGTCTTTTGCTCTAAGGTATGTTTAAGAATCTCTTTTAAAGAGCCAGTAATTTATCTGGAAGTTTTTAGGTTTAAAGTTTGTGTTGTATTGCTGAGAGCTTATTCCTCTCCCCACCAAATTATATTAATGTAGGATTTAAAGGGTGTGGATACTTAGATTAGTTGGGTGCCCTTTGTTGTAGATTATTAATATTTACTATTGATAAATCTTTTGTTTAAGCAGTGGTTATTCCTAAACAGCTGTATAACCAAATCACCACACAGAGACTAGGATTTAATTAATTAACCTAGAGCACAATGTTGGCCAACAGTTACTCCATCCTAAACCTCCAAGCCCGCAGTTTCCTACCATTCAGATTCACCCATCATACTTGCTTTTTGTGATATTTTATTTCCAGTTAATTTCTGCATGTGGTGCCAAGACCTCTCCTACAGATTCTCCTCTCCTCTCCTGCCTCTTACCTCTTCCTCCCACTCTGGACCAGGATGTTTCACCCTATCCTCTCCATTGCTCAGTATTGGGGCTGGTTGTTTTAATTGGCAATATAGAGAACAAATGGTGGCATGTTGATGCAAACTTGAGACAGGTGATGCTTAGAAAAAGCATCACACTGCAATACCTGGATTGAAACCAGACAGTGGAGGAGAGAAATCAGCATTTGAATGAACAAGGGTAAATTGTATACATTCCAAAAAAAGAACATTATACCAATATAATCCCTTGTATTATATTAGAACAACATTGTCTAAAGCTAGACCTCAAAAGTAACAAAAAAATAATAAACAGCCTGCATAGGCATGGAAATTGAACTCTACTCAATGACAGCTGGATTATGAAAGAAATAAACTAATTAGACTTTCTAGAATTTAACAAAAATGAAGGCACAACTTACGCACACTAATGAGAAATAATGAAAGTAATTCTAAGAGGAAAGTTCATAGAAGTAAGTGCCTTCATAAAGAAATCTGAGGCATCTCAAATCAACATAACAACACACGTGAAAGACTTAGTCAAAAGGAAGCAGACATACACAAGAGGAGTATAAATAATCAAACTTAGGGCAGAAATCATAAATTAGAAACAAAGAAAACAATTCAAAGAATAAACAAAAGCAAGAGCAGGTTCTTGGAGAAAATGACAAAGATTGACAAACCTTTAGCCTAACTAACTAAAACACAGGGAGACACTATACAAATCAGCAAGATCAGAAAATAAAAGGGAGTATAATTACAGACACTGAAGAAATTCAAAGAATCATTAGGTTTTACCTTAAAAGTATATATGCCACAAAATTTGAAAATCTAAATGAAATAGAATATTTTCTTGCTAGATTCCACTTATCAAAGTTGAATCTGGATCAGGTAACTAAATTAATAGACCTATATGCCCTAATGAAATAGAAGCAGTAATCAAAACTCTCCCTGCCAAACAAAGCCCAGAGCCTGTTGGTTTCAGCAGAGATCTTCAAAGAAGAGATAATGCCAATACTCTTCAAACGATATCACAAAACAAAAAAAGAAGGAACATTACCAAACTCATTCTATGAAGCTACATTCACCTTGATAGCTAAACCTCACAAAAGCTAACTAAAAGGCAGGGATACACTAAGAAAGATAATTTCAGACCATTCTTTCTTATAAATATTGAAACAAAAATACTCAATAAAATACTCACAAAATGAATCCAAGAAAACATCAAAGATCTCATCTACCATGACCAAGTAGGCTTCATTCTAGGAATGCAGGGGAGGTACAATATACAGAAATCCATCAGTGCAATCCACCACATAAACAAACTGAAAAATAAAAACCACATGATCATCTCAATAGATGCTGAAAAGCATTTAATAAAATCCAAGCTCAATTAATGTTTAAAGTCTTGGAGATATCAGAGATAAAAGGCACATGCCTAAACACAGTAAAGATAATATACAACAAGCCTATAGCAAACATCAAACTAAATGGAAATCAATTTAAATCAATCCCACTGAAATCAGAGACAAGTTAAGTTTTCCCCTCTCTCCTTTCTCTTCAACATAGTACTGGAAGTTCTAGCTAGAGCAGTAAAACAACTAAAGGAAATCAAGGGAATACAAGGCAGAAAAGAAGAAGTCAAAGTATCATTATTCACAGATGATATGATAGTATACATGAGTGACCCTAAAAATTCTACCAGAGAACTACTATAGCTGATAAACACCTTAAGCAAAGTGGCTGGATACAAAGTTACTAAAAAATATCTGAAGCCCTCTTGTATACAAAAGACAAGAGGGCTGAAAAAATTAGAAAAAAAAAAAAAAAAAAAAAAAAAAAAAAAACAACAACCTTGCAATAGCCACAAATAACATTAAGTGCACTGGTGTGACTAACCAAGCAAGTGAAAAATCTGTATAAAAGACTTCAAGTCTTTGAAGAAACAAATTGAAGAAAATATCATAAGATGGAATGATCTCCCATACTCATGGATCAGTAGGAATAACTGCAAAATGACCACTCTACCAAAAGAAATGTAGAGATTCAATGCAATTACCATCAAAATACCAACACAATTCTTTACAGACCTTGAAAGAACAATTCTCAACATCACATAAAACACAAAAAAAAGCCAGAATAGTTAAAATAATCCAGTGGTCAGGCCACCCTCAATGCCATTCCTGTCAGAACTTCCCTGAAGTGCACTTGTGGTTCACAATGGCCCTCTACATCAAAATGTCCCTGACACCGCAGAAGAACCAAATTTTCATTTAAATACATATTTCAGTCCAGTTACTGAGGAAAACTGTTAAGTGTAGCTGTAAAGGCTTGGGTGGGTGGATCTACTTTTTCAGATATGGCTGTTGTGAAATCTCAACACAAAGAGAAATATTTTAAATCCAAATTTGGCATCCAAATAAACACAGTCAGTGTCAAATACATAATTTAAAATATCTTCTGAATAATGTCTTTAAAGATTGACTATACATTGAATTATATTTTGGTAATATCAAGTTAAATAAAATATACCCAGATCTTCTCTGTTAAAAACAAACAAACAAACAAACAAACAAACAACAAAACAAACAAAAACTTCTGGAGGTATCTCCATCCTGGATCTGAAGCTGTACTACAGAGAAACAGTAAAAATGGTGTGGTATTGGCATAGAAACATACTGGTGGATCAGTGGAATTCAATCAAAGACCCAGAAATGAACTCAACTACAACACCTGATTTTTGACAAAGAAGCCAAAATCATTCAATGGAAAAAAGAACATTTTCAACCAGTGGTGTTTGTCTAACTGGATGTCCACATACAGAAATATACAAATAGATCTATACCTATCACCCTGCACAAAAGTAAAGTCCTTGTGGATAAAATATCTCAACATAAAACTAACACTCTTAGTCTGTTATTTAAAAAAAGTGAGGAAGAGGCTTGAACACATTGGCACAGGAGACAACTTCCTGAACAGAACACCAGCAGCACAGGCTCTAAGATCAACAATAAAAAATGGGATCTCATAAAACTTAAAAGCTTCTCTAAAGCAAAGGACACTGTCAGCAGAACAAAATGATGGCTTACAGACTGGGAAAGGATCTTCACCTATTCTGCATCTGACAGAAGGCTAATACCAGAATATATAAAAACCTAACAAATCAAATAATCCAATTAAAAATTGGGTACAGAGCTAAAGAGAAATTCTCAAAAGAGGAATATTGAATGGTGTAGAAACACTTAAAAATGCTCAATGTCCTTAAAAATCTGAGAAATGAAAATCAAAAAGACTCTGAGATTCCACCTCACACCCATCAGAATGGCTAAGATAAAAAACTCAAGGGACAACACATGCTGGAGAAGATGTGCAGAATGGGAGATGGGAAAGAGTTGTCAAGATTAGAGGAAGGGAAAAATGAATATATGAGTAAAGTGACTATTTTTTAAAGAAAAAAAAGGAGAAAGGGAGGATGAAAAGAAAGAAAAAGAAGGAGGAGTTAGAGAAAGAAGAGAAGCAGGAGGAGTAGAAGGATGAGAAGATGAAGAAGAAGAAGAAAGAAGAAGAAGAAGAAGAAGAAGAAGAAGAAGAAGAAGAAGAAGAAGAAGAAGAAGAAGAAGAAGAAGAAGAAGAAGAAGAACAACAACAAACAACAACAACAATTGTGTCCAAAGAAATGTTAAATAGCCATGCACGAAAGATCCGGAAAATTTAAAAAGTGCAAAAAAGTAATTTATGAATAATAGAAATAGAAAAAGAAGAAAAAACTCACATCAAAATCCTAGAAAATATTTTCAGCAAAATAATAGAAGGATGTATCCTTAACCTGATGAAGAAGGGTTAGCCTATGAAAGTACAAAACGTATATAGAACAACAATTAAAGTGTACTGAAAAGAAATTGTGCTCAGCACATAAAATCAAAACCCTAAATGTAAAGAAAAGTATATTAAACAAAGAAAGTATATTAAAAGTTGCAAGTGAAAAGACTAAGTTGAATATAAATTCAAGCTCATTAGAGTAACTCCATCTCTCAAGAGAAATTTTAAACCTAGAATGGCTGAGACAGATTGTATATAATCTTTAAGGGATCCTTATTACTATATCCAGTAAACTTTCAATAATAAATGGTGAATAAAAATATATTGTACAATAAAACCAAATATGAGCAGTATTTCTGTAAAACTCCTTCACTACAGAAGCCAATCAAAGCAAAACTCCTATCTAAAAATGTTAATCACATCCAATAAAAGACAAAAAATGAATAATCTCTAGCATCAAATAAAAAGAGGCAAAACCCCTACACCATAACTACAAAATAAAGGGAAATAATAAACATTGTTCATTGAAAATTCTGAACTTGGTTGTTCAATTCTCCAATAGAAAGATAGGAACTAACATAATGGACTAGACAAAAATGTCCATTCTTCTGCTGCATGTACTGAACACTCTTTACATTCCAGGTTAGATAGCATGTCTGTGTAAAGAGATGGAAGGAGACAATAGAAGAAAGTGGACCAACAAAGAAGATTAGGGGATCTTTATTTTATACAGTTCCCACAAAAAATACCTAAAATTCTTAGATCAATTTAAAAGAGAATATATACTGTACACTCTGAATGAGGAGTTCCACCATTATCCATATGCAAACAACAGACCACTTGGGCAGGTCCAGCACACATCTATACTCATGTTTACTGAAACACAGCTAACTGTGTGCTAAGATAGAATAGACTTGATTGTCCTGAATCACATCAGTGCAAAATATTACATTATTCAATTTCTTTATTCATGGAAAACGTACTTTTTTTAGATTTTAATATAATTACAATATTTCTCACATCTCTGTCCTCCCTACAAAACCTCCCATACAGCCCTCTTTTGGCTCTTTCAATTTCAAGTCTTCTGTTGCCAATAACTCCTATTACATGTATCATGCATTATGTATGCCTCTGTGTGTGCATGTGTGTGAGAGAGAACATTTAACATTTCAAGAAAGTCAATCATTTTACTTTGAAATTGTGGATGAACTAAAAATGTATCATCAGAAATTGTGACCTTAGCTAGACACAGAAATCAAACATTGTCTGACTTCATTCCTAATTGGGCTCTAAGCAGTCAGTACCTTGAAATAAGAATTGAACGGTCAGTGTTAGAGCCTGAACATCAGGGTGTAGTGGCATGACTTGTCAAAGAACACATTTCAGAGACAAGAGGAAGAATATAAAGAAATACTTCAGGGTGCATGCATAGGAGCTATTACTAATAGCTTACATTGTTTACTTGAGACATATTCTGTGTATGTTTTTCAAATCTCAATAACCAAAATGTTATAACTACTGTGTAAGAGATATTAATTAATTTATATATTATTCTTCCATCAATTTTCCTTCCATTCTCACTCTCCAGAGTTTTGAGTAATCATTCTTTGCACTTTTGAAAATTCAAGCCACTTTTTCATAAACTATTTTTACACACTTAACATATATCAAAATTTGATTTGTAAAGTATTTTACGATATTATAATACTAGGAATGTATAACAAACCACTGAATTTTATCAAGGGTATTTATTGCATATAGTATTAAAGGAAAAGGAAAATGTGTAGAGATGAAATACTATTCTTCCTAGCTGTTTTTAAGAGATAGTTGCCTGAGTCCAGCCATCTCAGGAAAATAAAAAAAACTATTTTTTTCTTTTTTATTGATTATTACAATTTATTCACTTTGTTTTCTGGCTGTAAGCCCCTCCCTCATCTTTCACCAGTTACAACCTATCTTCCTCTTCTCCCGCTATGCCCCTCTCCTAGTCCACTGACAGGGTAAGTCCTACTTCCCTACTATCTTAGCCTAGCCTTTCTTATCAAGTCTTTCCAAGAATGGCTGCACCGTCTTCCTCTGTGACCTGGCAAGGCTGCACATTCCAGGAGTAGGTGATCCTTAGCCTGCCACGGAGTTCATATCAGAGACAGCCACTGTTACCCTTAATAGGGAACTCTCAGGGAAACTGAGATACTTATGAGTTACATCTGAGCAGGTGTTCTTTATGCATAGTCCTTATTTGGAACAGGACCCTCAGAGCCCATATGTTTTGGCTCAATTGGCCTCCTTGTGGAGGGCCTCTCCCGTCCAGGTCTATCTAACTCCTGAATCTTCCATATTATTCCATGCTTTCTGCCCAAAATTTGGCTATGAGTCTAACCATCTGCTTCAATACTCTGGTATGTAGATTCTTTCAGAGGCCCTCTGTGGTAGTTTCCTGCCCTGTTCCCTATTTTCCCCCATTACCGATGTCTATACCATTTGACCTTCTGAATGAGGATTAAGCATCTTCCTTAGGGTTCTTCCTGTTGTTTAGATCCTTTAGGACTATAGATTTTAGTATTTTTAATCCTATATTATATGGCTAATATCCACATATAAGTGAGTATATACCATGAGTGTCTTTCTGCTTCTGGATACCTCACTCAGAGTGATCTTTTCTAGTTGCATCCATTTGCCTGCTGGTTTCCTTGTTTTTAATTGCTGAATAGTATTGTAATGTATAAATGTGCCACAATTTCTGTGTCTATTCCTCAGTTTGGGGACATCTAAGTTGTTTCCAGATTCTGGCTATTATCAGTAAAGCTGTTATGAGTATAATTGAGCAAATGTCCTTGTTGTATGGTTGATAATCTTCTGAATGTATGCCCAGGGATGGTATAACTGAATATTCAAGTAGCAATATTCATAATTTTCTGAGAAAGCACCAGATTGATTTCCAAGGTTGTTGTACAAGTTTACATTCCCACCAGCAATGGAGGAGGGTTCCCCTTTCTCCACATCCAGTCCAGCTTGTGTTGCAAATGATGTGATAGTACACATGAATGACCTTAAAAATTCAACCAGATAACTCCTACAGCTGATAAACACCTAAAGCAAAATGGCTGGATTCAAAATTAAATTTAAAAAATCTGAAGCCCTCCTGTATACAAAAGACAAATGGGCTCAGAAAGAAATTAGGAAAGCAAAACACCTTCACAAAAGCCACAGATAACATAAAGTACCTTGGTGTGACTCTAATCAAGTAAGTGAACAACTTGTATGAAAAAAAAAAAAAGAACTCCAAGAAAGATATCAGAAGATCTCCCATACTCCAGGATCGGTAGGATTAATAGGAAAAATGGCCACTCTACCATAAGAAATCTAAAGACTCAATGCAATTCCAATCAAAATACCAGCACAACTCATTACAGACCTTGAAAGAACAATTCTCAGTTTCATATGGAAAAACAAAAAACCCAGAATTGATAAAAACATGGCTGTACAATAAAAGATTTTCTGGAGGTATCTTCATCCCAGATCTCAAGTAATACTATAGAGCAATTGTAATAAAAAATGGCATGGTATTGGCACCTGCACTTTAAATATTAAAGGGGTGTGCATCTACTCATTAATCATTTTTATTAAATCATATCAATAAGCTGAGCAGAAAAACAAGGGAATCACCTGCTGTCTCAGTTTCAGACCTAGCTTGAGGGTGCTCAGACAGCCAGTGCTGCCTTGGGCTATTGTTTCAGCTCATCAACCTTAAAACATTCCTGGCCTTACTATTAACAGTGTACTTTTCTTAAGTTTAAGTTGTTCTCTAAGATTTTTTTTTATATCAGAACCATTAGCAAGAATATCTTCCCTGACCTTGTTAAAAAATCTATTTTTCCAAATTGTTTCTAAGTATAATGGTCATTGCTTACAATCTACATCTATGGCTCCTTTCAAGGGCAGTGGTTAATTCATTAATCTGCTCCAGTAAACATGTGAAAAGAGATCAAGCATTGTTTTTAAATGCCAGTGATATTGCCCACTGATGGGCTAGAAGCCTCCTTAGAGTTTTCATACAACTCATGTTATGAGGAATATGGGCATCATAAGGGCAACGAGCAGAGATATGCTACATAAGAACACAAAGTCCTCTGGAAAATCAGTTCTTGGGATTATGCTTCTCCAAGACAAATTCATCATGACTATGCTCACAGGGGAGCCACATTCCATGAGTTCTACAGCTGTTTTGCTGTTGCTCCTGCATGGCTCTTGACAGGGCCAGGTAGTCAAAATAGTTTGCTTATAGATGGGTAAGGGGGGGTGACATTAGCTCAGGCCCTGGGAAGGAGAATTCAGGGTATTGCATGGGCTGTACTAGCCTGGAGGACCAGATAACATGGAAGGACTGAAGGATTGCTGGGAGAAAATGGCAAGTAGGTTTGATTTGGTATATTAACTAGGAAACTCTGCCATTAGTTCCAGGTTTGAATCCTACTTCTATGGTAACATAAACTTCAGAGAGAGAAGCATGGTCTCCATTGGATAATGATTATCAAGTGAGCCCACAGGGAAGAAAGGTGACAAAAACAAAGTTTCTGTTTTTCTTTTCTTTCTATATATCTTCTTTATTCTCTTTGAGTGAGGGTGGTTACCCAAACTAGACTCAAATTTTTGCTTTTTTGTTTTGTTTTTCTTACTATATTTTATTTTATTAATGGTTTTTATTTTTCACAATTTATTCATTATATATGCTGATTGAAGGTCACTCTCTCAACTCCTACTGATCCCACCCTCCCTCAATCTAACCCCCATCCCCTTTCCCTAGTCCACTCAAAAGGGGAGTTCCTCTCCTCTGTCATACACCCCTACATTATCAAAACAGTACTCAGCTATTAAAAACAGAGAAATAAAATTCCTGCTCTTATTTCTTTTCCATGGGCCACTGTACTCACCCCAGAAGATTTCATACCATGAAGCTTGCCTGCAACCTTACTGTGAACTAAACACTAAGTATAACTCGTTTTAAAGAATCCCACCCCAAGACACTGTTTTATTTACCATCTCACACCCAGAAACATGTGAAATTTGAAATGCTATGAAGTCTGAAACATTTTATCACAGGTATTTCAGAGAATGTGATTCTCTTGCTGCCTGAAGGGCTGTTTCCCACCAGCCCTGGAAGGCATAAGGGGCAGAAGATGATTAGCATAAAGCTTGGAAAGCCCGCAAGCATAACTGTGGTCAGACACTCTGGGAACCACCTTAGAAAGTAGGTTCAACTTTAATTCCAGAAAACAGAAAACAGAGGCTTATATCCCTTGGGGAATGCCTGGGATGCTCCAAGCATAGGTGTAGATAATTGTTTAATGCTAGGCAATTCAAGGATGCCCAATTTGCATTAAACAGCACATTCCTATTATATGAATAAGAACAAGGACACAGATCCAAATTATCCTATATTTGAAGGGAGGGGAGAGTTATCAGTGATCTGTGTCAAAGGCCATCTATCAAATTTGATTGGTGGTGTCTATGTCTAAAGACACTCTCTAGATGAAGTCAGGCAGAGAAAACTCACCCTTGACATGGTTACACATCTAGGCCAGAAGCAGGGTCATACATGGAAAAGAAAGCCTCCTCCCTCATATCTCAAAATTCAGGGTGGGTTGTGATGTTTCTCAATAGAACCCCTGGAACAATAGGTATGTGTACACAAAGAAACTTCTACAAGCTACCACTGTTGTGTTACTCTCAGAGAACTTCCTGGCTGGTGTTAGTTCACCATTCCCTACATATTCATCCACTGGACTAAAAGTTTCTTGTGTAAAGTGAGGCAACTGAAAATAGTAAATGTTGAGAATCAGGATTATCAAGAAGTCTTCCGTAAACACATTATATAATACTGTTGCATGTAATTGATATTCACCATTCATTGTATTCTTTTAAAAAATAAGTTTATTTACTTTAAATTCCAATAGTAATCCCCCTCCCTTCTCTGCCCATGACTACCCTCCGTTCCTATTGCCCCTATCCCCTTTCCCCTTCAGAAAAGGGAGATCATTTCCACTGAGCTAGTTTTACAGTTCTGTTGCATCTCAGTGGACCAAAGTACACAACCGCATTTCCACCTTCCTTATACTCACGGAATTCCTCTCCAGTAAGGATACTTTTATGTTGATGATGACTCTGGATTTGTGCAAGGCCTCACCATTTTAACACATTCATAAGTTTTTCCTCTATTATGAATCCTTTCATGATGATGAAGATTATACAAATATGGAATGGTTTCACCATGTTAAAAACACTCACAGGCTTTCTGTCCATTAGGATTTCTTTCATGAGTGTGGAGATTATTCTGAAGTCCAAAAGTTTTTTCACATTGGTTACAGTCAGACATCTTTCCAGTATGTGTTATTTTATGTATTAAGATGTTATGTGCAAAGGCTTTGCCACGTAGTTATATTCAAATGGTTTCCCTCCCGAATGTGTTGTTGTCTTAGGAGATGATTGTTACATGCAAAGGATTTATCACACTAATTACCCTCACAAGGCTTCTTTCCACAGTGTGTCTTTTCCTGTTTTCGGAGACTACTCTGCTATGCAAAGGCTTTATCCCATTGGGTATATTCATAAGGTTTCTTTCCAGTATGTGCTCTTTTATGTCTTATGAGATGACTGTTTTGTGCAAAGGCGTTACCACACTGGTTACATTCATAAGGTTTCTCTCCAGTGTGTGTTCTTTTATGGGTTATGAGATGACTGTTTTGTGCAAAGGCTTTGCCACACTCATTACATTCATAAGGTTTCTCTCCAGTGTGTGTTCTTTTATGGCTTAAGAGATGACTGTTTTTTGCAAAGGCTTGGCCACACTCATTACATTCATAAGGTTTCTCTCCAGTGTGTGTTCTTTTATGGCTTAAGAGATGACTGTTTTTTGCAAAGGCTTGGCCACACTCATTACATTCATAAGGTTTCTCTCCAGTGTGTGTTCTTTTATGGCTTAAGAGAGTACTGTTTTCTGCAAAGGCTTTACCACACTGGTTACATTCATAAGGTTTCTCTCCAGTGTGTGCTCTTTTATGGCTTATGAGATGACTGTTTTGTGCAAAGGCTTTACCACACTGGTTACATACATGAGGTTTCTCTCCAGTGTGTGTTCTTTTATGCCGTATGAGATTATTCTTCGCTGCAAAGTCTTTTCAACACAGGTTACATTCATAAGGTTTCTCTCCAGTGTGTGTTCTTTTATGGTTTAAGAGAGTACTGTTTTCTGCAAAGGCTTTACCACACTGGTTACATTCATAAAGTTTCTCTCCAGTATGTGTTCTTTTATGCCGCATGAGATGACTGTTTTTTGCAAAGGCTTTACCACATTGATTACATTTGTAAGACTTCTCTCCTGTGTGTGTTCTTTTATGCTGTCTGAGATCAGTGATATAACTGAAGGCTTTACCACATAGAGTGCATTTAAAGGGTTTCTCTCCAGTATGACTGCTTTCATGCCTGCAAAGAAAATTGGCACATGTGAAAGATTTACCACAGTCATTTCATTACACTAATAAATATATTTATCTATATGAATTAATTTCATAATTTGGTCTAATGGTAAAGAAGAATCAAATTTTAAAGTTTTATCACTTTATTCACATTAACTGTATTCCCCTTCATTATGGGTATTTTTTGAAGATCCCTGTGATGGTAAGAGCATTTGTTATGTGGATCACTTTTATAGTATCATTTTTCTATAAGAGGTTTTCTCCTATATATGAAGAGTATTGTAAGAATTCAGAGTTTTACCACAGCAATCCAATTCATAAATTTTTGTACTGTATGAATGATACTTCATTTACAAAGTGAGCCAAGACAAGCAGAAGTTCCAAATTCCTAGTATCCATAGGTATTTCCAGCAAAATGAGTTTGCTGATGAATTCTCAGTGATGTTGCAAAACCAATTAACAGTAACCATTTATCACATTCAGAAAATTTACTCACAGTGGGGACTACTATCAAATCAATTATTCTTGGAGAAAGACAGGGACACTGCTTCTTTCAATAACCCTATGCTCATGTGTCTTAGATTATTTTGACATATGATATACCAGTTTAATTTACAAAAATATTAAAGATTCCCACATTGAATTAATACAGTTTGTTTTTGTTCATCATAGACATGTCATATAGGGATTAAGGTTTCTCCACAACAATATTCTTGATTCTCATAAGCTGCTCCTTTCACTAAACTTTACAATGTTACTGCACAAAAATTAGTAATACTGGTTCTACTATGTAATTTTTGCTTATTAGAAGGTTTTGGACACATACTAAGCACCAATTCAGTGTGTATACCTCTTACAATATCTGAGTAGATAGAATGATACTAAACAGATTGGCAGTTCAAGTCAGTAGGTGTAATGTCTATATGATTCAAATGGTATTTTTGTTACAGTATTATTTTATTTTCTTCTATCTTAGGGGAGTGCCTTGTAAACACAAATCAGATACCTGACATTGCAGTACATGGAATTATGAGAATTTAATGATTATCACTACACTTAAAGCAGTGCTGTTTTTACACTGTTGCTTTTCTTTAAACTTCCAGGGCACAGCCATCTGTGCTGGTACATGCCTTCAATTCCAGCACTTGTGGAGGAAGAAGCATGCAGATCTGTGTGATTTTGAGGTCAGGCTGGTCTAACAAGCAAGTCTAAGTAAGTCACAGATACCCAGAAAAAAAATCTATTTCAAAAACAGAAAATAAAAAGCAGCCAATAAACAAACAAACAAACAAACAAACAAACAAAAACACCAAACTTCCAGGACACATTAAAATTTAAGATTTATATCTGTATCAACATGCACATAAAGTTACCTTTTATTACTTGTAGAACTTTGAAAATGTTCTTCAATATTATGGTCATCCCAATTGTAGCCTAAAATATAGTACCAGAAAATATATATTATTGGAAATATCATGTTATTATTAAGGCAAAACTTAAATCACTATCTTCTGTGACCCTTAGAACCATGCCTGATTTATTTACCTCATTCCTCCTCATTCTTAATTGGAATTGCAGAAGAGGATCAATAACAAAGTAAAAGTTGTCTCTTTATTTTAAAAGTGAAAGAAAAATTGCAGTCTTACCTATAGCAGTGAGGTTTTCACAGGTCTCTAGCATCACATCTTTGTAGAGTTGCTTCTGGGAAGGTTCCAGCAAGGCCCACTCTTCTTGGCTGAATTTCACATGCACATCATTGAAGGTCACCGAATTCTAAAATATGCCATATATTTGTACAACAGAAACAGTGGCAACAATATAATTTATACTTCATTGTCAATATAATCATATAATTCTACTGCTTCTTCAATTTATTTTCTGACACAGAAGTGCGAATGATAAACAGTTGGGTGCTGTGCATGATGTGAAGTAGGGGAGATGAAAAAGCCTAAACGTTAGATTGAAAAAAAAAGAAAAAAAAAAAAAAAGTAGGCGTGCTTCAAAAACCTGTGTTTCATCAGTTTGTAAGACATGAATATAAACTAGCTTTTAGTTGGGTTCTTGAGCAATCTATGAATCATCTTCAGTTACTTGGGCGAGTAAGTCAGGACCCTGTCATGAGACAGGTGGAAGGACAAAACACAGTCATGATATTTTATATAGCAACAAATGAGATGTGTTGATCAGGGGACACTGAAAATATGAGTAACATCAGTCAAAAGACAACATGGTACTGAATATTATGTTTTGACCAGGGCTCAGGGATGTGGCATATCAGTATGTGAAGAGGGGGGCTCATATATCTGTGGAAGAGAAAGTGGACTACAGTGAATACATGGATAAAAATAATGTGAGTGGCAAGCAACAACAATCATAGCCAATAACATCATATTTCTGAGTGACCAGACAAAAGAAAAGGAATAGAACACATGATTATTCTCTGATCATTGTTTTGTATATCCTCCTTACTAAATAATGTAGTCTATAAATTAAAAATAAAGATTAAAACTTTTCTATTAAAAAAGAAATGTTAATGCTATCACTAAGTCATTTTAGAAGAAAACAGAATAACAAGTTTTAACTGTATCATATCTGAACTTTTTGAAGAGGATATAGATTTGGAATAGACATGGCAATTAATGTGGACAAAGACAAACAGAGAGAAGAGTGTGAAATAGAGAGACAGAGACATAGAGACAGAGACACACAGGGAGAGAAATTAACAGATGAACAATACTAAGTACAGATCAGAGAAATTTATTAACAGTTACTAACTACAAAAAATGGTGGACAAGCTGGGTGTATTCTGTCTTGCCTTCAATTCCATCACTCAGGAGGCAGACACAGGTATATCTTATTGAACTAGATGTCATCATTATCTATTCAAAGAGTTCTAGGACAACCAGGCCTATATAGTAAGACAGACTCCCCTAAAAGTCAATCAAACAAACACAAAATATTGAAAGAACTCAGAGGTCTTTACTGAAGCCTCTACAAGGAATTATACATTCACTCCTGTTGTGTATTTATTTTCCAGAAATCTGCACTGCCCCAGCTTAAACTGTAACTTCAATGATATCTTACTAAAAGGGAATGCATGTTTAAACAGGTAAAAATTGAAGACAAAAAATATTAGCAGTGTAAATACTGATCATAAATGAGCAAGATAAGATAGGAGAGATGGCTCAGCAGTGAGGAGCTCTTACTGCTCTTGCAAATAATTGGGCTCAATTGTTAGTGTTTACCTGGGACCTGCTACTTTTAATTGCTATACGTTCATGAGTTCTGAAGAAATCTTGAGACTACTGTGAGGATTAGGCACACAAGAGGTGCATATTCATGCATACAATCAAAATACTCATATTCAGTAAAAATTAAAAATAGATCCCAGATGGCTGGGCTGATTGCATACTGTGTCTGATAAGCTGGGTAGCAGAGACTGCATGGCGTCCAATAGTTGGATCTGTGGGTCCCAATTGACTGTGTTTCAAATGTAAGAAGAAAACCAATGATGAGGAAAACAATCGGGTCCAACCTCAGAGCACCCAGCTAATGTCTGGGAAAGTTCCTGGGATGTTGCAGCAGGAATAAGGTTTTCAAGCAAATGGACCCAAGAAGCAAGCAGGAGTATATATTCTAATATCTAATAACATATACTTTCAACCAAAATTATTTGAAAGGGATGAGGAAGGGGGGAATCCAAGATGGTGGTGCCAGGAGGACATTGGGTCTGAGGAGTAGGACAGCAATGTTGGTACAGAAACTAAAAGACTGAACTCTGGGCCCTAAAACAACAGCAATCCTGTTTCCCAGGTGAGAGGAAACTCCACGGTGTCAGGTCCACTCTCAGGTCACTCAGCGAGAACTTGGAAGATATCCTGGGTCGCAGGATACACCTTTGTGTCCTGATAACCTTTCCAGAATAAATTATGTTCTCCAGAGCAACAGAGACTGGGAGCCCCAGTCTAGAAAAGAAACAGGGAAGAAGAAAGCAGGACTGACCTCAGGTCACCCAGACTATCCGTGGAAAGGTCCTGCAGACCGTTGGGTGCACAGCTGTCAGGCCTGAGTGCGCCTCCAGCCGCTAGCCCTGCATACCCTACTCTGCATCACAGAACTGTGTGCGCCAGGACTCTAGAGGCTGGGTTTCCCTATCTGGAGAAAACCCCACAGGCAGGGAAACAGCAGGTCCCAGTTTAGAGAACTCAGCCAACTTCCTCCCACACACACTACATCCACCATACACAGGAACATTCTTGGAAAAGTTCTCAGCTTCTTTCCCAGTCACCAGCTTGGAGCCATCATTGGCAAGTGCCTACGCATTCGACACACAATGTCAAACACCACAGACTGAGTCTTCCTATTGGGAGAAAACCCAAAGGTTGGGAAAATATCTGGCCCTACCTCAGGACACCTAGCTCCAGAAAAGTTTCTGGTTATCCACAGGCTCCATACTCTAGCCTCCTGCTGTACACATGAGAGTGGTGCTCACCTGCCACTGATTAGCACTTGGGTACTGGGGCACAGAGCTCCAAACTGAGACCTACAGAAGCCTGAGTTCCCTGAGATCAACCCCCAGATACTGCTCCAAAGGACAACCAGTTATCCCTAACTAAACTGACCAAGCCACAGGGCACTCAGGTTACAGCAGCAGCTCACTAAATTTATAGCAAGAAACCCAGCAGCAGAGCAGCTGTCTCCAGAACTTCACTGGGTGAGAGGATAGCCCCTTTTACAAACAAAGGCAACAATTACTACTCAGGTCTGTACGCCTGAGATGAGCTGTGGCAATTCCTGAAAAACACCTGGCACTCATTGACCATACCTAAAAAATGGAGGAGAGCTCCTTTGGGAAAAATCATCTTCCTGCCAAGGGGATTCGACCCACCACAGGATTCCAGAAAGTACCAGAAACTAACACCAAACACCTAAGATATCCCAATGGGTAGAGGCCAGTGTAAAAGCTCAACCAACAAAAGACAAAGCAATATGGCATCTCCAGAACCCAGTTATTCAGGAGCAAGCAGACCTGGATACCCCAGCATAAAGACAATTTCAGGCCAATCTCTCTTATGAACATTGATGCAAAAATTCTCAACAAAATACTTTGCAAACCCAATACAAAAACACATCAAAGATATTATCCAGTACAACCAAGTAGGCTTCAGGCCAGGTATGCAGGGGTGGTTCAATATTCAAAAATCCATCCATATGATCCACCATATTAAAAAATTGAAAGAAAAATAAACTCATGAGAATCTCCTTAGTTGCAGAAAAAGCATTTAAAAAAATCCAGCATCGATTCATGTTTAAAGTATTGGAGAGATCAGGGATACAGGGCACATAATAAACATAGTAAAGGCTATATACAGGAATCCTATAGCCAACATCAAGCTAAACGGAGAGAAACTTAAAGCAATCCCACAGAATTCAGGGACAAGGCATGGCAGCCCCCTCCATATCTGTTCAACATAGTTCTCAAAGTCCTTGCTAGATTAATAAGACAATTAAAGAAGATCAAGGGAATACAAATGGGAAAGGAAGAAGTCAAAGTATCACTATTTGCAGATGATATGATAATATACCTGAGTGACCCCCAAAATTCTACCAGGGAATCCTTAAAGCTGACAAACACTTTCAGCAATGTGGCTGGATACAAAATCAACTCAAAAAATAAGTAGCCCTCCTGTATACAAAAGACAAAAGTGCTGAGAAAGAAATTAGGTAAACAACAACCTTCACAATAGTGAAAAAGGACATAAAGTACCTTGGTGTGACACTAACCAAGCAAGTCAAAGACTTGTATGAAAAAATTTCAAGTCTCTAAAGAAAGAACTAGAAGAAGATATGAGAAGATGGAAAGATCTCCCATGCCCTTGGCTTGGCAGGATTAACATAGAAAAAATGGTCCTCTTACCAAATGCAATCTACAGATTTAATACAATTCCCACCAAAGTACCAACACAAATCTTTACAGACCTTGAAAGAAAAATTCCCAACTTCATATGGAATAACAAGAAACCCAGAATTGCTAAAACAATCTTCCATAATAAAAGATCTTCTCGAGGTATCTCCATCCCTGATCTCAAGCTGTACTATAGAGCAACAGTAATAAAAACTGCATGGTACTTACATAGACACCAACTAGTGGATCAACAGAATTGGACAGAAGTAACAGATATACACCCACACACTATGGACTCCTGATTTTTGACAAAGATGCCAAAAACATACAACGAAAAAAAAAAAGCATCTTCAACAAAAGGTGCTGGTCTAAATGGATGTCTACATGTAGGAAAATGCAAATAGATCCATATTTATCACTCTGCACAAAACTAAAGTTCAGTTGGATCAAAGACCTCAGTATAAAGCCAGACATAATAACCCTGTTAGAAGAAGAAGTGAGGAAGAGCCTTGAACTCATTGGAACAGGAGACAACTACCTGAACAGAAGTTCAACAGTACAGGCTCTAAGAGCAACAATCAATAAATGGGACCTCATGAAACTGAAAATCTTCTATAAGTCAAAGGAAAATTTTATCAAAGCAAAATGACTGCCTGCAGATTGGGAAAGGATCTTCACCAACCCTATATCTGACAGAAGGTTAATATTCAGTATTTATAAAGATTTCAAGAAATTAAACACCAACAAATCAAGTAACCCAAATTAAAAAATGGGGTACAGAGTTAAACAGAGAATTCTCAATAGAGGAATATAGAATGGCAGAGAAACACTTAAAGAAATGTTCAACATTCTTAGTCATCAGGGAAATGCAAATCAAAACCATCCTGAGATTTCACCTTACACCCATCAAAATGACTGAGACAAATAACTCAAGTGACAACTCATGCTGGATAGGATTTGGAGAAAGGGGAACCCTCCTTCATTGCTGGTGGGAATGTAAACTTATACAACCACTTTACAAATCAACCTGGCACTTTCTCAGACAATTAGGAATAGCGCCACCTCAAGATCCAGCTATACCACTCCTAAGCATATATCCAAAAGGCGCTCAAGTATACAACAAGGACATCTGCTCAACTATGTTTGTAATAGCTTTATTTGTAATAGCCAGAAGCTGGAAACAGCACACATGCCCCTCAGTTGAGGAATGGATACAGAAATTGTGGTATATCTATATGATGGAATATTACTCAGCAATGAAAAAACAAGGAAAACGTGAAATTTGCAGGTAAATGGTGGGAAGTGGAAAAGATCATCCTGAGTGAGGTATCCCAGAAGCAGAAAGACTCACAGGGTATATACTCACTCATAAGTGGATATAGTATATAAAATATAGGATAAAGATACTAAAATCTGTACACCTAAGGAAGTTAATCAGGAAGGAGTATGCTGGCTAAGATGCTCAAACCCCATGCAGAAAGGCAAAGAGGATGGACATCAGATGAAGGAGAATAGGAGAATACAGGGACAGGACAGGAGCCTACTACAGAGGCCCTTTGAAAGGCCCTACCCTGCAGGGTGTCAAGGCAGATGCTGAGACTCATAGCCAAACTTTGGGCAGAGTGCAGGGAATCTTATGGAAGAACTGGGAGATAGTAAACCTGGAGAGGACAGGAGCTCCACAAGGACAGTAACAGTTTCAAAAATTCTGGGCACAGGGGTCTTTTTTGAAACTGATACGCCAGCCAAGGACCACACATGGAGATGGCCTGAAACCTCTGCACAAAAGGTAGCCTATGGCAGTTCAGTATTCAAGTGGGCTTCATAGTAATGGGGACAGGGACTGTCTCTGACAGGAACTCATTGGCCTGCTCTTTGATCTTCTCCCATTGAGGGGGGATCAACCTTGCCAGGCCACAGAAGAAGACAATGCAGCCACTCCTATTGAGACCTGATAGACTAGGATCAGAGAGAAGAGGCGGAGGACCTCCCTTATCAATGAACTGGGAAAGGGACAGGGGTGGGAAAGATGGAGGGAGGGTTCAGGAGGGGAGGAAGGAAGGAGGTACAGGAGGGATACAAAGTGAATAAGCTGTTATTAATAAAAATGTAAAAAGAACACAAAAAATGTTGAAAGATTTTTTAAAATCTATGCTGTTACACATAGTTTCAAACTATGAAAATATTGCCTGATAACTTTATTGCTCCTAAATAAAAATAAATAAGTAAATAGATAAATAAATAAATAAAAATGAGGAAGGATACTTCATACTCAGCAAAGGAAAATTCCACCAAGATGGCATATGTATTCTGAGCAACAATGCCCCAAATACAAGGACACCCATATTTGTAAAAAGAAACATTAATAAAACTTCAAGAACATATCAATCACTGTACATTAATAGTGGGAGAGGTCAACATGTCACTATCATCAAGGGACAGAGCAATGGAAAAGGACTTAAACTGAGAGATAATGAAACAAATTGATGTCATGAATCAAATGAACCTAACAGATATCTAGAGAATTTTTTAACCCAAACAGAAAAGAATCTATCTTCTTTAAGCCCCTCATGGACCCTTCTCCAAACCTGAACATACAGTAGGTCACAAACCAGGTCTCAACAGATACAATAAGATTGAAATAATATTTTGTATCCTGTCAGACCATGATGGACTAAAGATGGACCTCAACAATAACAGAAATAACAAAAAGCCTACACACACGTGGGAACTGAACAACTCCCTACTCAATGAAATCTAGGTCAGGGAAGAAATGAAGAAAGAACGTCCTACAATTCAATGAAAATGAAGGTACCTCATACCCAAACTGCAATGAAAGCAGTCCTAAGAGGAGTTTTAATTGCACTAAAGGCCTTCATAAGCTATTGGAGACATCCCATACAAGCAACTGAATGGCAAACTTGAAAGCCCTAGAAAAAAGAAGCAGACACACTCAACAGGAGTAGACTGCTAGGACTAACCAAACTCAGGGCTGAAATCAATAAATTAGAAACAAAGAGAATCAACAAAACCAAGAGCTAGTTCTTTGAAAAAATCAAATACATAGACAAACTCTTAGTCAAACTAAGTAAATGGCAGAAAGACACTATCCAAATCAACAGTCTGAAAGGAAGAGAGAGAGAGATAACAGACACTGAGAAAATCCAAAGAACCATTAGATCTTATGTCAAAAACCTATATGCCACATAATTTAAAAATCTAAATGAAATATACAATTCTCTTGTTAGATTCCACTTACCAATCTTGAATCAAAATCAGGTAAAGATATTAAATAGTCTTTTACTGCCTAAGGGAATAGAAGCAGCCATCTAAATACTTGCAACCAAAAACAGCCAAGAGTGAGATGATTTCAGAGCAGAATTCTACAAGACCATCAATGAAGAGTCAATATTGATATTCTTCAAATTATTCCACAAAAGAGAAATGGACACAACATGACCAAACTCCTTTTGTAAGACCACAGTCCCGTTGATAAATCCTCAAAGATCCCCAAAAAGAAAGAGAACTTCAGACCGATCTCTTTTATGAACAATAATGCAAAAATACTCAATAAAATAATCGCAAACCAAATCCAAGAACATATCAAACATATCATCCGACATTACCAAGTAGGCTTCATCCCAGGCATGCAGGGATAGCTCAATATAGGGAATCTTAATCTGTCATATAAACAAATTGAAAAAAAAAAAAAAACAAAACAAAACAGGATCATTTCGTTAGATGCTGAAAAAACATTTGACAATATCCAACAGTTATTCTTGTTTAAAGTCTTGGAGAGACTGGGGACAGAGGCACAGATCTAAAAATAGTAAAGACAATATACAGCAATCCTATAGCTAACATCAAACTAAATGGAAAGAAAGTTAAATCAATTCCACTGAACTCAGGGACAAGACAAGACCACACAGTCTCTCCAAATCTCTTCAGTACAGTACTCAAAGTCCTATCTGGGGCAATAAGACAACTAAAGGAGATCAAGGGGATACAAATTGATAAGGAAGAAGTCAAAGTATTGCTATTCACATATATGACAGTATATAAAAGTGACCCCAAATATTCTACTCTAGGGAACTCCTACACTTGAAAACACTTTATCAAAGTGGTTGGATATAAAGTTAACTAAAAAAAAATCAGCAGCACTGCTGTATGCAAAAGACAAATGGACTGAGAAAGAATTAGGAGAACAACACCCTTCACAATAGGCAGGAAAAAAAAACATAATGTATCTTGGAGTTATCCTCAACAAGCAAGTGAAAAACCTTCATGAAAAACAAAACAAAACAAAACAAAACAAAACAAACAACTTTAAGCCTCTGAAGAAAGAAATTGAAAAAGATACCAGAAGAGAGAAATATCTCTCATGCTCATGGGTCAGTAGGATCAACATAGTAAAAATTGCTATCATACCAAAAACAATCTATGTATTAAATAATATTCCCATCAAAATATCAACACAATTCCTTAAGGAACTTGAAAATAAATTTTCAGCTTCATATGGAAAAATAAAAAAGCCAGAATAGCTAAAACAGTCCTGTATTATAGTAGATCTTCAGTAGGTATCACCATCCCTGATCTCAAGCTCTACTATAAATCAATAGTAATAAAACTGCACGGTACTGTAATAAAAACAGAATGGTGGATCAATGGAATTGAAGTGAAGAACCATAAATAAACCCACACAGCTATGGCCACTTGATTTTTGGGAAAAAAGTCAAAACCATGCAATGGAAAAAGGAAAGACAGATCTTCAATAAATGGTGCTGGTCTAACAGGAAATCTACATGTGGAAAATGAAAATAGATCCATATTTATCACCCTGCACTAAAATAAAGTTCATGTTGATCAAGGACCTCAACATAAAAGCAAATACACTAAATCTGTTAGAAAAAAAACTGGGAAAGAGCCTTGATCTCATTGGCATAGAAGATAACTTCCTCAACGAAAAACACCAAGAGCACTGGCTCTAAGATCAAGAATTAATGAATAGGATCTCATGAAACAAAAAGCTTCTATGAAGCAATGAACTCTGTCAATAGAACAAAATGACAGCCTACAGCCTGACAAAAGATCTTCACCCACCCTACATACAACAGAAAGGGCTAATAAACAAGATATATAAAAAGCTCAAGAAATTTAACTCCAGCAATCCAAATAATCCACATTAAATCTGGGGTACAGAACTAAACAGAGAATTCTCCACAGAGGAATATCAAATGGTGGAGATTAAATGCTCAATATCTGTAGTCATCATGGGAATGCAAATGACATTCCATCTTAAACCCATCATGGCTAATGTCAAAAGCTGAAGTGACAGCAAGCTAGTGAGAATGTGGAGAAAGAGGAACACTCCTCCATTGCTAGTAGGAGTGCAAACTTATACAACCACTATAAAAATCAATCCGATGCTTTCTCAGACAATTGGAAATAGTGTTACTTCAAGACCCAGCTCTACCATTCCTGGACATATATAAAAAAATGCTCCACCATTCAACAAAGATATTCGCTCAACTGTGTTCATAGCATCTATATTCATAATAGCCAGAATAGGGAAACAAACTACATGTCTCTCAAATGAACCATTGTTTTACAGAAATTGTGGTACATTTACACAGTGCAATGCTACTCGGATATTTAAAAAAGAAAAAAGGAAACCATGAAAATTTCAGGCAAGTGATGGAACTAGAAATGATCATCCTTAGTGAGTTATTCCAAAACCAGAAAGACATGCACAGTATATGCTCATTTGTAAATGGATAATGGCCATAATATAGGATAAACATACTACAATCTGCAGACCTAAAGGAGCTAAATAAAAAGGAGGACCCTATGGTGGATCCTCAATTCTCATGCAAAAGTGCAAATAGAATCGACACCAGAAGTGACTGAGAGGGAAGAGGATGAGAACCTAACATACATATTGTCCGAAAGACTCTGCCCAGCAGTGGTTCGAAGCAGATGATAAGATTCACAGCCAAACTTTGGGTAGAGGACAGGGAATCATAGGAAAGAGTGGGAAGATAGAATGTAGAAAGACCCAGAGGTTGCAGGACCTCCATAAGAAGACCAACAAGGACAACAAATTTGGGCCCATGGGGACTTTCAGAGATTGATGGACCCACCAAAGACCATTCACGAAGAGGAACCAGACCCCTGCTCAGATGTAGCTGATAGGCAGCTCAGTCTCCATGTTCGATCCATAGTAAGTGGAGAAGGTGCTGGCTTTGACATGGACTCTGTTGTCTGCTATTTGATCATTTCCCCTTGATGGAGGGGGCATTGCTATGCCACAGAGGAAGAGGATGCAGGAAGTCCTAGTGAGACCTGATAGGCTGGGTTCAGATGGTAGGAGAGGAGGGTTCCCTGTATCTGAGATATAGGAAGTGGGATAAGGAGGAAAGAAGAATGGAGGGTGAGACAAGGAAGAGTCAAGGGAGAAGAATACAATTGGGATGTTAAGTGGATAAATTATTTTTTAAATTTAATTAATTTATTTATTACAATGTGTACACCTTGTATCCTTGCCATAGCCCAGTCTCTCATCTCCTCCCAGTCCCACCCACCCTCCTTCTTCTGTCCCTATGCCCTTTCTCTAGTCTCCTAATTGGGGAGGAATTCCTTCCCTTCTAGCTTATCAGGTCTCATCAAGTCTGGCTGCATCATCTTCCTCTGTGGCCTTGTAAGGCTGCACCACCAATGAGGAGGTGATCAAAGACTCGAGTTCATGTCAGAGAATAAATAAAAAAAAAAAAAATTTAAATTAAAAATAAATTAAATGTGAATAAAACAAATAAAATTAAAAAAAAAAAAAGGTAAGAAGAGCATCACACACCTACAATTCAATAACTCGGAAAGCTCAGAGAGTGTTAGTGTCATGAATAAATGGCATCCTAAGAAATTAAATATACTCCCTGCCAAATTTCAAATGCACGATGTTGATGAAGATCAACACAATAACCTATGCTTACATATACAAAAGAAAGCAAATTAAATACCTAAAACTCTATATTCCATGCTCAGCAGCCAATGATGGTGATGTTGATGCCAGGCATGTTGGCCTAGATTTAAGCCCAACACTTGACTGGGGTTAGAGCTGTAAAACCAGCCTGGTCTACATACAAACTTTCAGGAAACATCCAGGAACTCTGGGACATTATGACGCCACAAAACATGCTGATAATCAGATTAGAAGAAGAAGGATGAGATCAAAGGTCCAGAAGATATTTTCAACAAAATCATACAAGAAAAACTTCTTAACCTAAAGAAGAAGATGTCTATGAAGGCACAAGAAGCATACAAAACACCAAAGAGACTGGACCAGAAAAGAAAGTCCTCTTAGCACAGAATAATCAAAATACAAAACATGCAGAACAAAGAAAGAATATGAAAACCTGCAACTGAAAACAAACAAACAAACAAACAAAGAAACCAAACCAAACTAACCAACCAATCAGACAAACCGAAAAAAAAAAAAAAAAAAACTAAAAAAGGCAGATCTATTGGAATTAATCCTGTATTCTCAGTAAAAATGCTAGAAGTTGAACAGCTTAGACAGAGTGCTTTTGATTCTAAAAAACTACAGAAGCCAAGACAAATTACTAACCGTGCCCTGAAAGTTTCAATCAGCAAATGAAGAAAATAAGATGTTTCATGATAAGGTCAAATTTAAACAATATGTATCTATAAATATAGCCCAACACAGGGTGCTAAAACCACCACCACCTTCACCAAAATACCAGGATTTACAATCACTGTTTGTTGATATCTCTTAATACCATTGACCCAAATTTACCAATAAAAAGACACAGGCTCACAAAACGGATGATAAAACAGAATCCACCCTTCTTCTAAATACATCAAACACAGCTTCACATCAAGATAGACATTATCTCAAGGTAAAGGGTTGGAAAAGATATTCCAAATAAATGGACTAGAGTATCAAGCTCATATAACAATTGTAATATCTAAGAAAACAGACTTCAAAAAATAATTAATCAAAAGATGGAAAAGGATTGACATATTAAAAAAAAACATCCAGCAATATAACATTTCAATACTTAACATTTATGCTCCAAACATAAGAGAACCAAAGTTATAAAAGAAACCCTTCTGCAGATTACATCACATCCTGGCCCTCATAAACTGATAGGGGAATACTTCAATATATCACTCTCACCAATGGACAGGTCCTCCTGACCAAACTGTACAGAGAAATGGTCCAGATAACTAACATCAAAACACTACCCAAATGATGTTTACAGAACATCCACCTAAGCACAAAAGATTGTTCCCTCTTCTCAGCAACTCATATGTTATTCTCCAAAATTGATTATAAACTTGAACAGTGGAAGTCTCAAAAGATATGAGAAACTTGCAATAACCTGCATCCTATCAGACCACTAAGGTTTAAAGCAGCACATCACCAATAACAAAATCAATAGAAAGCTTACAAACTCATAAAAATTGAACAACACTCTATTGAATAAAAAATGGATCAAACTGAAAAAAAGAAAGAAATTAAAGAATTTCTAGAAGTCAATGAAATGAATACACAACATATCAAAACTCATAGTACACAACGGAATTGTTGACCAGAAGACAGTTCATAGCACTAAGTACATTCAGAAAAAATAATCAGAAATATCTCTTAGTAGCAACTTAACAGCACTCCTAAATACTCTAGAACAAAAAGAAGTAAACATAACTAAAAGGAGTAGACAGTGAGAAACTACTGAACTGTGTCTTCACTGGTAAAACCGAATGTTTCCACTGGAAAAGAAAGGTGGATCCTATCAAAATTGATCATGATTAGATTTGAATAGTAGAGATCTCCTGAATAAGCAGAGATATCTGTTCATCAGATAGTGTGGTCATTCAGTCCAAACTAACTTAATAAAGACTAAAGTTTTCTTCTTAAAAATCTTCTTAAAAAGAAAGATACATTTGTTGTTTCATATTAAAAACAGTTAAGAGGTTTAAAATGTTTGAAGTAAATTCAAAGGTATAAACTTGTTTGAGATGGAATAACTTGGAGTGAATAAGAAATTTGAGCATCGTGGTGATAGACCATGCATTTAATCCTAGCAGAGACAAGCAGTTCTCTATTAATTAGTTGTTTTCTAAATTCAAGAGTTACAATGACAGGGTGTTGGTGGTTCATAGCCTTAATCCCAGCATTTGGGAGGCACGTGCCTTTTACATACCACCTGGGGGGCAGAGGCAGGTACATAGGATTTACAGTGGTTTTATTTAAAATCTGCTTGTAAAAGGCAAGCTGAAAATCAAAGCAAATGCCCTTTATTATCTAGAATAAATACACTTTAAGGTATATTTGTAAACTTTCAAAGATTTTTTAACTTTAATTGAGATATTATATTTTTCTCTTTCCAAAAAAAACCATTTTGCCATATAAAATATATAACATCCCTAAAAAGGCACAACCCTCACTCCAGAATTAGGGATGGGGCAGGGTTTTGATTTAATCTTTTCAGGAGAATAAAATCATCCAACTAAATAATATGGAGACCATTGGACACATGAAATTTCTGAAGAAAATGACAGATCACCAAAAGAAAATGTCAAAAGAGAAGGAGTAAACTGGCCAACTGGTATCACTCACCTTCATGTAATCTCTTCTGCCTTCTACAGACATAACTGCAAATTGTCTTTATGTGATTGCTAAAGGACAATCCAACATCTTTATCTCATATAAGAAAAGCCACCTGGTAAGAAACAGAGGAAAACAGAAAAATATGGGATGAGTCTATTGTCATGAATTTCATAATCTTCTGGCATGATGTGACTTCTGTTCTTACCACAAACTTCAATAATCAAGAATGTGTACAGTGTTTGTGAAAGAATGAGGGGGTGGGAGAAAAAGCCAAAAACATAAGCCTAAAATATAGTCAAGTTTACATGAAAAGACATAAGGAAAATCTAACATGAAAAATGTGCACTGGACCAGAGATACCTTTGATTTTCTAATTAATACAGTTTAAATAAACACAGATTTCCCAACTGTTATAAGACAAAAACAAAGTAACACCTAAACTGTTATATATCTGACCCTCCAGCTACTACTAACCTCCTTTACAGAGAGTCCTTTTGCTCTGGAAGTCACTTGGAAAATGGAGGTGATCATAAAGATGGGCTATGGCTTGCAGTCCCTCATGTGCCCTTGTGGGTTCAGGCAGAGCCCAGTCCTTTTGGACACTCACACACAAAAAAATGTTGGAGAATAATTTAGTATCTGTTTCCTGCTGCATGAATTATGTCACAAGAAGTGGAATCTGACCTATCCACTTATTTAAAACCAGGCACCCCTGACAAAATTCTGCATCTCAGAAATTCCTTTTGTACCCTGGAATTGAATTTCCATAAACCATGCCATTGTGACTGGTGGAAGTTGAAAGGTTAAAAAAACGTAATCAAGTATTGCTGAAAGATGACCACCACCAACTATTTTCTTCCAGTTTCAAAACCACTTGTAAAATTTGTTACACAAAGGTGTATGAGGAATACAGCATTCATCATTTCTAGAAATGAGACCTTCAGTTTTCCAATCTATCCACTGCAAAACCAATATCTGTGTGTGCACACTAGATATTTATATTATAAGCACCACAACTTCCTAATGCCCAGGCTACAAAATCCTCACTTCTCTTGACAATCAACACTCAGGAAGGGTTGGAGACCAAGGGTCTCTGCCAAGATCACCACATGGAGACCAACAGAACTATAGCCTGAACCACAGTCTGAACCAGAGTCCATCTCATTCAAAGCAGATGACGCTGTGATAGCTCAGCAGCCTGCTATTCCTGGCCTGGGGACAATGGCCCCACACTCAGCATGACATGGCCTCTGGTCTCATTCACAGCTCTTTAGAGCTACATCAGAGGAAAATCCCAGAACAAACCCATAAACTACTTCCCACTGTTGCTCCTGACTGCTAGGCCTGCCCAGAGTCACTCATTAGCTTGAACAATGGAGCTGAGTCTCAAGACAATAGTAGTTCCTCTACCAGTGGATCAATGATCAAATAATGCATATAGCAGAGGCATTCTAGCTTTGCCCTAACCCCTATGGGCACACAGAACCCTAGTGTTGTTATAAAAGAATAAAAATCCCAATTATTCAATTTTAAAACCTGCTAGCACAGAGAGGCAGAGAAAGCACCCATCTGACCCTGCTACTCACCTCACCTCCAAGAGGAAAAAGCCCCAAAAGCTCACCAGTTCAGATGACAGCTCAGAGGGATTAGGCCAAAGAAACCCAAGGACAAAGGCTTTCTAGCTCAAAGCTCAAAAAGTCCAAAATCGACCAAGCTAAAACTCCTTCCACTTTTACACTCTGTCTTAAATACATTTCAGCTGAAAGTTCCACTTACTCTTTAATCCCTGTCAGCTGGTTTCTTGCTTTGCCTCTTGACCTAGGGTTAACATTACTAAATCCTGTGTACAGGGAGCTTTTGAATTAAAGGTATGTTCTAGGGCTGATGGAACACCAACAAAATCACCTGTTTACAATAAACAGAAAGTTCTTGGAATTAAGGTTTGTGTTAGGGCTCAACCACACTAAACAAAGCTCAGGTTTTTATAGTTCACAATCTAAGGGATTACACTGGGATCAAATATTCTGCAACACCCTCATCTTGGAAATGTTTTAAAATACAGTCTTCCACTTTACCAAGGCACCAGCTCATCTTCCAAGATACAGGTAATTTATGCTGCAGATTGCATTACAGAATCAGTGTCCAGTGCAGTCATCTCTACCTCATTGTTGGGAAGTCCTTCAGCCAAACTTCAGTCTAAGCCAAACAGTAACAACCATTAAAGAAACAAATGGCCATGAATTTGAAAGCAAGGAGCAGTTAATGGGAGCTCAATGAAAATGAGAAATAAAACAAAAAGGATATGGCTATACCTAGAAATGTTGGAGTAGAAAGTTTATTATAGATAGACAAGAGAACATAGTCAGACACAGGGAAATCTGGGACAGTCTAAAGTTGACATGACCCTTGGCTATGTGAGATGAGAGGAAAGAGGGAAGTGGAGAGCCAGAACAAAGAGCCAGGAGGATAAATGATAAATGAAAAACACCAGGTAACCAAAATGGTTAGAATACATAAGGAAGGACAGCAGGGAGGTGGGCAGCTCAACTCCTGGGCTAGAGATATGTGTTTGACACCTATACCTTGTAACAGGTAAGGACTGAGGGATGCTGGGAGAACCTGAGAGCCACATTTGCTTTGATTGTTAAGTAGCCACCTTAACCCATTCATTCCAGCATTTGATACATAAGAGTAGAGAGGAATGATAAGATTGAAACAATTTCATTATACTCTCAAAAATTCTTTTTAAAAGTTGAAAATGGCTTTATGGTCCAATATTCCTCAGGGACTTCAAGTATGTATTAGAGCACACGAAGTATTACTCACACCTTTTCTCTCAGGTTGTGCATTTTCAAATGTGGTGCGGAAGAGGAAACATGCCTGTTAGTCACTACCACAGCAGTTTATCCAGAACTTCTGTGTTGTTTGAACTCATACAACTATAGAAATTTGCTCCCAAGAAACAAGTTCAGCAACTAATCCTTATTCTTGATTCCCTTTGTATATGAATCCCCCAAAATGTACAGTTTTCATTTTTATTGAACATCTAAAATTGATTACCTGACTCATTACCATTTTCCCTCCTTCCCCTCCCTTTCTGTGTTGTGAATACACCAGCTTCAAAGTATGTCAGTGAAGTCAATTCCTACACAGGTATCTCTTTATTTGTAATTACTCACCTCCAAAAAATATAAGAGTGTTCAGTGGACATTCATTCACTGGTCTCTTTTACTTCACACTCACCAGTCAGGCCCCACCTAAAATGAGCTGCAGGACAACATTCTAGGGACTGGGCAGTAGGAACAGCATTCAGTGCTCAAAGAAAGTCTCAATTACATTACATATGAAAGGTTGATCTACAGGAGACATTGCTTTAAACAAAAACAAATATCAAACCACTAGAGAAAAAGGAATGAAATTTTTATTGACCGGGGATTATCAGAGAATATTAACTAATAAGAGACTAGAACAGTGATGCATTAACAAAATAAAATTTAATAATACCAACAACTGACTTCTTTCTTTCTTTCTTTCTTTCTTTCTTTCTTTCTTTCTTTCTTTCTTTCTTTCTTTCTTTCTTTCTTTCTTTCTTTCTTTTTCTTTCTTTCTTTCTTTCTTTCTTTCTTTCTTTCTTTCTTTCTTTCTTTCTTTCTTTCTTTCTTTCTTTCTTTCTTATGTATACAGTGTTCTGCATGCATGTACACTTGCACGACAAAAGAGAGCACCAGATCTCATTATAGATGTTGTAAGCCACCATTTGGTTGGTGGGAATTGAACTCCTGATCTCTGGAAGAGCAGCCAGTGCTCTTAACCTCAGAGTTGAAACACACACACACACACACACACACACACACACACACACACACACGTAGGCATACTGACTTTGAAAAACACAGGCCATTCTCTTGTAGAGGGAAAGCCATTAATAAGATACTGTTTGATGTTATCCCAGACACAGCTTTAGCCCATAGCCTGTGTCTCAAATTTGAACTGACAGAATTGTGTCAATGAGGATTGTACATATAGACATAGGACAGTCCTTTAATTTGAAATTCAATATTCACTGGATAAAGCTACCTGACCCAAATTGTACACCCACCAATCTGGTCTGTTTTCATTGGCATTCATGAATTAATAAACACATGTTAGGAAATTACAAATTAAAAAACTTCACTCTGCCTCATTTCTAGATAATCCTGGTGAGCAAACATGTGTATCCCTGGATCCTAATCTCTAATAGGCTTGGTTGGCATACTGCTTATCTGTGGAGTGTTTTACAGGCAGTCTTCCCTCAGCTAAATTCTAACTGGGACCACTAGTTTCTCAGCGATAGTAAATCCTTTACATCATTAGTTCTACTCTTCTATATCACAGCTTAATATTTGAGTGCTCTCTGACACAGGACATATAATTTACAACCCCCACAAAATCCAAATGGATCTTTTAGAATGGAGAGACATCCCCAAAGGTCACCAGGAAGTAGGCCTAAAAAAGGGCACTTAAATTTCACCAGAATAGTGACTCTATTATAAAGCCACCAGGAATTGGACCATGGGTCACCAATTCCAAAAACAAGGTCGTAAGATTCCTTACCCAAGGAACAGACTGAGGATAACCACAAAAATGGGAAGGTATCTTATATCAAAGTGGGGCATTTGTGCTGAGCAGTCTACCAACCTTGTAGTAGAACCTTCAGTGACACAGAAAATACCCAACATTCCTGAGGCCTAGAGATAGCTCCCTCAATGTTAGTTATGTTAGCTAGCCAATCACTTTGTAAAAAAGCTTGCCCTTGCTGAATGTCACCCAATCCTGTAACTATTAAACCAGAACTTCCTGGTCCTTCCTAAAACTCCAATCAAAACTCTGCCATGCACCTGCTCAGGGTTCTCTCTGATCCACTGTGTTGGTAAAAATGGAGAGACCCAGCATGAGCCCAAATAAATCTCTTTGCTCTTGCATATGTGATCTGGCTCCTGGTGATCTTTGGTCACCCTAAGATATGGCCATAACATATGGGTTCTTATATTGGATCCCCAAGTCTCCCAAGCACCCCAGGCACACGGATCTGAACAACAGCCAGTAAGTGAGCACTCTGTCTGTATCTGTTTGTGTCCTTCTCTGTGTTTCTCTAGTTTGTTTTTTTGGGACTCAAGGCAAAATGTGCAATATGTGTCATCAGAAAGGTTAGAGCTGATGCTCTGGACAGCTATGGGCCACAGGGGGCCTGGAAGACTTTCCAGACCCCCCCCCAAAAAAAAGGGCTCATCTGTAAAGAGAGTTGAGCACTGAGTTATCTGTGATCTCTGGACCTCAGAGAGGATGAATGTGCCCCTATCTGTAAAAGGTGGTTGAGTACCCAGTTTCCTGTGATCTCTGGAACTTTGGACAAGGATAATGCAGGTAGCTCCTGCAGCAGAGATTCATTGATATCCTACTTTCATTTTTTCCACTGCAGTTGTAGTAGGATCTGCTGTCTGGCTTTCTGTATTTTTCTGCTGCACAAGCAATGGGATCTAGCTGTTTGTGTCTTGTTTAACTGTTTTGTCTGTCACTGCCAGGTTTTTTCTTTGTTTGTTTGTTTGTTTTTTGTCTTTGGGACTGACTGAGGACATCGGACAGAATCCTTCTATCCCTCTAGACTTCATTCTTTCCCACTTCAGGGAAGCTTGATCCATGCTCCACAGGCTCCATTGAGAGGCGCCAAGGAGGTGCCAAGGGATGGATACAGTATGTGGAGCCCCAGGCTTGGCAACTCTGCCAATGCTCTCTGGTCTCTGGTCTGGCAGAGCTTAGCCACTACTCTGACTTTGGGTCTGGCAGAGCTTGGTCACTGCTCTGGACTCTGATCCGGATTTGCTGATGCTGTGGTCTCTAGTCGGGCAGAGTTTGGCTGGTGCTTTGGCCTCTGGTCTGGTAGAGATCAACAGATATGTTGCTGCTCCATTCTCTGGTCTGGTTGAATGCAGGTCACCATTCCAAACTCGGGTGTAGTTGGGTGGAGCCTGATTTGGAGGTACGTCACCACTAATGGAACAGGATAGAGGGCCCATAGAGAGACAGGCCACTGTTCTGAGTTTTGGTATTTTCTTCTTCCATTCTCTTTGAGCGCATTATACCCAGTACATTTTTTTTTCCTTTGTTGTACTTTTGTGATTTTGTTTGCTTGTGATGGTCTCAGTGGGCTGGTGATCAAACAGCTGTGCTCCATTGTGACTTTGCCTTCCCCATGCTCCCAACACTACAAGCTGGGGTACCTCTGGTCATCAGTGGGAACACATATTTCCACATATTTGGCTAGGAAGGCTCGGTTGGAGAGGCGTCTGTGTGCAGAAAATCTTGCTGGGCTCGACCTTGTTGCATCCTTGCTATCTCTATGAGGAAGGTCGGTGACCTGAGGTTAGCTCTGGCTTGGAAAAATGACTGCCAAATAATGCTCTTAGATGAAAGGTATTGTAGTTATTACTATTCTTATTATTTGGTTAGGATCCTCTGTAGCCCAGCCTGGCCTTAAACTAAACAGCTATAATTTCTGATCTTTCTGCTCCACCTTTTATCAACTGAGATACACTCCCAATCCCACAAACTTCTTTTTTTGAGCCATAGGTGGCTTCAACAGGGAAGTGAACCGAACTCAAATAGGAAAGGCTTGGCTCCACTGAGCTCCAGGGTCTGAGCCTGTGTACTGGCACTGTGCCAAGAATACCCACCTGAGTACCTTGACATCTCACTTATTAGCCTTGCTGCACTTATGAGATTGTCACCTGAGAATGAATCCAATTCTTTTTTAGTAGAGGTCTCATACTGGCAACTAAAAGAATTTTGTTAGAAAACTTAGAAAGCACATGTACGATTGTGGTGTGCATGGGTGGGGAACCTCTGTCAATGTGCTCCCCAAAGTGCTAAAGGACATAAGCATAGGGAAAGAGGAGGGGTAGATGAGGAATTCACCATGTCTGGGTATCTATCCCTCCACCCCCAGAAAATGAGTTGCTTTACTTAATCACCAGTGCAAGAAAAAAATAGCTAGAATGCATTTGAGGTTCAAGGTTTAGAAGTGAGGCTGCAGGGGTCCTTTTGGCAATGCTTTCACAGAATTGCATCCATTCAAGTGCAATGTTTGTAAATTCACACTGAGCAAGGAAAGCAGAGAAGGGAAAGGGAGGGGAGGGGAATAAAAAGAGGACAGGGGAGGGACATGTTCAAACTTTTCCTGGCAAGAAAACAAAAAGGAAAAAAAAATCCTGCTTAATGAATTTCCAACTTTTGTGTGTGTGCCCAAGAATTCTCTATTATTATTATTATTTATTTATTTTTTGTGTTAAATATTTTTTTAAGTTTTTTTTTAATTACACATTATTCACTTTGTATCCCCCCATAAGCTCCTCCCTCCTCCCCTCCTAATCCCACCTACTTTTCCCTTTTATCACGAATGATCCTCCCCAAGTCCACTGATAGGGGACGTCCCCCCTCCTTCCTTCTGATCTTAGTCTATCAGATCTCATCAGGAGTGGCTACATTGTCTTCCTTTGTGGCCTGGTAAGGCTGCTCCTCCCACATGGGGTGCTGATCGAAGAGCAGGCCAATCAGTTTATGTTAGAGGCAGTCCCTCTTCCCATTGCTATGTAACCCACTTTGACACTAACTGTCACGGGCTACATCTGTGCAGGGGTTCTAGGTTTCTTCATGCATGGTACTTGGTTGGAGTATGAGTCTCTGGAAAAACCCCGGTGTTCAAATTTTCTCATTCTGTTGCTCTCCTTGTGGAGTTCCTCTCCTCTCCAGATATTACTATTTCCCACTTCTTTCATAAGATTCCATGTACTCTGCCCAACACTTGGCCATAAGTCTCAGCATCTGCTTTGATAGTCTGCAGGGCAGAGCCTTTTAGAGGGCCTCTGTGGCAGGTTCCTAGGTTGTTTCCTGTTTTCTTCTTCTTCTGATCTCCGTCCTCTTTGCCTTACAGGATAGGGATTGAGCATTTTAGTCAGGATCCTCCCTCTTGATTAGTTTCTTTAGATGTACAGATTTTAGTAGGTTTATCCTATATTATATGTCTATATAAGTGAGTATATACCGTGTGCCAAGAATTTTTAAGTTGTGTTTATGTGTACATTCCTTTCATCATATTTACATATATACTCTAAATGTTTGCTGAATAATGGTGTTTCGATGTCTTTCCCACATTTCAACTGAATTATTTCTGGGCACTAAATCTAAACCTAATTCTATCAATATTTGGAGGTTTTACTGGTTTTGAATGTGTGGTTTTATTTTCTGAGTTAACAGTGTATACACAGTCCCTTACACCAGGGTCATCATATTTGGGTCTCTAACAAAGTACTGAAAAACAGTAAATAGTATTAATAATGTTAACGACTAAAATGAAAATAACTGAGTGCATTGTACAATGATCTCAGATGCTCTTTTCAGACAGGACATTTTATGATGAATTTTTTTTCATGAGGCACAAAATACCTGCTAAACTTAAGGCTTGTTTACAACATTCTCTTGAAAACAAGGTTCAAGATGCATCCTGAAGTCAAATGATGTACAGAGAGGACATAATCACCTTTGCATATATGGTCTCCTAGGGATAAGTATGGTAGGATTCAAAGCTCAGGACACTTTCTGAGGATATGAATTCTCATAAAACCTAATGAAAAAATTGATTCATCCCAGAAAATGAACATATGCATAAAACCAACTACATATAAAGCAGGTAAATGTCAGGAGAAGGACCAGGTTAAAAACTAACACCAAATAAGTATCACTCTTGCTGTATCTGGAATTTCTACCTTATTTGGAATGCAGAGACAAGAAGACTGTTAACCCTTGTATTGAAGGAAGTGCATCTGCATAAAGAAAAGCAATGTTTCGATTCTCCTGTTCTTTTTTTCTCTTCCCCTTCCTCCTCCTTCCTTACCTCCTATGTATTCCTGCCTTCTGTAGAAAACAGGAAGAAACAGATAGTCTTTGGATATAATGAAGCCAGATGCTAAATCTCACTGAAGCTTAAAGGAAGTAACTTGTTATGGGATAAATTAAAGAGAACACAGAGAAGGCAACAGGTAACAGGCAACAGGCATAGAGTAGGCTGTCTTAGTATCAGCAGTAACAGAACAAGATAAAAAGACTCCAGGAAGTTTTTTACAGATGGCACAATGGCTGGCATTAACAAATAAAATGCTACATGCTCCCATCCTTTAGGTGGGAATTCTGTATTACTATCAGATTATGAAGACTTTATTAAAGAATTTACTGTTTAAAAGGTTATTTGTCTTTCCACAGATAGTTATTGTGAATTAGGTACCCAATATTGTGCTAAATCCTGAACACACAGAAAATGATTCATGAAAACACCATTCTTTCTCTATAAGCTTTCAGCCTTGTGGGGTAATCCACCATAAACAAACCTATAGACCGTGCAAAGAAATATATACATCACTATAAATTCCACTATGAAACCTAACGGAAAGCAAGAGGTACCTAACACCCCAGAAAAGATAAAGAACTTACATATTCAAAGGCTGAGAGATGAGAGCATTTTAGTTCATAGGGGAAATGAAAGAAGGTGAATTTGTTTGCAGTATACTAGGGAAGAAGAAAGGAATAATAATAATAATAATAATAATAATAATAATAATAATAATAATAATAATAATAGATTAAAGAGGGATGGTAGCCATCCCTCTCTGCTGCTGCTGTTCTTTTCATCCTTGCACCCTCTCATGTGCCTCTATGCCCTCTAGTGGTGACGGGAGGCAACTTCTCCATCATTTCTCTCTGGAACTGTTGATGGTTTAATCAGCAGAGCTTGCAGGGCTCTTGTGGTCCCCAGGGAGAGCCCAGGATGGGGAGGCTCTGTCAGGGTGACTCCAGGAAGTGACCATGCTTCCTCAGCCTGGTTCCAGATGGAACTCGGAACCCCGGTTGCCAGGTAACGGGAGGCCAGCAGCAGCAACAGCAGCCTGGACAGACCAGCCGGTCCAGAGGAGCTGGAGAGATGAGTCTGTTCTGCTTCCAGACCTCCATGGGCTCAGGTCTCAGAGAAGACAGCGGTGGTCGCCTGTGCCGCTGCTGGAGACATGTGGTGCACTCCCTGACACATTTCTGGCCTGTTCCCCACTGGGAGACCAAGGTAACCAGGGCTGTCCTGCAGCAGGGAAGCTTTCTGGTCCACCCCACCCCCCATCCCCTGTGGTCTCAGCCTGGAAGAGTGTTCCTGTTGGGACACTGAGGAACGCTTTTCATGCCTGCTTCCCGCTTAGGTGTAGGGAAAGGGGTCATTGGTGCCCCTCGGGGTTTGCACACTTAAAGCCTCCCTCCTGCCCTGGTCCTTCCTCATAGCAAAAGGAAGCGAGCCTTCCTTCATGGCATCCTCATGCTCAGCAATGATCGCACGGACTATGTGAAGCAGATGATTCCCTATTTGCCCACCTTCTGGCCCTTTATCCAAAGATTGCCACCATCTGGTTGGTTCTGGACCTGATGCTGAAAAGGCAGGAGAGTGGTTCCACCAGGGATCTAGCCACCTCTCAGATCTTCTCCTGCTGTTTCCCAGGGCCAGTGCCCTGTGTCCTCACAGAACAGGACGTGTGAGTCCCAGCAGCCTGAGTCCCAGGGCAGACTCCTTAAAGTGACATGGCCAAACATCTGCGATTGTGGCAGGGGTGGGGCTCTAACAGGTGCCATTCACCTTCTCCAGGGAATGTCACACACCACCCTTTCTCATGCCCTGAGCGACCTTTTCCCATTTGTGTAAAGGATTCTGGACCCCATTTGCGGTGTTTGTTATGGATGGAGCCCCTAGCACCCCCAAACCCATCCCTGGGAAGATTCTAATAGTTCCTTCTAGATGTCTGGGTGGCTTGGGGACACGGGGCCTTAGGGGTAACACCCCCGTGGACTGTCACAGGTATAGATCCTTCAGGCAGAAAAGCAGACAAAGACATGAGTAGGCTGGGGGTGGAGGGGGACGTGAGCAGGAAGAGGCGTTTGGGGCCAGGGTGGAGGGCCAATTTTGGCCAGGAGCCTCACCTTTGGGGTTCTCTCCTTGGGGACTGTCCCTGTGACCTCACCTGCTGGTAGAGGACAGAAGTTTCCCACTGGGCTCCTGGGTTTTGAGCAGGAGAGGGAGGGACAAAAAAGGAAAGGCCCTGGGGGATACCAATGCCCCCCGCATTTCCAAAGAGAGGCCAGGCTCCAGACACCGTGTCCCTCTTTTCTGCTCTCACCCACAGTGCCATATTCTCGTTCTTGTCCCAGTGGCTGCAGAAATTCCCCCAGGATTTCTCTGGGGCCCCCGGACCTGGCCATCGTGAGGAGGCTGCTGGACTATGCCACTATCCATGTGCCCACTGCAGAGTTGGACTGCCAGTCTGGGGAGATCCTCCAGGCAATGGATAAGCCCTGAATAAGCTGAAGCCCGAGAAGGAGGAGGAGGATTAGGAGGAGGATGAGGACCGGGGAGGGCGCCTGGTGAGGCAGCAGCTGATTCCAACCCCGTGTCCCACAGGGGAAGTGTCCTGAAGCTCTGGCCAAGGAAGCAGAGGAGGAAGACTGTCAAATCGACTGTCCTGTGGGTAGGAGAGGGGACTGTGCCTTCCCTGGCATGGAGAGGCCATCTTGGGTTAGCTCACACCATTCTGCATGCCTTCAGGCTGCTCCCTTATCCCAGATGACGGCTCACCCCTTTCTTTGCTCAGATCCGGGGCTACTTGGGGCCTCAACTGCAGAGCTGTCCATGCAAGACACCTTGGTGGCACAGGAGAAACGGAGCCTGGTTTTGGGGGCAGATGCTAAGCCCAAAGAGGATGCTGAGATCCTGGATCTCATGGCTGCAGGATCCCCAGTCTTGCCAGAAGCTGGACCAGTGCAACCTCTGGCTTTAGCATCAGAGGACGCACAGCCCCCTGTGGACTTGGCGGATGAGCTACTGTTTCTCTCCACTGTAGTGCACTTGGGGGCACCCAATCCCCTGTCCCCGCTGCCCGAGGTAGACATATAGTTGGTACAATTGCTGGCTGAGCTGCACCCAACGCCTGCTCCCCTTAGAGAAAAGATTCCCTTAATTTTGTATATTTTTAAATTGCTGTTTTTCACTCTTGTGTTATTGTTGTTGGTTTTATACTATTATTATTTAAAAGGTGTTGCTTACTCAACTTAAGTGATGTATTCAGAGATGGGGCCTCCCCATTTTGTCGAGAGTTTCCTGCAAGTTGGGCCTGTGCATCCATCTATAGAAGATGCTGCCAGGTGTTTAGTTGGTGCGCAGGGGGTCTACTGGGATAGACTGAGCCCCAGAAAAAAAAAAAAAGCCCAACAGGGCCAGTGCTTGACAGCAGAATTTTGGGGCCACAGCTGGGCCAAGAGCTAGGCTCTGAGGACCAAGACCAGGACCAGGACCAGGACTCAGCTCTGTGGACACTATCCCTGAGGGAAAAAAAACAAACAAACAAACAAACAAAAAAAAAAAACCATATAATTTGAGATACAGAGTACATTTTGGGGGATCATTTAAATACATATTTCTACATAGCCATACCTGTTTTAGAACTCAGTCTTTGGAGCTGGCCATGGTGGCACACACCTGTAATCCCAGCACTCAGGGAAGAAGAGACTTGAATTTGAGGCAAGCCAGGTCTATAAAGTGACTGTAGGACATCCAAGCTTACACCAAATAAATTCTGTCTAAAAAAACAAACAAACAAATATAGAAATGAATGAACAAACCCAAAAGAGAACACACTCTGTGGACCAAGCTGACCAAAATCTCAGAAAGATTAGCTTGCCATGGACTCCCAGATCTAGGATGACAGGGATGCACCTCTGAGCAAAGCTAAGATATTTTTAATGACTTATTCTTGAATCAAGGAATGAAAAGATAAAATAAGATGTACACAGGTAACATTTTTTTTCTTTTAATGAACAGTAATAAGTCTTCAAATTCTACATTTATTTACAATTGCAAAATCATTTCTGATGTTGTCAGTAAGTGGGTTTTCTCCTTTGCTTTAATTTCATCCGTTGAAAAATGTTTGAGTATGCATGTGCCATGAGAGGACAACTTATTGCTGTTTACTATTTGTTTACATCCCATATATGAGTTTTCAACATGAAACCCAAAGAGTCTTTTGACAAGTGAAAAAACCTGGCCCTTATTTTGATTTAAAAATGATTTATGTATGTACTGGTGTGTGAATTTGCATATACAAAGGCCCAAGTATAGAAATATTAGAAAAATTCTATAGGAGTAAAGTGGGCTACCCAGAAATTGAGCTCAAATCATCAGGCTTAGAAACAACCAACTATGCCCACTGAGACAATTCTCTGACATTCACTTGTAGAACAAGTCTTTACTCCTAAGAATGAACTAACACATTCCAAAAAAAAAAAATGACAGCATTATATCATTTTAATTTGGACATAACATTTATTATTCCTTATATGACAATAGGTTTATAATCTGGATAGATGACAATATTTTACTGATGTAATATTTCAATAAAGTTTATTTGAGTATCAATGAACTCAGTGGGGAATGTCTGTGGTAAACAAAACTGGCAACATGACTTTGAACATCGTATAACAATGACCAAAGTAAATCCCACAAAGCTGTCACCAAGTCTTCACACATCTGTCATGGCCTAAGAACCCATAGTAACATTACACACACACACTATGCTTGTTGAAATAAATATCATTGCTGTTACAATATTTAGCACCTCTATATAATTCTCTCAGAAGGCAGTACTTCAACATCATGTGTCATATAGTAAATAATGGAACCATGAAGGATGAAACATCAAACAGTACATACATACATATAGATATAGATATACATACATACAGTCATACATACCTACATACACACTATTAAGCATTTTAACATTAATGTTGGTAAAAATAGAACACATTAGGGAAACATCTTCCACCCTTGGACTTGTACTCAGAAGGGTGACATATGAGAATCAAGACTTCAATTGTAGCTTTGCCTAATTACTGACATCCAAATCAGGCTTGAAAACAAACAACTTAAAGGTATTTGTGAAAATGAAAAACAAAAGCACCACACTTTCTCAGAGACCCTTCATTGAAAAGCATGATCACACCCTACCTGATATAAATAAGCAATGGATCACATAGATGATGGAGATCCCATTCTATACTTTGAAGCAGAAAATACCTATCACCAAGTGTGAATAGATGCATAAGATCAACAGCAGCCACAGAAATAATATCAGAATGACCTAATAAACTTCTGTGATTGGATTTAATACAAATACAGCAAACTTCAATAGCTACTCCATCGTTTCAAAATATAGAACACAACCACAACTGGTGACCTCCTCCATTACATTATAATTGAACATCGTAAATACTTTACTTCATCCAAGGCCATGTTTCTTTTCATGATTAGATTCTTAGGGTGTACAGATATTAGCATGTTTATCCTATATTATATGTCTAATACCCACTTATGAGTGAGTATATACCCTGTGTGTCTTTCTGCTTCTAGGATACCTCACTCAGGATGATTATTCTAGATCCCACTATTTGCCTGCCAATTTCATGATTTCCTTATTTTTAAATGCTGAGTAGTATTCCCTTGTGTAAATCTACCACAATTTCTATATCCACTCCTCAACTGAGTGGCACCTGGGTGTTTCCAGCTTCTGCCTATTACAAATAAAGCAGCTACAAACATGGTCAAGCAAATGTCCTTGTTGTACACTTGATCAAATTTTGGATATATGCCTAGGAGTGATATAGCTGGATCTTGAGGTAACACTCTTCCTAATTTTCTGAGAAATTACCACATTGATTTCCAAAGTGGTTGTACAAGTTTACATTACCACCAGAAGTGGAGGAGTGTTCCCCTTTCCGCACATCCTCTCCAGCATGTGTTGTCATTTGAGTTTTTGATGTTTTCCATTCTGATAGGTGTAATGTGATATCCCGGGTTCATTTTGATTTGCATTTCCCTGATGACTAAGGAAGACTTTTGAGGGGGGCAGGAGTTCCACAAGGAGAGCAACAGATGAAAAAATACTGGGCACAGGAGTATTTTGGGGGGGCTGATACTCCAACCAAAGACCATGCATGGAGATAACCTTGAATCTCTTCAACTCCTGACTAGATATATTCCATGGCAGCTCAGTCTCCAAGTGAGTTTCTTAGTAATGGGAACAGGAACTGTCTCTGATATGAACTCAGTGTCTGGCTCTTTGGTCACCTCCCCTTGATGGGGGAGCAGGCCACAGAGGAGGACAATGCAGCCAGTTCTTATGAGATCTCATAGGCTAGGGTCAGATGGAAGTGGAGGAGAACCTCCCCTATCAGTGAACTTGGGGACAGAAATGGGAGGAAGTTAGGAGGTTGAGTAAAGGAGGGGATGAAGGATGCAGCCACAGCGTGGATACAATCTAAATAAACTGTAATTTACAAAAACATAAATTTTTAAAAAGTGAAAAAAAAAGAAACAACCTTCAGATACTAGAAGATTTTTGTTTACATCCCTGGATGTTGTTTTTTGAGAAAGAGATTTTCTGTATGGCCTTGACTGAACTGTCATGCCTTCTAGACCAGGCAGGCCTTTAACTAACACAGATAAATTTCCCTCTGTCAGTCATAGTGCTAGTATTAGAGGCATTTGCCAACAGTCCAGGCTTTGAATTTTTTAATTTAATTTAATGTTTTATTTTTGTGACATGGTGTCTCAGTGCATCATTGCTAGTCCAGGACTCTCTTTGTAAACCAGGCTGACCTTGAACTCACAGAGATCTACCTTCATCTGCCTCTCAAGTTATGGGACTAAGTATGTGTGCCACCATACCTGGCAAGACTTACCTATAGCCTAGTCACACTATGTGATTTCAGACATATCTAGGCACACATCTAGCCTTTTTTTTTAAGACAAGGTTTCTCTCTGTAGCCATGCATGTCCTGAACTTGCTATGTAGACCAGGATGACATTGAAGTTACACAGCAGCATGCTTGTGTCTCCTGGAGAGATGGGATTCAAGATATGTGCCACAAAGCCTGGTTCATATTTTTATTTTAATCATATATATGTATATATGATTAAAATATGATTTTGTTTTATATGTATATGATTAAACAAAATGTATATGTTAATATATAACATATTTATTAAATATATGGGATTATATTACTATATTTAGTGAGTATATATTAATTATACATATGAATATTTTGGTGTTTTGAGAGAGGGTTTCTCCTTTTAGCCCTGGCTATCTTGGACTAGATCTGTAGACCAGCTTGACCTTGAAATCACAGAGACTGGCCTGCTTTCTGCCTGGCAGAGTGCTGGAAATAAAGGCCTATGCCAACTCTTAGTATTTATGTGCCGGGAGCCAAAGCTAGCCACGGAAGCCAAAGTCAAAGCTATCTAGTAGAGACAAAGGTATCTGCTGAAGCCAAAGTCAATCAGTGAGCCAAAGCTATCTAGTGGAGACAAAGGTAGTTACTGAAGCCAAAGCCAAGTAGAGAGCAAAGGACATTTAGTGGAGACCTAAAGCTATTTAGTGAAAGAGTTATCTAAGACCCTAAATCATAGATTGTGAGGACATCCGTTTGTTAGAGCATCTGTAAGATATCTTTAGAAAACATCCTTATGGTATCTTGCAGGTACAATATTTAACCCATGAAAGCACTCTTCCTATTTCCTGCAGCAGTAGATTAACCTTCCCCCTTTCCTGCCTTCTCCCCATATAAGTTGGGTAAAAATTTCTAATAAACGGAAGCCTTGATCAGATGAACAGACTTGGCTCCATTCCTGCGTTTCTTGTCCTCTCCCCCGATTCCTTCCATTCTCCTACTTTAGGAACCCCAATGAAGCCCTGCAGGTTGGGGCATTTAGGCACCTGCTTCTGGCTTTCCTAGCAAACTGTGATGTCATTATGTGTCGACAGCCATGGAGGGCAGGCGTGGTTACTTTGTTCCTTAAAAGGATCTACCAGCCCATTTTGTCTCTCTCTTGGCCTCTCTTGCCCTCTTGCTATTGCCTTCTTGCCCTCCCCCTTTCTCTGTTGGGGTGCCCCTCTCTCTCTCTTCCCCCTATCATGTCCTGCTCTTTCCTTCTCTCTCTCTCTCTTCATCTGCATCTGAGAGCCCACCCAAAAATGCAAACAACTGTAAAAGAAAAACAGCTGTGATTATTCCCATCCTTGAATTGAAGCCAGAAGCACATAGCTCTCAAAGGGCAGGATGAACTGCTCCGAGATAGTCTTTAAAAAATAAGGGCAGGGTGAATTGTTTTGAGAAAACTCACAAATCGCCAAAACTGCAAACAACTACCTGTAAACTATCTTCATGCTACTCTTGCTGACCAATCAGTGTATAGAGCAAAAGTGGCCAGGTGTTTAAGTATAAAAACCCTGTGCTTTGCAAGCTTGGGGTCGACTTCTGTCTTTGGAGGGGAGACCCTATCGTGATTGGAATAAAAAAAAAAAAAAAAAAAATTGCTTTTGCATCTAGTCGTGGTCTGTGAGAGTTTCTGGGAAGGGCACAATCTTGAGCTGCTGAGCTGTGATACCCCAGGTCTTACATTTTTGGTGCATTTGACCGGGAAATGGCATGCCCCTTCCCCAACCCTCATCAGACTGAGCTCAGAAGTCGAGCTTCGAACAGGTTAGCCTGATTTCTGTTTTTCTTTGCTTGTTTCTGTCTTACCAATATGTTTCTGTTTAGGCGCCTATCTAGACATTTTATAGTCATCTGATCAGTCATTGTGATAGACAGACGTATCAGACTATCGCTTGACTGGGATAGTCTGACTCCAGGTTGAGTCCAGTTTGAGAGGCTAGAACCGCGATGGTTCTCCTCCCATCTGTTTCCTGTTAGAGACAGCCGCCACCAGGCAGCCTCTCAATCAGAGTTCTGTGGTACCACCCGCAGGGGCGTCCTTGTCTAATTGCCTGCCTTGTTCTCTTTGTCTCTATCATTGTTCCCTCTTTTACTTTCTTGATGGACGACTTTATTATGGGACAAACTGTGACTATACCCTTATCCCTCAACCTTGATCATTTCTTGGGGGTGAGATATAGGGCACATAACCTTTCAGTTGAAGTTAAAAATGGGAAATGGCAAACTTTCTGTTCCTCAGAATGGCCTCTTTTTCAAGTTGGATGGCCACAGGAGGGCACCCTTCACCTGAACAAGATCCTTGTTGTCAAGATTAAGACCCTTCAGACTCCAGGAGGCCCTCTGTCTAAGGATCAGTGTGCATATTGCAAGGAGAAAACACACTGGATCAAGGATTGTCCTAAAAGGAAGAAAAAGCCAGAAAAACCGAACGCCCGAGCCCTTGAGACCCGGGTTCAAACTCTGGGTGATGATAGCAATTAGGGGGGATGGTATTCGGCTCCCTGAGCCCAGGGTAACCCTTATGGTGGAGGGGAAGCCAGTACACTTCTTGGTGGACCGTGGTGCCCAGTATTCTGTTCTGTTACAAGACTTTGGAGCTAAAAGGGGGAAGAAATCATGGGTCCAATGAGCCACTGGATGTAAACAATACTTATGGACTACCCGAAGAATGCTGGACCTTGGAGTGGGCCGGGTATCCCACTCATTCTTAGTTGTCCCTAAATGCCCATACCCACTGTTAGGGCGAGATATCCTAACTAAGATTGGGGCCTATATCCATTTTAGACCAGATGACCCACAGGTGACAGACAATAAAGGAGATCCCATTCATGTACTGACAATTCAACTGGAAGATGAATACCGCATTTCTGAAAAGGTGGTAAGTCCAGAAAAAGACATTGACTCATGGCTACAGAGATTCCCATGGCATGGGCTGAAACAGATGGCCTAGGAAAATCAGAGAAACAGCTCCAGTTCCAATAAAGCTGAAGCCTCAGGCTATCCCAATCACAGTGTAACAATATCCAATGTCTAAGAAAACCCATGAGCATCCACCCTCACAAACAGAGGTTCCTTGACCTAGGGGTTCTCAGAAGGTGCCATTCTGCCTGGAATACTCTATTGCTGCCAATTCAGAAGTCTGGATGCAATGACTATTGACCCCTACAGGACTTCAGGGAAGTTAACAAACAGGTCATGGACTTACACCCTACTTCGCCCAACACATATAACCTGTTGAGTTCCCTTCCCCCTGACAGGGTGTGGTATATGGTCCTGGACCTTAAGGACACATTTTTTTTTTATCTCCAACTCAGCCCTACCAGCCAAGACATTTTTGCTTTTGAATGGAAAGACCCAGACTCAGGGGTCTCATGCCAGCTTACATGGACTCGACTTCTCAAGGTTTAAAAATTCTTCTACTATATTTGATAAAGCCCTACGCTGGGACTTGGCACATTTCTGGGCCACCAATCCCCAGGTAACTTTTCACCAAAATGTGGATGACATTCTATTAGCTGCAAATTGTAAAGAAACCTGCCTCAAAGCCACCGACCAGCTGTTAAAAGAGCTGGGTGACCTCGGCTATAGAGCATCAGCAAAAAAGGCCCAGTTCTGTAGCAAACAGGTCAGTTATCGGGGATATATATTAAGATAGGAAAAGAAATGGCTATCAGAGGCTAGAAAAGAGATGGTATTTCATATTCCCCCTCCACGGACTACTAAACAGCTGAGGGAAATTTTAGGTACAGCAGGGTTTTGCCAGCTGTGGATTGCGGGATTTGCCAAGATGGCAGCCCCTCTGTATGTCCTTACGAAGGGCAAAGACTCTTTCATTTGGGGAAAGGATGAACAAGCCACATTGGATAATATCAAACAAGCCTTAATATCGGCCCCAGCATTGGGACACCCTAATGTAACCAAACCCTTCCATCTCTATGTGTGTGAGAATCAGAGAATGGCCAAAGGGGTGCTAACACAGAAAATTGGACCCTGGAAGAGACCAGTAGCCTATCTATCCAAAACGCTTGATTCAGTAGTGGCAAGATGGCCAGCCTGCCTTCGAATAATAGCAGTAGTGGTGGCACTAGTAAAAGATGCAGACAAACTGACTCTGGGACAGGACCTCACCATCTATGCTCCTCATGCCCTTGAGAGTGTCATAAGGCAGCCACCTGATCACTGGCTCACGAACACCTGCATGACACATTACCAGGCTTTGCTCTTGAATAATGATAGAGTCACCCTGGCCCCAGCTATGGAGCTAAACCCTGCCACCTTATTGCCCAATCCAGAAATCTAGCCCCTGGAGCATGACTGTTTGCACATTCTAGCAGAGGAACAGGGATGGTGAGAGGACTTGAAAGATCAACCTCTTCCTGATGCTGAGGTGACATACTATATGAATAGGAGCAGTTTCTTTGGAGAATGGAAGAGAAAGGCAGTGGCAGTGGTGGTAGATGGACATAAGGTAATATGGGCCCAGGCATTGCCAGAAGGCACTTCTGTTTATCAAGCTGAATTGATTGCTTTAACCCAGGCATTAACTCTGGAAAAGGGCAAAAAGATAAACATCTACACTGATAGTCGGTACGTCTTAAAAACAGCCCACGTGCACGGGGCCATCTATCATCAGACAGGCCTGTTAACATCAGGCGGTAAAGAGATAAAAAATAAACGAGATTCTGGCTTTGCTCAATGCCCTGTTGCTGCCTGACAAGGTAAGCATTATTCATTTCCCGGGACAGCAGAAGGGGACTTCCAGGGCAGCCAAGGGGAATAACATGGACGATCAGGAAGCTAAAGTAGGTGCTAGAGGAAACACTGTCTCAGTGGTATTAACAACTGAACTGCCCAAAGAAGAATGAGTAAACTACTCAGAAAATGACTTACAGTTAATATGGCAAAAATGGGATATTTAACACCGATGTGGGGGCATGGATTGACTCTAAAGGTAAGATCATTCTACCCCAGGAAGATGCTGAGAGACTTATAACTCAGATGCATAAGTGGACTTACTTGGGGGCAAAGAAATTGGCTGAAGTTGCCCTCCAATCCCCGTACCGAATACTAAACCTCACCATCCTGACTGAGAGAGTGACTAGGGCATGTGAACCTTGCCAGAGAGTAAACATAGGTAAGAATTTCCAGAGCCCAGAAAAGCGGCTGAGAGGAATTAGACCCAGAAGCATTGGGAGGTGGATTTCACTGAAATTAAACCAGACAGGTATGACAATAAATATCTCCTGGTTTTTGTGGACACTTTTTCAGGATGGGTGGAAGCTTTTCCCACAAAGAAAGAAACCATCCTGGTCATGACCAAAAGATTCTGGAAGAAATTTTTCCTCGGTAAGGTATTCCAAAGGTAATTGGGTCAGACAATCGGCCAGCCTTCCTTGCTCAGGTAAACCAGGAGGTGGCCAGGTTTCTGGGGATTGATTGGAAGTTACATCATGCTTATAGACCCCAAAGCTCAGGACAAGTAGAGAGAATGAATAGAACTCTAAAAGAGACTATCACAAAATTGACAACGGAGACTGGTGGTGACTGGGTGGTGCTTCTTCCCTTGGCCCTCCTTAGAGTCAGAAATACTCACTCCCTACTAGGCTTAACTCCCTTTGAATTACTATATGGGGTTCCTGCTCTCCTCCCTTGACTCTTCTTGGGGACCCTCTTGACATAACTAGTGATAACTCTGACTTTTCCAGGCTAAAAGGACTGCAGCTTATGCCGAAAGAAATATGGAGCAAGGTTGGCAGTGCATATGTGCCCGGGTCCTTGGAGGTGCCCCATCAGTTCCAGGCTGGAGATCTGGTATATGTGCGACGACATGGCAGCCAGAATCTGGAACCTCAGTTGAAGGGTCCTTATTACATCCTGCTCACCATCCCAACTGCCGTCAAAGTAGAGGGCATCACAGTTTGGATCCATGTGTCACACGTTAAGCCTGCTCTTCATCAACCTGCAACACCTGGAAAGTCCAAGCCTACAGCAACCTGCTGAAACTGAAACTCATCAGGGACAATAAACTCTCCGACCAGAACTCCCCTTTGTCAGGGAAAGTATAAGTGCAGTTCAGGTCCTGATGCTCCAGAAAGAGTATCAACCTCTCCATGAGGTTGATCCACAATTTAGGGTTAAAATTGAGGCAAAAAGGAGATGTGTGAGAGACCACCTGGGAATGAGAAAAACAACAGTGATTATTTGAATTGAAGTCAGGTGTAGATAACTCTTGAAGGAAAGGGTCAACTGTTCTGAGAACAACTATCTACAACCACCTGTAAACTATCTACAACCAGCTGTATACTACCTAAAACCAGGTGTAAACTGTGTTCATGCTATTCTTGCTGAACAATCAATGTATAGAGCAAAAGTGGTTTGGATTTCAGGTATAAAACCCTGTCCTTTGCATATTCAGGGCTGTCTCCTGTCTTTGGAGGGGGGACCCTATAGAAATTGGAATAAAACGCTTGCTTTTGCCTCAAGTTGTGGTCTATGAGTGTTCCTGGGAAGGGCACAATCCCAAGCTCTTGAGCAGTGAGACTCCAGGTCTTACAACATGAAACTAAAATGCTTTTGCAATCCATTCTTTAGGTGGTGAAACAGATTATAAAATGGGAAACCTCTTTACCAGCTATACAACAGACAGGTTTAATTCTAGACCATGCAAATAAGTCATAAAATGTAAACATGAACAAACAAACAACCCAGAAAAGATAATCCTCAGTGAGGTGCCCCAAAAGCATAAAGACAAACACGGTATACACTCACTTTTAAGTGGATGCTAGACCTATAAGATAGGATAAACATACTAAAATCTGTACACCTAAAGAAGATAAATGAGAAAGAGGACCTGTGGGTTAAGATGATCAATCCTTACTTACAAAGACCAATGGGATGGATATAGGTGAAAACAAGAAACAGGACAGAAGCCTACCCCAGAAGACCTGTGAAAGACTCTCCCTAGCAGTATATCAAAGCAAATGCTGAGACTCATAACCAAACCTTGGGCAGAGCACAGGGAATCATATGACAGAAGGGGGAGTTAGTGTGACCTGGAGAGGACAGGAACTCTACAAGGACCAAATATATCAGACCACAGGGGTCTTTTATAAGACTGTTTCTCCAACCAAGGACCACGTATGCCTATAACCTAGCACCCTTGCTAAACCCTGACACCTTATTGCCAGATTCAGAAATCCAGCCCCTGGAGCATGATTGTTTGCAGGTTCTAGCAGAAGAACAGGGATGGCTAAAGGACATGAAAGATCAGCCTCTGCCCTACTGTGTGATGACATACTATATGGATGGGAGCAGTTTTGGGAGAACGGGAAGAGAAAGGCAATGGCAGCAGTAGTAGATAGACATAAGGTAATATGGGTCCAGGCATTGCTGGAGGGCACTTCTGCTCAGCGAGCTAAAATGATTGCTTTTACCCAGGCATTAACTCTGGGAAAGGGTAAAGAGAAACATCTACTCTGATAGTCAGTACACCTTCGCAACAGCCCATGTGCAGGAGACCATCTATCAGCAGAGAGGCCTGCTAACATCAGCCAGAATTGAGATAAAAAATAAAAACGAGATTCTGACTTTGCTCAATGCCTTGTTTCTGCCCGACAAGGTAAGCATTATTCATTGCCTGGGACAGAAGATGGGAACTTTTGAGGCAACAAAGGGGAATAACATGGCCGATCAGGAAGCTAAAGTAGCTGCTAGACGAAACTCTGTCCCAGTGGTACTAACCGCTGAACTTTCCAGAGAAGAATGACTAAACTACTCAGAAAGTGACTTAAAGTAAATATGGCAAAAAAAAGGGGGATATTTGACACCGACGTGGGGGCATGGATTGACCCTAAGGTAAGATCATTCTACCACAGGAAGATGCTGAGAGATTAATTACTCAGATGCATAAGTGGACTCACTTGTTGGCAAAGAAATTGGCTGAAGTTGCCCGCCAATCCAAGTACTGAACACTAAACCTCACCGCTCTGACTGAGAGTAACTAGGGCATGTGAACCTTGCCAGAGGATAAACATAGGTAAGAGTTCCAGAGCACAGGGAAGTGGCTGAGAGGAACTGTGGCAGCCTTTTTGGAGTTAATGGCAAATTTTGAGTTAATGGCATCTGAGCAGGGGAATCCAGCCTCTTGGCTTTGGCTATTTTCCAAAGTCCAGTTTCTTATAAACTGACCTTGGTGGTCCTACAGCAGACTGCTCTGACCCTGAGAAAGTGTGTGTGTGCAACCATAGTAACCAGAGACCAGGCTCTGTGTAACCTAGAGTGAGCTCTCCTGTGTTTTGACCAAGTACAGCTCCTACATGAGAAACTGCTTGTACTTTTGTGCCTACTTAAGTGCTAACCTGACGTCCATTAAATCGACACCTGGATCAGCATGTAGACTTGGTGTCCTTCTCTGTGTCACCCTGTCTCTCTCTCTCTCCCAGCCCTCTCTCAGGTGGTATTCAGGTGTCACTGCTGGCCTGTGACAAGGAACTAGACCTGGAATGCATTAGGAAGTGGATTTCACTGAATTAAACCATCCAGGTACAGCAATAAATATCTCCTGGGTTTTGTGGACACTTTCTCAGGATGGGTGGAAGCTTTTCCCACAAAGAAAGAAACCTCCCTGGTCATGGCAAAAAGATTCTGGAAGACATTTTTCCTCGGTAATGTATTCCAAAGGTAATTTGGTCAGACAATGGGCCAACATTTGTTGTTCAGGTAAGCCAGGAGGTGGTCAGGTTTCTGGGGCTTGATTGGAAGTTGCATTGTGCTTATAGACCCCAAAGTTCAGGACAGGTAGAGTGAATGAATAGAACTCTAAAAGAGACACTCACCAAATTGACCATGGAGACTGGCAGGGACTGGGTGGTGCTCCTTCCCTTGGCCCTCTTTAGAGTCAGAAATACTCCCTCCCTACTAGGCTTAACTCCCCTCGAAATACTATATGGGGTTCCTGTTCCCTGACTCTTCTTGGGGAACCCCTTGACATAACTAGTGATAACTCTGACTTGTCCAGACTGAAAGAACTGCAGCTTATTCAGAAAAAAATTTGGAGCAAGGTTGGTAGTGCATATGCGCCTGGGTCCTTGGAGGTGCCCCATCAGTTCCACGTTGAAGATCTGGTATATGTGCAGTGACATGGCAACCAGAATCTGGAAGCTTGGTGGAAGGGTCCCCATTACATCCTCCTCACCACGCCAACTGCCTTCAAAGTAGAGGGCATCACAGCTTGGATCCATGTGTCACATGTTAAGCCTGCTCTTCATCAACCTGCAACACCTAGAAAGTCCAAGCCTCCAGCTACCCGCTGAAACTGAAACTCATCAGGGACAATCATCTCTCTGACCAGAACTCGCCTTTGTCAGGGAACGTATAAACAGTTCAGGTGCTGATGCTCCAGAATGAGTATCAACCTCTCCCTGAGGTTGATGCACAATTTTAGGGTTAAGATTGAGGCAAAAAGGGGGGGATGAGGGACCACATGGGAATGAGAAAAACAACTGTGATTATTTGAATTGAAGTCAGGTGTAGAGAACACTTGAAGGTAAGGTTCAACTGTTCTTAGAAAAACTAGCTACAACCAGCTGTAAACTATCTACAACCAGCTGTAAATTATCTACAAGCAGCTGTATACTATCTAAAACCAGGTGTAAACTATCTTCATGCTATTCTTGCTGAGTAATTAATGTATAGAGCAAAAGCGGTATGAAATTCAGGTATAAAACTCTGTGCTTTGCATATTCAGGGCCGCCTCCTGTCTTCGGATGGGGGACCCTATCAAAATTGGAATAAAACTCTTGCTTTTGCATTGAATAGTGGTCTGTGATCCCTAGACCAGTGCTTTCCCTTGCTACAGCTGCCATGAAACCCTGGGAACCCTTGAATTCCTTGGAGTCAGAATCTGCTTTTTCCCTTCTGTGAGTAAAAGGACCACTTGCCTCTGTGTTAACACACCTCCTATTTTGCATTCTAGAGATTTTAACCTCACAGTTTTTTTGGAAAATTCCCGGATTCATCCAAAATAGCACACCGGGTGTTTTGAGAACTGGGAACTCTAGCTGTAGCTTGTCCTGTGAGGTTGGCATGATGCTCCTTAGTGCCAACAGCAGTTGTCTCTCTTAATCATTCATCTCTTGGGGCCGCTCCTCCTTTTCATGCTGTAAAAGCTCTCCTACATGTGGTATTTGCAGTATCATGTGCCAAGAATGGCATCAGTGCCTATCTGGTGTCAGTCTGGTACTGCCCTCTTGAGAGCTTAACCCAATCTCTGTATGAAGTTGGTGAACAGTCTTCTCCAGGGCCTTGAATTACCTCAGTGAATGAGGCCGTTGTTTTTCACAGCCTCCTAAACAGATCCCTGCACTCTTAATACTGCAACATGGCATTATTCAGTGACTTCATCATCAGAACAAATGAGGGACCACCTGGGAATGAGAAAAACAACTGTGATTATTTGAATTCGGGGTGAACCTTTCTGAGAAACAACCAGCTGTAAAGTATAGAGCAAAAGTGATCTGATTTCCAGGCATAAAAACCCTGTGCTTTGCATGTTCAGGGTCATGTCCTATCTTTGGAGGTACGACCCTATCTCAACAGCAATAAAACCTTTTGCTATTGCATCCAGTTGTGGTCTGTGAGTGTTCCTCGGAAGGGCACAATCCTGAGCTCCTGAGAAGTGAGACTCCAGGTCTTACATTTTGGTGTGTTGCCTGGAAAACAGTGTGCCCTTACTTAACCCTCAATTGGCTGGGCTCAGAGGTCGAGCTCTGAGCAGGTTAGTTTGATTTCTGGTATACCACTGTTTCTCTTTAGTCACCTATCTGGATATTTTTGGTCATCTGCTCAGTCCCTGAGATAGACAGACTTGTCAGAATATCAGTTGACTGGGAATTGGAGGACGTTCCAGATTCCATTTGGGGAGGCTAGGTCCTGATGGTCTTCCTCCCATCTGTTTCTCTTCAGAGACAGCTGCCATGAGGCAGCCTCTCAATCAGAATTCTGTGGTACCACCCGTAAGGGCGTCCTTGTCTAACTGCCTGCCTTGTTCTCTTTGTCTCTATCATTGTTGCTTCTTTGACTTTCTTGATGGACGACTTTATTATGGGACAGGCAGTGACTATCATTTCTTGGAGGTGAGATAAAAGGCACATATTTGTTTGAATCTGTCCTATTCTCACACCAGCCCACTTGGGATGATTGCCAGCAACTCTTGCAGGCCCTTTTGACTAGTGAGGAAGGAGATGGGGCCTCCTTTAGGCAAGAAAGATTGTGCCAGGAATGGACAGGAGGCCTTCCATCCTCCCTAATGTGATTGATGATGGCTTTCCCCTCACCCACCCCAACTGGGATTACAATGTATCCGGAGGTAGGGAATGCCTGAAGGTCTACCGCCAGACTCTAATATCATGTGTCCATGGGGCCTCTCAAAAGCCCACCAATTTGATGAAGGTAAGAGAGATGGTTCAGGAGCCAGATGAATCTCCCACAGCCTTTCCTCAATGGCTGATGGAGGCATATAGCTGGTTTACACCTTATGACCCTACCTCATATGAGCATAAGGCAATGGTGACTATAATCTTTATAGACCAGTCAGCCACAGATATTTGTAGAAAACTCCAGAAAATAGAGGGTTTACAGGAAACGTCGTTAAAGGATTTAGTGCAGGTAGCAGAAAAGGTTTTTTTACAGCCAGGAGATGAAAGAAGAGAAAGAGGAAAGAAAGCAAAAAGAGCAGGAAGTGAGAGAAAGAGAAAGGATAAGAGGCAAGACAGAAAGTTGACTAAGATCCTGGCCACCACAGTGCAGTCATAATGATAGGGAGAGAGTTCCTGGAAATCAGAGGGGCCCTCTGGCTAAAGATCAGTGTGCCTATTGCAAGGAGAAAGGACACTGGATCCAGGATTGTCCCAAAAGGAAGATGAAGCCCTACACCTAGACCTGGCGCACCTCCAGGCCACCAATCCCCAGGTAACTCATCTCCAATATGTGGATGATATACTATTAGCAGCAGATTGTAAAGAAAGTTGTTTTGACGCCACCGACCAGCTGTTGCAAGAGATGGGTGAGCTCAGCTACAGCGAAAAACTCCCATCCTGAAGGTCAGTTATCTGGGATATATATTAAAAGAGGGAAAGAGATGGCCTTCAGAGGCTAGAAAAGAGACTGTATTTCATATTCCCCCTCCAGGGACTACTGAACAACTGAGGGAAATTTTCAGTACAGCAGGGTTTTGCTGGGTGTGGATTCCGGGATTTGCCAAGATGGCAGCCCTTCTGCATGCCCTTCCAAAGGGCAATGACTCTTTCATCTGGGGAAAGGATGAACAAGCTGCTTTTGATAATATCAAACAAGCCTTAATATTGGCTCCAGCTTTGGGACTCCCTGATGTAACCAAACCCTTCCATCTCTATGTGGCTGAGAATCAGGGAATGGTCAATGGGGTGCTAACACAGAAAATTGGACCCTGGAAGAGACCGGTAGCCTATCTATCCAAAACACTTGATTCAGTAGTGGCAAGATGGCCAACCTGCCTGGCAATAATAGAAGCAGTGGCGGCACTAGTATAACATGCAGACAAACTGACTCTGGGACAGGACCTCACCTCACCATCTGTGCTCCTCATGCCCTTGAGAGTGTCATAAGGCAGCCACCTGATTGATGGCTCATGAATGCCCACATGACACAATGCCAGGCCTTGCTCTTGAATAATGATAGAGTCATCTTTACTCTGGCTACAAGGCTAAACCCTGCCACCATATTGCAGGATACAGAAATCCAGCCCCTGGAGCATGATTGTTTGCAGGTTCTAGCAGAGGAACAGGGATTGCAAAAGGAATTGAAAGATCAGCCTCTGCCCAATGCCAAGGTAACATACAGTATGGATGGGATCAGTTTTTTGAGAACAGGAAGGGAAAGGCTCGGGCAGCAGTAGTAGATAGACATAAGGTAATATGGGCCCAGGCGTTGCCAGAGGGCACATCTGTTCAGCGAGCTGAATTGATTGCTTTAACCCAGGCATTAGCTCTGGAAAAGGGCAAAAAGATAAACATCTACACTGATAGTTGTTTTGCCTTACCAACAGCCCATGAGCACGGGGCCATCTGTCAGCAGAGAGGCCTGCTAACATCAGCCAGTAAAGAGATAAAAAATAATAACAAGATTTTGGCTTTGCTCAATGCCTAGTTGCTGCTGGACAAGGTAAGCATTATTCATTGCCCAGGACATCAGAAGGGGACTTCCAGGGTAGCAAAGGGGAATAATGTGGCTGATCAGGAGGCTAAAGCAGCTGCTAGAGGAAACTGTCCCAGTGGTACTAACTGCTGAACTTCCCAGAGAAGAATGACTAAACTACTCAGAAAGTGACTTAAAGTTAATGTGGCAAAAAAGGGAATATTTGACACTGACTTGGGGGCATGGATAAACTCCAAAGGTAAGATCATTCTACCACAGGAAGATGCTGAGAGATTAATAACTCAAATGTATAAATGGACTCACTTGAGGGCAAAGAAATTGGCTGAAATTGCCCGCCAATCCCAGTACCGAATACTAAACCTCACCACCTTGACTGAGTGAGTGACTAGGGTGTGTGAACCTTGCCAGTGTGTAAACATAGGTGAGAGTTTCCAGAGCCCAGGGAAGCCGCTGAGAGGAACTGTGGTAGCCTTTTTGGAGTTAATGGCAAATTTGGTGTTAATGGCATCTGAACAGTGTAACCCTGCCTCTTAACTTTGGCTATTTTCCAAAGTCCAGTTTCTTATAAACTGACCTTGGTGGTCCTACAGCAGACTGCTCTGACCCTGAGAAACTGTGTGCAACCATAGTACCAAACAAAAGTCTCTGTGTAACCTTGAGTGAGCTCTCCTATGTTCTGACCAAGTAAAGCTCCTACATGAGAAACTGCTTCTACTTTTTTGCCCACTTGTTAACCTGACGTCCATTAATTTGACACCTGGATCAGCATGTAGAATTGGTGTCCTTCTCTGTGTCACCCTGTCTCTCTCTCTCTCCCAGCCTCTCTCAGGTGGTATTCAGGTGTCACTGCTGGCCTGTGACAAGGAACTAGACCTGGAATGCATTGGGAAGTGGATTTCACTGAAAGTAAACCATCCAGGTACAGCAATAAATATCTCCTGGGTTTTGTGGACACTTTCTCAGGATGGGTGGAAGCTTTTCCCACAAAGAAATAAACCGCCCTGATCGTGGCCAAAAAAAAAATTCTGGAAGACATTTTGCTTGGTTTGGTATTCCAAAGGTAATTGGGTCAGACAATGGGCCAACCTTTGTTGTTCAGGTAAGCCAGGAGGTGGCCAGGTTTCTGGGGCTTGATTGGAACTTACATTGTGCTTATAGACCTAAAAGTTCAGGACAGGTAGAGAGAATGAATAGAGCTCTCAAAGAGACTCTCACCAAATTGAACATAAAGACTGGCGGTGACAGGGTGGTGCTCCTTCCCTTGGCCCACTTTAGGGTCAGAAATACTCTCTCCATACTAGGCTTAACTCCCTTTGAACTACTATATGGGTTCCTGTTCCCTGACTCTTCTTGGGGACCCCCTTGACATAACTAGTGGTAACTCTGACTTGTACAGGCTGAAAGAATAGCAGCTTATTCAGAAAGAAATTTGGAGCAAGGTTGGCAGTGCATATGTGCCTGGGTCCTTTTAGGTGCCCCATCAGTTCCACGTTGAAGATCTGGTATATGTGCAGTGACATGGCAACCAGAATCTGGAACCTCGGTGGAAGGGTCCTTATTACATCCTCCTCACCACGCCAACTGCAGTCAAAGTAGAGGGCATCACAGCTTGAATCCACATGTCACATGTTAAGCATGCATTTCATCAACCTGCAACACCTGGAAAGTCCAAGCCTCCAACTACCCGCTGTAATTGAAACTCATCAGGGACAATAAACTCACTGACCAGAACTCCCCTTTGTCAGGGAAAGTATAAGTACAGTTCAAGTCCTGATATTCCAGAAAGTATATCAACCTCTCTATGAGGTTGATCCACAATTTTAGGGTTAAAATTGAGTTAAAAAAGGAGGGGGTGAGGGACCACCTGGGAAAGAGAAAAACAACAGTGATTATTTGAATTGAAGTCAGGTGTAGATAACTCTTGAAGGAAAGGGGCAACTGTTCTGAGAACAACTATCTACAACCACCTGTAAACTATCTACAAGCAGCTGTATACAATCTAAAACCAGGTGTAAACTATCTTCATGCTATTCTTGCTGGCCAATCAATGTATAGAGCAAAAGTGGTTTGAATTTCAGGTGTAAAACCCTGTGCTTTGCATATTCAGGGTCATCTTCTGTCTTTGGAGGGGGGACCCTATCGCAATTGGAATAAAACTATTGCTTTTGCATCGAGTTGTGGTCTATGAGTGTTCCTGGGAAGGGCACAATCCCGAGCTCTTGAGCAGTGAGACTCCAGGTCTTACAACATGAAACTAAAATGCTTTTGCAATCCATTCTTTAGGTGGTGAAACAGATTATAAAATGGGAAACCTCTTTACCAGCTATACAACAGACAGGTTTAATTCTAGACCATTCAAATAAGTCATAAAATGTAAACATGAACAAACAAACAATCCAGAAAAGATAATCCTCAGTGAGGTGTCCCAGAAGCAGAAAGACATACACGGTATACACTCACTTTTAAGTGGATGCTAAACCTATAAGATAGGATAAACATACTAAAATCTGTACACCTAAAGAAGATAAATGAGAAAGAGGACCTGGGTTAAGATGATCAATCCTCACTTAGAAAGACCAATGGGATGGATATACGCAAAAACAGGAAACAGGACAGAAGCCTACCCCAGAGGACCTATGAAAGACTCTCCCTAGTAGTATATCAAAGCAGATGCTGAGACTCATAACCAAACCTTGGGCAGAGCACAGGGAATCATATGACAGAAGGGGGAGTTAGTGTGACCTGGAGAGGACAGGAACTCTACAAGACCAAATATATAAGAGCACAGGGGTCTTTTATAAGACTGTTTCTCCAACCAAGGACCACGTATGCCTATAACCTAGCACCCTTGCTAAACCCTGACACCTTATTGCCAGATTCAGAAATCCAGCCCCTGGAGCATGATTGTTTGCAGGTTCTAGCAGAGGAACAGGGATGGCTAAAGGACATGAAAGATCAGCCTCTGCCCTACTGTGTGATGACATACTATATGGATGGGAGCAGTTTTGGGAGAACGGGAAGAGAAAGGCAATGGCAGCAGTAGTAGATGGACATAAGGTAATATGGGTCCAGGCATTGCTGGAGGGCACTTCTGCTCAGCGAGCTGAAATGATTGCTTTTACCCAGCCATTAACTCTGGGAAAGGGTAAAAAGAAACATCTACTCTGATAGTCAGTACACCTTCCCAACAGCCCATGTGCAAGAGACCATCTATCTTCAGAGAGGCCTGCTAACATCAGCCAGTAATGAGATAAAAAAATAAAAATGAGATACTGACTTTGCTCAATGCCTTGTTGCTGCCCAACAAGGTAAGCATTATTCATTGCCAGGGACAGCAGAGGGGACTTCTGAGGCAACAAAAGGGAATAACATGGCCGATCAGGAGGCTAAAGTAGCTGCTAGAGGAAAATTCATATTTATTTATGAATAAATAAATAAATAAATAAATAAATAAATAAATATATAAATAAATAATCTGTTTTATCTTGTACGACTGTGAACATCCTAATGACAGAGCACTGAACTCATGATGAAATGTACCAGACACGGAAAATCCTAAAGCCAAGCACTCCATAACCAGGGAACTACAAATAATCCCAGAGTGCATTGTGCCGGCTGGGAGCCTCTGTGAGAACTGCCTCAGAGCAAGGACTTGTGGGATTGTTTGTAGTAACATAGCCAGGTCTCACTGTATCATCTGCTTTGCCGAGTCACAGATGCAGAAATACAATTCCCAGAATGCTGCACGCACTGCTTATGGCCTCACAAGCCATTTTCCTCCTCCTTACTTAGCCTGGAGCTTTGTCAAGACCCAGAAGTATCCCCCGGAAACGCTTTCCCCGTGCCACAACGCTCACAGCGTTTTCCCTGGTCCCCGGAGTTCTGTAAATGTCCCCCCCTGCGCCCCTCGCAGTCTTCAGGATCAGGAGCCTTTCAGAGCCAATTTGTGATGCCATCGCCCCGCCCCCTGGTACAGGAAGTAAACACCCAGGTCTGCTGGAAGCCACTTGTGTGCAGGACAAATGTGCGCTTTGAATTCTCCTGATCAGATGCAGTCCAGTTGGTCCCTGGTCGCTGGAGAAGGGATCCTGGGGTCACTGCCCCGTTTTAAAATTAATTTCGAGTCTCCCAGTCAAAGCAGGACGAGTCTTGGCAAGGCAGAAATGCGCTCACATGGAAAATAAATATTTTTTAAAGATTAAAAAAAAAAAAAAAAAACTGGAGGCAGGAGATGGCTCAGAGGTAAACAACATTGGCTGCTCTTCTAGAGGTCCTGATTTCAATTCCCAGCAACCACATGGGGGCTCACAGACATCTGTAATGGGATCTGGTGCCCTCTTCTGGTGCACAGTCAGAATGCTGTACAATGAATGAATGGACGAATGGATGAATCTTAAAAAAAAAAAAAAAAAAAAGCCTACCTTTGTCATCGCAAAAGGCAGGGCTCTGTGACACAGAATCCCTCTCTTACCAAGGTTCCAGGTTCCATCCAAGGGACCACACGGTCGCGCTCAAACCATCTGTCGAGGAATCTGGTGCCCTCTGGTGGCGCACACGTGTAACTTAATAACTAGCTATATATATATATTATGTTTTCACTTAATATTATGTATTTATTTCAATTTAATAAGAACAGACAAGGGCGTGTCTTGAGAACAGGCTTCCCAGAGTCCTGTGGAGTCGGTATGCAGGAGGTCTCTGTGCTAGATCAAAGCAGGGCCTGGGCCCCCCCACCTGTGTCCATCCTCCAGTGCTCTCCCCAATCTGATGGTAAGATTCTGTTGCTGAGGACAACACCTTCACAATTCATTGGACGCAACGAATCCCAGCTGGCACCTACCAAGAACCTTCACCGATATAAACTGTTGTTTGCGATACTGGAATATGCTGCATGCCACCAGGAGAGAAAAGTACACACCAACCCTGCCATGGAGGCCCACTCCATGAGGAGGAACCTTGATCCAATACTGCTTGAGTGGCCAGGAACCTGAGTCTACAGAAGCCAAGTACATTAGAGAAATCTAAATGCTACAGTTGTGCTAAAGGACCACAGCCATACTCATGGATTGGTGCCTTGCTAGGCCATCATTGAAAACTTCCTCCTGCAGCAGATGGGAATAAATACAGAGACCCACATCCATTCGATATGCAAACAGTGAGAGGCCTTGGACCATTCCACCCTAAATGAGATGTCTCCAAGAAACCCATGCCCCTAAGGGCTCAAGAAACTCTGCGTGCAGAGTGTAAGCGCCAGAGTGGATGAAGGACACAAGGGTAACAAGGCCTTGTAAACACAGCAGGACCAACACACATATGAATGCACCCTGACCCACAAGCTAGTTCTGTTGCCTTGCCAGCCAAAGAGTATGTGCTCAGTCCTGATGCCACTTGATATGCTGGGGTGGGTGGGTGTGCACAGGAGAGGCATGATGATCCCCTTCTCTGAGGATCCAGTTGAGGGATGATAGGGGAAACAGGGAGTGTAGGACTGGGAGGAGAAGAGGGAGGGATGTAAGACAGGGATGTAAAACGAATAAATAAAAATTTAAAAAATAAAAATAAAAAATGAGGGGCCAGGAGAGATGGCACAGAGTTTAAGATCACAAGCTGCTCTTCCAGAGGTCCTGAACTCAATTCCCAGCACACATGGTGACTCATAACAATCTATAGTGAGACCTGGCACCCTCCTCTGGTGTGCAGACAGAATAGTGAACAAATAATAAACAAAACTTCCATAATAAAGAGAACTACACCATGAATCACAAATAAAGTTTCCTCCAAAAAGAACACTCATTCCCTTTTTAATAATAATGATAATAATAATAATAATAAATGAAAATCTTAGTTTTCTCAAGGGACTCTCACTGAGGCAACAAACCAGACAAATGTGTAAGTCCCATGAGAAGTAATAGATGGCAACAGAAAAACTCAAGGGTATACTTGTGGGTTGTCAATGCTGCCTCTTCAGGCACCAGGCATCCACCTGGTACACAGGCACACCTATCCATGCAGGCAAAACAGTCATACGTGTAAAAATAAACAAATAGATGGGATTTACACTTCTTAGAAGAAGGGAAAAAAGCACAAGGGTCCATTAGTAAGTAAAGCTAGTTCATTGCACACACAGCCCCAGCTTAAATTTATATATTCCCAGTTTAAATGTGTCCAGTTTAAATTCCCTGCTCAGCCAGGGCCCAGCCAGTCCCTGCTCACTGCAGAAGGAATCCTGGGATCCCTGCCCCCTTTCTTTTAGTGATTGCAAACTCTCCCAGTCAAAACAGAGCTGGTCCCAGGAAGGCAGACAGAGATTATAAATCATTCTTAAAGACTATAACAAGAAGCCAGGTGTGGTGTCGCATGCCTGTGGCTGTCAGTGGGGCAAGCAGAGGCTGGTGTGAGTTCCAGGCGATCTGGGTTTGCAAAACGAGTTCAGGACATGCAAGGCCACAAGAGAAACCCTCTCTCCAAAAGGAAGGATTTGCACCCCTGCCAGCTCTTCACACTCACATGTCCTAAGTCATAAAGTATGACTTCAACCAGGCTATAAGAAAGTCCTGCCAAGCACAGTGCACACACCTTTAATCCCAACACTCCGGAGACAGAGGCAGGTAGATGTCTGTGAGTATGTTTGGGAATTCGAGGCCAGCCTAGTATACAATGAGGCCTGGACAGCCAGGGCTACACAGAGAAACCCTGTCTCAAAAACCCAAATTAATAATTATAATAAGATTGAAATTAAAAAAAATCAGAGCCAAGCCTGCTGGCACATTACCAGGTTCCTTTCACAAGGAAGGCACACAGTAGAGTTTATGGAAAAAATAGCAGATGGAAGAAAGATTTGAAACTTCATTTTATTTCATTTTTAAAATCTCAATTACATTAATTCTTTGTGGATTTGAGAGACCAAAGACTTAAAATCAGTGGGTATTGTTTTAAAGTTTAAAGCAGAAGCATGAATAAAGGCTAGTTAGTTGGAGACATGTCCAGCCTCCTTCGGGGAAGAACTAGCCTTAATGCCCTGAGGGGACAAATTAGCCTTACTGCATTCTTTCCTGCCCAATAATTATACAGTTGCTAGGAAACTGGCCCATAGGACCAGGCCAGAACTGTTTGTATTCTTGCTGGCCAAAGTGGACCAATCATTTCAAAAGTCAATTTCCCTTACCCAATCATGTAATGCCAAAGCATGTAAGTCCCTGCTTGCAGTTTTGCCCCATAAAAACATTGCTTCCCTAGATCTCAGGGCTACATTACTCTCCTGTGTCCACAGGAAGTTTGTCCAAACACGTATACAATTTTAAAAACCTCATGTATTTACAGCAGAGTGTATCCCTGGTCTTTTGGGGTTCCCAAACTGGGCATAACAGTTTCACTCTGAATGAGACCATTCGTAATTTATAAACATCTCCCAATGACAATAAACACTTGTAGCCACAGAAAACAACCCAAAACCTACCCAATCCCCCTTAAGGAAAATAGGACATCATTCTCATTGATTTCTTCTAGCTGACATTTTGGACATGCAGAAATCCTTTTGGGGGCCCAAAGAAAATTGAAAAATGTTTAATTAAGCAAGCAATATTTGTTCTCCAGTCTTTGAATGTTGAGAAAATAATAAAAGTCCTGTTTAGAACAGTTTAAAATGCTGGACCAATTAAGATTTGTAGCTTTCTTCAAAGCTCTCTTGGGAGCAGGCCGTGATGAGAAACAGCAATTGAAGTTGTTGAGGCAGGAACAAGCACAATTCTGGAACATGCAAGATACTGGAACAGATGTGTCAATGTCTCAGCATGCTGGAAGAAAAATTCTGTCAGGTTTGGTCCAGCATCTCCAGTATTCACTCCTTTTGTTCTAAAAACATATAATTTCTCATAAGCATTATACAGTTCTAAAAGTATAAATTTATGAGATGTTCAGAATAAAATTGAACTGTGAACCAATTTTGTCAATGCCAATTAAAAGAATGGCATAATAAATTTTGAGGATATTATAGCCAAGGATTTATTGGCCATGTACCGCTGAAGTTCTGGCTAGAGACATTTTTTATGTCTCAGTCAGTTTTAGAGTTGTTCCCATGTGAAGGGATTATCAATTTATATTACCTGTTTTGTTTGGTCTTCTTGATTTCTCTGTTCTGGTGTGTGACCAATGTTTTCAGGTGGTCTTCCTCTGTGTTATCTGATTTTTATTAGTTTTGAAGGAACCCATAATTTCTCTTCTCCTGTATGAACATATGAAAAACCTCTTCCCCACTGTTTAACACATTCTCTACTGTCCATTGTGAAGTTAGGGTATCTTTGAAATATATAGGCTGAAATAATTCAGCAGTTTTTTTTTCTATAACCCAGTGTCTTTGTGCAGCTGTTGTTTGTTGTTCAATAACATTTAAGAAACTTAAGGTCAATAAAGCATTATGTAATCTATCTCTGTGGTACTTTAATACCCTTCTCTGTTTGTTAAGCATGTCCCTTAAAGTACGATTCAATTTTTCAATGACTGTTTGACTGGCAGGATTGTTCATAGAACTAAGTGTCTTCATAAAGAAATCTGAGGCATCTCAAATCAACATAACAACAGACATAAAAGACCTAGTCAAAAGGAAGCAGACATATACAAGAGGAGTAGATGGCTACAAGTAAGTAAACTTAGGGTAGAAATCAATAAATTAGAAACAATGAAAACAATTCAAAAAATAAACAAAAGCAAGAGCTGGTTCTTGGAGAAAATGACAAAGATAGATAAACCTTTAGCATAACTAAAACACAGGGAGATACTATACAAATCAGCAAAATCAGAAAATAAAAGGGGGTATAATTACAGACACTGAGGAAATTCAAAGAATCATTAAGTTTCACCTTACAAGTCTATATGCCACAAAATTTGAAAATCTAAAAGAAATGGAATATTTTCTTGCTAGATTCCACTAATCAAAGTTGAATATGGATCAGGTACCTAAGTAATAGACCTACATGCCCTAATGAACTAGAAGCATTCCTCAAGAGTCTCCCTACCAAACAAAGCCCAGGGCCTAATAGTTTCAGCGCAGAATTCTACCAGACCTTCAAAGAAGAGGTAACGCCAATACTCTTCAATCTATTTCACAAAACAGAAAAAAAGGAACATTACCAAACTCGTTTTATGAAGCCACATTCACCTTGATATCTAAACCTCACAAAGGCTAACTAAAACACAGGGATACACTGTGTTTTAAAAAGTATTTGGATTGAAATACTTGTATTTCAATTTTAAAAAAAGTATTTGGACTGAAAGATTATTTCAGACCAATCTCTCTTATGAATATTGAAACAAAAATACTCAATAAAATACTTGTAAAATGAATCCAAGAAAACATCAAAAATCTCATCTACCTTGACCAAGTGGCTTCATCATAGGCATGCAGGGGAGATACAATATACAGAAAACCATCAGTGTAATCTACCACATAAACAAACTGAAAAAGAAAAACCACATGATCATCTCAACAGATGCTGAAAAGCATTTAATAAAATCCAAGCTCAATTAATGTTTAAAGTCTTGGAGATATCAGAGGTAAAAAGCACATGCCTAAACACAGTAAAGATAATATACAACAAGCCTATAGCAAACATCAAACTAAATGGAAATCAATTTAAATCAATCCCATTGAAATCAGAGACAAGTTAAGTTTTCCCCTCTCTCCTTTCTCTTCAACATAGTACTGGAAGTTCTAGCTACAGCAGTAAAACAACTAAAGGAAATCAAGGGAATACAAGGCAGAAAAGAAGAAGTCAAAGTATCACTATTCACAGATGATATGATAGTATACATGAGTGACCCTAAAAATTCTACCAGAGAACTACTATAGCTGATAAACACCTTAAGCAAAGTGGCTGGATACAAAGTTACTAAAAAATATCTGAAGCCCTCTTGTATACAAAAGACAAGAGGGCTGAGAAAGAAATTAGGAAAAAAATACCAACCTTGCAATAGCCACAAATAACATAAAGTGCACTGGTGTGACTAACCAAGCAAGTGAAAAATCTGTATAAAAGACTTCAAGTCTTTGAAGAAAGAAATTGAAGAAGATATCATAAGATGGAACCATCTCCCATAATCATGGATCAGTAGGAATAACTGCAAAATGGCCACTCTACCAAAAGAAATGTAGAGATTCAATGCAATTCCCATCAAAATACCAACACAATTCTTTACAGACCTTGAAAGAACAATTCTCAACATCACATAAACACACACACACACACACACACACACACAAAAAAAAAAAAAAAAAAAAAAAAAAAAAAAAGAATAATAGTTAAAATTATTCGGTACAATAAAAAAAAGCTTCTGGAGATATCTCCATCTTGGATCTCAAGCTGTACTACAGAGAAACAGTAAAAACGGTGTTGTATTGGCATAGAAACATACTGGTGGATCAGTGGAAGTGAATCAAAGACCCAGAATAAACCCACACACCTACAACACCTGATTTTTTACAAAGAAGCCAAAACCATTCAATGGAAAAAAGAACATCTTCAACCAATGGTGCTTGTCTAACTGGATGTCCACACATACAAATAGATCCATACTTATCACCCTGCACAAAAGTAAATTCCTTGTGGATCAAATACCTCAACATAAAACTAACATTCTTAATCTGTTATTTAAAAAATTGAGGAAGAGGCTTGAACACATTGGCACAGAAGACAACTTTTTGAACAGAACACCAGCAGCACAGGCTCTAAGATCAACAATCAATAAATGGAATTTCATGAAACTTAAAAGCTTCTCTAAAACAAAGGACACTGTTAGCAGAACAAAATGATGGCTTACAGACTGGGAAAGGATCTTCACCAACTCTACATCTGACAGAAGGCTAATATCCAGAATATATAAATAACCCAAGAAATCAAATAATCCAATTTAAAATCTGGTTCAGAGCTAAACACATATTCTCAATAGAGGAATATTGAATGGTGTAGAAACACTTAAAAATGCTCAACGTCCTTAAAAATCTGAAAAATGAAAATCAAAATGACTCTGAGACTCCACCTCACACCCATCAGAATGGCTAAGATCAAAAACTCAAGGGACAACACATGCTGGAGAGGATGTGCAGAAAGGAGAACTCTCCTCCATTGCTGGCAGAATGTAAACTTGTACAACCACTTTGTAAATCAGTCTGACGCTTTCTCAGAAAACTGGAAATACTGCTACCCCAAGACCCAGCTAAACACCTCCGTGACATATATCAGAAAGATGCTCAACCATACAACAAGGGCATTTGCTCAACTATGACTATAACAGCTTTATTCATAATAACCAGAAACTGGAATCAAACTAGATGTCCCTCAATAGGGGAATGGATACAGAATTTGTGGTACATTTACACAATGAAATACTACTCAGGCATTAAAAACAAGAAAATCATAACATTTGCAGGCAAATGGATGGAACTAAAAAAGATCACCCTGAGTGATGTATCCCAGAAGCAGAAATACATGTATAGTATATATTCACTAATAAGTGGACATTAACCATACAATATAGATTGGACATACTAAAATCTACAGACTTTTAAAAGCTAAAGTACAAGGAGGAACATAGGGAAGATGCTTAATTCTCATTCAGAAAAGAAAACAGAATAGATGCCAGAACCCATAGAACACAGAGAGAACAGGATAACAGCCTTCCATGGATGAACACTAAGTGACTCCACTCCAGAGGTGATTGAAGCAAATGCAGAGACTCACAGCAAAATTTTGTATAGAGCACAAAAAGTCTTATTGAAGAAGTGGGAGATAGAAGGACCTAAAGGGGTCCGGAGTCACACAAGGATATCAACAAAGCAAAAAAAAAATAATAATAATCTGGGTCCTGGGGCCCTGCAGAGACTGATGCATCAACCAAAGAGAATGAGAGGACTTAGGTCTCCTGCTCAGATGTAGCCCATAGACAGCTCAGTCTCCATATGGGATTCCTAGTAAGGGAGAAGTGACAGTCTCTGAACTCGGTTGCCTGTTTCTTGATCACTTCTCCCTGGTGGGGCCACCTAGACAGCCTAAAGATGAATAGGATACAGGGAGTCTTAATGGAAACTGATAGGCTAAGGTCTGATAGGACCTTCCCTATCAGAGGACACACGAGGATAGGGGAAGAGGGGGGAGGGATAGCGGGACATAGAGTAGATGAGGGAGGGGCTACAATTGGGATACAAAGTGAATAAATTGTAAAAATTAATGATAAACATGGGTGACAGAATGAAGCATAAATAAGACACAATTTACTGAGAAACACACAAAAAATACTCACCATCTTTAATCATAGATCTAGCTAGAAAAAAAAAAAAAAAAAAAAAACTTAGGCAACCAATACCTCAAATGACAAATAATGTATGTTTAGTGTCCTTCTTGGCACTATAGTAAAAGAGAATGTGATAAGATGCATACAATATCATTGGAAATCTTTCTTCATGCACTGAACATGGAGTGACTTGTAGGAGTTGAGATATTGATTTACTTTCCCCCACAGATCAGCAGGAATGTATCCCTTGCTGAATTCAAGAGTACCCAAACCTTGAGAGAAACCAGTGCCTGCCCATGACAGTGACTTTCCTGTCCTTTGAGGATCCTCTGGGTTTGGCCATGGCCTGCATGGCTTTGTGTTAATCTGTCAGCACAGCTATAGTTTTGGGGATCTTTCTCAAGCACCCTGACTCACCCATCATTAGTACAATAACCAGACTATAATAAAATACCTTAGTGTCTTCAATGAAATTATTTACCCCTACTTTTAGTAAGTTTATATAAAATGTATATCTAACCATAACTAAAAGAGCCCTTCATTTAAGCAATGTTATATAGATACACTCTATTTCAGAATAGAAACCACTTCTGAAAAAACATTTTAGTAAGTTATACATGTTACTTTTTAACCATGGACATATAAGTATTCAAATTTTAATTACATAATAGTAATTGTGATAAATAATACAGGTCCTATATATTTTTCCTTTAGTATTTTATTTTTCCAGAGGAAACAGGAATTAGGTTGACAGTTGACATCTTCTGTTGGACAGGCAAAAAGCTGGACCTCTGGTAAAGGGTGCTTGCAAAATTGTATATCCACAGTGGGAATCAGTGTGCAGAATTCTCAAAATGATGAAAATAAATCTACCATATGAACCACTTATAACTTTCCTTGACATATGCACAATGGACTCAACATACTCCTTCAAAAATATTTTCTCAACCATGCTCATTGCTATTCTGTTCACAATAGGTACAAAATGGGAACACCTAAATATCCTTCAACTGATATAAATAAGTGAAATGGTACACACATAAGTAGATAGAAATATAAATGACGATGTTGATTTAGGTAACTCAAGTTCTGAAAACAGATTTCACATGTCCTATCTACTCTGAAGCATATAGCTCTAGATCTTCAGTTGTGAGTATTCACCCTACTGTGAAAAAAAAAGAAAGACTGTGGCAAAAGACTGGGGACCAGCCCCCACAGTTGAAAGTATCCAGAGAGGAGGAAGGATAAAGCAGGGCAGAAATAAGACAGACATGGTTGTCCAAAGAAACTAAGAGTCTTGACTGCCTGGCAGATTTCAATAATAAAAGATAAATTCACATTGTTCTAAAGCATAGATGATATCCTTTTGTTCCCAGACAGGAGTTTTAACTGTCTCTTGGTCATAAATTTAGTCACCATTGATAAACCTTATCTTTTTACTATCATTTTTCTTCATCAATGCCATAACCTGACATTTTTGAGAATCTGGAGGGATATTTGCCACAGCCTGAAAGTCCATTCTCAGGTTGGGAGCATTCTCAGATGCAATGGCAATAGATAGAAAATCTTCAAGCCAGCCTGGGCATATTGCTTTGTCCCAAGAAGTATATTATCATATTTTAATGGACAGCTTCAAGAAATACAATTTACGCCAAAGCAGCAACTGTTGTTATTAAATTCCTGGCATAATGCATTGTCTATACCTCATATCTTTGTAGAATTTACTTATGTGCTAAATTTAAGTATTCTTTCATTATTTTGGTCATACAACACCACAGTGATACTGTGAAAGCTGATATTTCTAGGAAAAGGAGGTCATAACATCATTTTTACAAAATATTCTTTGTCCATCATTATAGATCCTAGTTTAAGGTGAAGATGTCTTTAGCCATTCATTTACAGCTCCATCTAGTCATTGGGGGGGCATATCATATGTAACTCCTAATCTTATATGCCAAGTAATACCCTGAGGATAGAGGAGTATGAGGTATTTAATCTCAAATGCTATCAACTCTCCTAGCACTACAGACTTTGTTTGCCTTTGTAAGTGTATGTTGTTCTGATTATTTTCTTCCTGAGGAAGCACAGGGGTAGATTTTACAAGACTATCTTGGAGCTGAAGTCTCATAAAGAGTTCTCTGCCATTTTTATGTGAGGTACAACTTCCATGAGGAAGACATTCATATAGGACCAGATAATTGATATTTCTGAGAGAGGCAGTATGCTCAGAATTTTTCTGGGGAAGCTTAGAAGCAGTACCAAAGAGTGAAGGCATAAATGATTCATTAAAAAATTTCTCATTGCTCCAATGTCCCCAGGTCATACATGTACTGAAAGCCCTCTAAGCATGTAGCAAGTGGAGATCAAGACCAAGCGTGAAAGATAGTATGAAGGCTACTGTAACATGCAGCTCAGCTGTGCTGGATCTTTGTCAAATAGCTGTGCTGACTTCATGGCTTTAACTGTATATGAACTTTGATGAGGTTTTAATCCATTTGGAGGTGACGTTGAGTGAAAATAAGCACCTATTTCTATGTTTCTACATATAGACATCTAGTTTGGTCAGCACCATTTATGAAGAATTTATCTGTTTTTCCAATGCGTATTTCTTGCTTTCCAGTGTGTATTTCTATTTTTTTTTGTTATAGTACTAGTGCATTTACATAATCAAATATTACTCAGACATTTAAAAAATCAAATCATGAAACATGAAGGTAAATTCAGATTTGCAGGTAACTGAGAGTGAGAGAACCCAAAAGAGAAATAGGGTATGTATTTGCTTTACATATGTATTAGTTGCAAGATGTATGATATCCAAGCAACTGAACATAATACCACAGGGGATACATACAGATTAAGAACTGGAGCTTAGGGGAGGCAGAGATTTCTCCACAGGAAAGGGAAATAAAATACTTGGAACAAATGGAAAGTGGGCTAAAAAGATAGAATTGAAGGGGATTGGGAAAGGAAGAGGGCAATGAAAAGGTAACATGAGAAAAGACAGGTAAAATTAAGGGTCATTGGTTTGGTACAGTGGAAACCTAATGCAATAGAAACTTTCTAGATCATATTTATATAAAGAGCCAATATAAATGAAATAACCACACAAGAAGAAAGTCCCAAATGGAAATCTCTTGTCACTAAGTAAAGCATCCAGTACTGTTAATATTTAACTGAAGTATTGGCTAAAGTAGTGTGATTGTAATGGCAAAACTATACAGGCTTTTGCCAAGATTATAGGCTGCTCTTCAGAAATTGACTGCAATGCCCTCTTGCTGGAGACAACACTTACACTTACATGGAACATAGATAAATAGAGCTTGTGCTTACATAGAACCTTCACACTTACATTCTAGCAACTTTGATATGTGATGTACTCTGCAACTACAAGAGGAGAAATATAAACACTAACCCAGTTACCAAATTTTTGAACTATAACAATGCTCTACCTGTAAGACATATTAGTGAAAGAGTTGTAGGAGTAAATACCAATCTATAGTTTGACTTAAGGCCCACTTCACATGATGCAATCCACACCTGACACTGGTTTATTGATCAAAGAAAAAGAAATTACACAGCCCATGGTTCTGGGGAAAAGCAAATACTACATTCTACTAAAAGTAATAAAATAACCATTGACACCATTCTGCTATACTCATATCTTGCTCAGCCATCAAAAAATGTCATCCTGCATCTGATGGAGACAAATTCAAAAACCCATAGAGAAAATAGACAGTCAGTGAGAGACCTCAGAATATGCCCTTAAGGCTCTTCAGTAATTCAGCCAGAAGAGTGTAAGAGCCAGAAAGGATAGAGGATATCAAAGACCAAAGCACTATAAATTAAGAGGACTGAAGAATAGATAAAATGTTAGAGACTGAGGCAACATGTACAAGGCCTTTAGTGTTCTGTCCCTAGCCCTATCTCTAATTGATAAGTGCTTGCAAATGAAAATGTAATTTTCTCCAAGGGACACTCATTTTATCCAAGGGACTACTATTAATTGTACATTTAAGAGTACATTCCAAAAGGTAGATAGTCAAAAATTTCCCTCACTGGCAAGTTTGGATTCTCATGTCCTAGAATTCTGGCATTCATTTAAATTATTTTTATCATAGTTCTCATTTTAAATTGCTGAAGATTTTTTTTCTATTTTTAAAGCTACATGTCCTTTGTGTGTATACCATTGTTTCAAGTTTAATATTTTATGAGATTCCTGCATGTATGAACAAGTCTGCATCATTTCCCAACTTGGGCTCTTTTACTTTTTTTTCCTACTCAGATGTGTTTGCTTTTGCCTTTTTGCTATTTTATTTTATTATTATACATTTTAGCCCTCCTTGTTTAATATGAGGGTGAATTTAGACAGGATAGAAGTGGAGATGGGAAAGAGATGCCAGGATTAGAGGAAGGGAAAACTTTAATCCAGATGAATATATAAGTAAAGTGACTATTTTTAAAAGAAAAAAAAGAAGGAGTAGGATGAAGAGAAAGAAAAAGAAGAAGGAAGAGTTGGAGAAAGAAAAGAAGCAGGAGGAGAAGGATGAGAAGAAGAAGAAGAAGAAGAAGAAGAAGAAGAAGAAGAAGAAGAAGAAGAAGAAGAAGAAGAAGAAAACAGCAATTGTGTCAACAGAAATGTTAAATAGCCATGCACAAAAGATCCAGAAAATCTAAAAAGTGAAAAAAGTAATTTATGACTAATAGAAATAGAAAAAGAAGAAAAAACTCACATTAAAATCCTAGAAAATATTTTCAGCAAAATAATAGAAGAATGTATCCTTAACCTAATGAAGAAGTGGTAGTCTATAATAGTACAAAACGTATATAGAACAACAATTAAAGTGTACCGAAAAGAAATTGTGCTCAGCACATAAAATCAAAACATTAAATGTAAAGAAAATATATTAAACAAAGAAGGGATATTAAAAGGTGCAAGTTGAAAATACTAAGTTGCATATAAATTCAGGCTCTTTAGAATAACTCCTGATCTCTCAAGAGAGATTCTAAACCTAGAATGGTTGAGACAGATTACATACAATCTTTAAGGGACCTTTATTCGTATATCCAGTAAACTTTCAATAATAAATGATGAATAAAGATATATTGCATAATAAAACCAAATATGAGCAGTATCTCTGTAAAACTTCACTACAGAAGCCAATCAATCGAACACTCCAATCTAAAGTGTTAACCACACCCAAGACAACACAAAGAATGAATAATCCCAAGCATCAAATCAGGAGGCAAAACTCCACACCATTACTACAAAATAAAGGGAAATAATAAACATTGCTCATTGAAATCTTTCAACTTGGATGTTCAATTCTCCAATAGAAAGACAGGAACTAACAGAATGGACTAGACAATAATGTCCATTTTTCTGCTGCATCTACAGAACACTCTTTATCATCCAGGTTGGAGAGCATGAAAAGGATGAAAGGAGACAGTAGAAGAAAGTGGACCAAAAAGAAGTTTAGGGAACTTTATTTCATACAGTTCACTCAAACAAATGCCTAAAATTCTTGAGTCAATTTAAAAGAGAGTATGTACTGTACACACTGAATGAGGAGTTCCACCATTATCCATATGAAACAGATGACTTGGACTGATCCCGCACACATCTACACTCATGTTTACTGAAGCACAGCTTACCATGTGCTAAGATAGAATGGACTTGATTGTCCTGAATCACATGAGTGCAAAATATAATATTATTCAATTTTTTTATTCATGGAAAACATGTACTTTTGTTTTTTGAGATTTTTAATATAATCACATTATTTCTCGTTTCTCTGTCCTACCTACAAAATCTCTCATATATCCCTCTTTTGTCTCTTTCAATTTCAAGTCTTGGGTTTGCCAATAACTGCTATTACATGTATCATGCGTGTGTGTGTGTGTGTGTGTGTGTGTGTGTGTGTGTGTATGCGTGTATGAGAGAGGGAGAGAGAACATTTAACATTTCAAGAAAAGCAATCATTTTACTTTGAAATTGTGGATGAACTCAAAATGTATCATCAAAAGTTATGACCTGAGTTAGACACAGAAATCAAACATTGTCTGACTTCAGTCCTAATTTGGCTAAAATCAGTCAGTGCTCTGAAATAAGAATTGAATAGTCAGTATTAGAGCCTGAACATCAGGGTGTAGTGGAATGACTTGTCAAAGAACACATTTCAGTGACAAGAGGAATAATATAAAGAAATATTTCGGGGTGTGTGCATAAGAGCTATTAATACTAGCTTACATTGTTTACTTGAGAAATATTCTGTGTATATTTTTTAACTCTCAATAACCAAAATGTTATAATTACTGTGTAAGAGATATTAATTTATTTATATATTATTTATTCTTCCATCAATTTTCCTTCCATTTTCACCCTCCTGAGTTTTGAGTAATCATTCTTTGCTCTTTTGAAAATTCAAGCCACTTTTTCATAAACTATTTTTACACACTTAACATACCAAAATTTGATTTGTACAATATTTTACAATATTATAATACTAGGAATATATGACAAACCACTGAATTTTATTAAGGGTATTTATTATATATAGTATTACAGGAAAATGGAAAATGAGTAGAGATGAAATACTTTTCTTTCTAGTTGTTTTTAAGAGACAATTGCCTGACTCCAGCCATCTCAGGAAAAAAAAAAGCTCATTTTTTTTTTCTTTTTTATTGATTATTACAATTTATTCACCTTGTTTTCTGGCTGTAAGCCCCTCCCTCGTCTTCCACCAGTTACAACCTACCTCCCTTTTCTACCCCTATACCCCTCTCCTAGTCCACTGATAGGGAAAGTCCTCCTTCCCTACTATCTTATCAAGTCTTAGCAAGAATGGCTGCACTTTCTTCCTCTGTGACCTGGCAAGGCTGCATCTTCCAGGAGTAGCTGATCAAGGAGCCTTTCACTGAATTCATGTCAGAGACAGCACCTGTCACCCTTAATAGGGAACTCACATGGAAACTGAGATACTTATGACCTACGTCTGAGCAGGGATTCTAGGTGTTCTTCATTCATGGTCCTTGGTTGGAACAGGACCCCCCAGGCCCGTATTTTTTTTAGCTCAATTGGCCTCCTTGTGGAGGGCCTCTCACATCCAGGTCTTTCTACCTCCTAAATCTTCCATATAAATCCATGCTTTCTGCACAAAATTTGGCTATGAGTTTAACCATCTGCTTCAATACCCTGCTATGTAGATTCTTTCAGATGCCCTCTGTGGTAGTTTCCTGCCCTGTTCCCTATCTTCCCCCATTACTGATGTCTATCCCATTTGCCCTTCTGAATGAGGATTAAGCATCTTCCTTAGGGTTCTTCCTGTTGTTTAGATCCTTTAGGACTCTAGATTTTAGTATTTTTAATCATATATTATATGGCTAATATCCACATATAAGTTAGTATATACCATGAGTGTCTTTCTGCTTCTGGATACCTCACTCAGAGTGATCTTTTCTAGTTGCATCCATTTGCCTGCTGATTTACTTGTTTTTAATTGCTAAATAGTATTGCATTGTATAAATGTGCCACAATTTCTGTGTCTATTCCTCAGTTTGGGGACATCTAAGTTGTTTCCAGATTCTGGCTATTGTCAATAAAGCTGTTATGAGTATAGTTGAGCAAATGTCCTTGTTGTATGGTTGATAATCTTCTGAATATATGCCCATGGTTGGTATAACTGAATATTCTAGTAGCACTATACACAATTTTCTGAGAAAGCACCAGATTGATTTCCAAAGTGGTTGTACAAGTTTATATTCCCACCAGCAATGGAGAAGGGTTCCCTTTTCTCCACATCCAGTCCAGCTTGTGTTGCAGATGATGTGATAGAACACATGAATAACATTAAAAAATTCAACCAGGGAACTCCTACAGCTGATAAACAACTTCAGCAAAATGACTGGATACAGAATTAAATTTAAAAATTCTGAAGCCCTCCTGTATAGAGAAGACAAATGGGCTCAGAAAGATATTAGGGAAACAAAACTCCTTTACAAAAGCCACAAATAACATAAAGTACCTTGGTGTGACTCTAATCAAGCAAGTTAATGACTTGTATGAAAAAAAAAAGAACTTCAGGAAGATATCAGAAGATCTCCCATACTCCAGGATTGGAGGATTAACATAGTAAAAATGGCCACTCTACCAAAAGAAATCTAAAGAGTCAATGCAATTCCAATCAAAATACCAGCACAACTCATTACAAACCTTGAAAGAACAATTCTCAGTTTCATATGGAAAAACAAAACCCCAGAATTGATTTAAAAAATGCTTGTACAATAAAAGATTTTCTGGAGGTATCTTTATCTGTGATCTCAAGTAGTACTATAGCACAACAGTAATAAAAATGGCATGGTACTGGCACCTGTACTTTAAAACTTAAAGGGTGTGCATCTACTCATTAATCATTTTTATTAAATCATATCAGGAAGC